>OX438684.1:20467104-20913328 GCA_949316375.1 Mythimna vitellina | reverse complement strand
GGCCCAAACTAACGCGAGCCCACCGAAAAGCGCGCCTTCATTTCGCACGCAGTCATTTAAATTGGACACAGCAAGATTGGAGCCGTGTACTCTTTTCTGATGAGTCTAAAATTGTGTTACATGGCAATGATGAAAGAAAGAAGGTCTAACGACGTAAGGGAGAGCGATTCGCACAATGCTGCTTTGAAGAGAGGGTTGCTTATGGCGGTGGCTCATGGACGGTCTGGGGCGGTATATCCGCGAGCGGCAAAACTCAACTTGAGGTTGTTACAGGACCACGGCTGCCAACATTAAATGCTGAAAGGTACATTCGTGAGTGCTTAGAACCTCACGTGATACCATACGCGGACTATGTGGGCCCAAATTTCCTTTTTATGCATGATAATGCAAGAGCCCATGAGGCCGGCATCGTCAGGGAATATCTTCGGGATGTGAACATCACAGTTATGGACTGGCCAGTCAGAAGCCCAGACATGAACCCCATTGAGCACATGTGGGACGAGCTAAAAAGACGTGTTAGGGCTCGTCAGCCAGTTGCCCAGACGATGCAGGAGTTGAAAACTGCCATAGAAGAGGAATGGGAGATGATCCCTCAAATTTTCATAGAGTGGTTGATAAACTCTATGCCTAATCGTATGAGAGCTGTGGTAGATGCCCATGGATGCAACACGCGTTATTAAATTAAACCTTTATTTGATAAAACATGTTTTTTATTCAAAAATCAATTGCCTTTAACAAGGCGCATATCCGACTTGTTAGGCGTAGCTCCATGATGTATGGTATTCTGAATTCAAATTTAAAACAATACAATCGAAAAAGATGGTAAAATGTATCAGGTTTAAAACTGCATCAACAGTTTTTGTTCAATCTAGCAATCATATTTCGGTAGGGGCCATCGAAACCTAAACTCTAAGGTGGGCCAATAGATGTGTCCAGAAGTGTATATAATTTTAATTTTTCACTATTTAAGGATCAGTTTTGTATTATATTTTAAATTTTATTAATATTTAGTGTACATATATTAGTTTTAGTGTATAGTTTGCCGGATTCGGTAAGTTTTTTATTAATTTCTTTCGATGAACGAGCCGCCTGACTTGGCCGACCCGGGGGTCTTTGTACCCCCGGCTAATAATTTTATAACAGTTGCTTCGTCAACTTTATCCAATGAATCAGGAATGGAGACGGATGGTTCTAATGCCCAACGTGGGCGTAAAAGAAATAGACTGCATAAAATATGCAGAATGTGTAACAAAAAAAAAAGGAAGCACAGTCAGGCAGTTGACGGTAATACAGGTTGTTGCTGTGCTAGTGCAGAGAGTGAAAATAGCGACTCTACCCCTGCTCTAAAGAGTTCATTTAACACTATCACGCCGAGTAGTAATCCGAGCCCTCAGGGTACAGTATCTGGTGTTGCTAGGAATAGGTATGAGGCCACTGACATCAGCCCTTTTATAGTACACGTCCAAAAAGAGACTAAGTCACCTAACGATAATACCACCTTACACCCAGTCACATTTGGCAAGTTTCTCAAAAGCCATGCCATTCACAACATCGTAGATGGATCTCTTAAGAGGATAGGCAGGAATAGAATTTGTTTAGCGTTCTCAGACTTTAACAATGCTAATTCATTTATTTACAATCCTGAGTTGTCAAACAGCAATTTAAAGGCATTTATACCAAGTTTTCACGTAACAAGAATGGGCCTTGTACGTGGTGTTCCATCTCATTGGTCGCCTGAAGAAATAATTGAAAATGCTTCAGTGCCGGATAATTGTGGGAAAATACTTAAAGTTAGGAGAATAAATTACAAAACTGTTGTAGAAGGGTCACCTGTCTGGAAACCAACGCAGAACATTGTGATAACACTTGACGGTCAGGTTCTTCCTCCACGTATATTTATGTGCTACAATTCATTACCTGTAGAGCTGTATGTGTATCCCACTATCCAGTGCTACAATTGCTGTCGATTTGGACATACGAAAATTCAATGTAGGTCCAAACCTAAATGTTACAAGTGTGGCCAGGAACATACGGGTGATACTTGTAATGTTGAAGAAGAAAATTTATCTTGCTGTCATTGCTCTGGTAAACATTTCGCTACCTCTAAATTATGTCCTGAATTTTTATGTCAAAAAGAGATTAAGACTCTTATGGCCGAAAAATGTATTTCATATGGTGAAGTTACTAAATTGATTGCACCTATTTCTAAGTCTTATGCCAATGTAGCTAACACTCCTGTTACTAATTACGCTTATCCAAACTCGCAATCTTCTTATACACAACATTCTCTTTCACATAGCTCAAATAAAAAAACAGTTTACATACACCTATAAAGGTTATGACCGAGAAACACACCAAAAGATTGTTAATGAATATAGCTTACCGACCCCGCAAGATGGCTGTGCCTTAAATACAAATACAACAATTCCTACAATGATGTCAACATCAGAAATAATTCAAACTCTCATACAAACACTTACTCAATATAACATAGAAATACCGTCCAACGTTGCCCCTTTAGTCAATTTGTATAAAAAACCTGTTATTAATAATGTCAGTACAAATTCAGAACATATTACAATGGAACTGTAGAAGTGCAGTTTCAAAAAAAAAACGAAATCATTTACTTGTTAAATAAGTATAATGCTTCTTTGTTTGCAATTTCGGAAACCTGGTTGAAACCGGGCTCCATTTTTAAAATCAATGGTTTTTCTTGCCTAAGCGGGGCTGCTATACTCATTAGAAATTCGGTCTCTTACTGTCCTCTAAACCTTCCAGTCTTTAATGATTTTTCTGTTGTAGCTGCACAAATAAATAATACTTATATTGTTTCTGTGTACATTCCTTCTCCTTCTTCATCAACCCTTCAACAATTCAACAATCTTGTATCTATTCTTCCTCGTCCCTTTTTAATTTTAGGTGACTTCAACTGTCACCACATTTCTTGGGGTTGTACTCTTTCATCATATTGTGGTGACTTACTCTTAGATATGTTTGACCAACATAATATTTGTGTATTAAATACCGGGGCTCCAACTCGACGTACAGGGCCAAAAGAAAATTTGAGCGCAATAGATCTTTCCATTTGTACCCCTAACTTAGCTTCATCTCTTATATGGTGCACTTTGCCATCTTCTTATGGAAGCGACCATTTTCCAATCCTTATATCACCCACACATCCTTGTAAGTCTCCTAGTCTGCCGAGGCAGCCACGTATAAAATATAAACTTGGTGAGGATGGGTTATGGGATAGATTTAGAACTCTTGTAGAAGTTAAGCTTTCGAATTTACAGAATAATATATCAAATGATCTTATTGACAGTAATAATAATTTTACAAATGCACTTATACAAGCTGCAGATGAAACTTTCCCTTTAAAGAATTCGGCCATTGGTCGTATTCCTTCCCCTCCTTGGTGGGATAAAGAATGTTCCCAAATAGTGAAAGCCAGAAAGGAAACGGAAAAAAAATATAAAAATAATATGACAGAAGATAATTTCAAAATTGTATGTGATGCTATGGCGAAAGCACGTAAATTATTCAAAGAAAAAAAAATAGAGGGATGGAAAAATTTTTGCCTTTCGATCACTCCTAATGTCAACGCTTCTATTGTCTGGCAAAATATAAGAAAATTCAGAAACGGAGTCACTCCTTCTAATTTTTCTGGCATTCCACCAAATTTAAGGAACTCTTTTCTCAACCGTCTTGCTCCGCCATCTGTTCCAGAGCGAGATCTTATTTATGATAACATTCCTCCTTCTATATCTCATAACCAAAGTCCACTTAATTCTCCTTTCACAATGCAAGAGTTACAGGGCGTTCTAAAATCAGTTAAAGATTCTGCTCCAGGTGAAGATGGTATTCCCTATTCACTCCTGGCTAATTTAAATGAATCTTCACTTGAATACTACTTAGACTAAGTTATATTATCAGGTAAAATCCCTCCATCATGGAAAACACCATTAGAATCTTCATCTTATTGCCCAATAGCTTTATCACCCGTAATTGCAAAAGTAGCTGAAAACTTAGTTAAAAATCGTCTTGAATGGATTATCGAAAACCGCGGAATTTTACCAGAATCACAATTTGGATTTAGAAAAGGCAAAAGTACACTGGATAGTGTGGCTACTTTGGTAACAGACATTAGAGTTGCGTTTTCTCGAAATCAGTCAGTACTCGCAGTATTTTTAGATCTAGAATCAGCATATGACAATGTTCTCCTGAGTGTCCTTAAAGAAAAATTAAAGAAGCTTCACATCCCTGAAATGTTGATTTGTTTTATAATTAACCTCCTCTCAGGTAGAAAAATTAACTTAGATCAAACACAGGATGACAGCAGGCTAGTATGGAAAGGTGTCCCACAGGATTCAATGCTCAGCCCTATATTATTTAATTTATATACGTATGATTTACATTCCTCACTTCAAAATTCAGCAAACATCCTCCAATATGCAGATGACTTAGTGTTGTACGTTACGGGTAGTTCATCAAGTTCTCTTTGTACTCTGCTATCTAACTCTCTAGCCTGTTTAAAAGTATGGATGGATAAAAATGGCCTGAGCATATCAGCGAGTAAGAGTTCTTTAGTCTTATTCACTCGCCAGCGTATTCATCCTCCGATATTTATAGATTGTGACAATAATGAAATACCAGTTAAAAATCATGTCAAGTTTTTGGGTATCATTTTGGACTCTAAACTTACAGGTATTCCACACTGTGATTATGTTCTAAACAAATTTCAGAAACTTCTAAATTTGATGAGGTGTCTATCAGGTGTTTGGTGGGGTGCTCATCCGTTTTCCTTAAAGCTTCTTTACAATGCTCTGGTTCGAAGTGTTCTTGATTATGGAATCTTCTTATTGGAACCTTGTAATGTGTCTGCCCTTAGGAGACTGGATTCCATCCAATCAATGGCCTTAAGAATAATCACTGGAGCTATGAAATCTAGTCCTATTAACGCATTACAAATTGAGTGTAACGAACCTCCGCTTAGTCTAAGACGTCAATTTTTGGCTGATCGATTGTTTTTCCGTGTTTTACAGTTTACTAATAGTCTTTTAATTCAAAAACTTCAAATACTTGCTGATCTCATTGACTCATCAAACTATTGGAATCACAAATCTCTTCCTTGTTTAATTAAAAGTTATATCCGATTTAAATCATTTCATGCACCCATACACCGGTCTCCAAAACTTGATTTGTTTAACACTGAATTCGAAGCCTTGATCAATACGCCGTCTGTTAAATACATTGTAGATATTGATAAAAATAACGCTAATCCACATTTTAATTTTATTGTTCAAAGAAATTGGCCTGAGTGGCATCATATCTTCACTGACGCCTCCAAACATGAATCTGATGATTTTGTGGGGGTAGGAATATATCATGCACAGTATAATATTGTTCAGAAGGTAAAGTGCCCACCTGAAGCAACTGTTTTTACTGGAGAATGTCTTGGTATTCTTAAAGCTGTAGAATACATTTTACTTTTAAAACTTAGAAATAGTTTAATTTTAACTGATTCCATGAGTGCGCTTCAGGCGCTCCTGAGATATCCTTTTAAATCTAAACCACCATTTCCTCTTATAGCAAATATTAGGAATAAACTTTTCGACTGTGTTGTGAAGGGCTTTTCTGTTGTTTTTGCCTGGATTCCGAGTCATTGTAGTATAAATGGTAATGAAAAAGCTGATAGACTTGCCAATGAGGCTGTGTTGTGCGGAGATACTGTTCCATTCAAAAATTATACTCAGGACTTGGCTACTCTTCCTAGACGTTATCTTAGGGATTCCTGGGATAAAGTTTGGGCAGAAAGTAGCCGTTTTTTTTTTTTTTTTATTGGGTGGGAAAATCATCCTAATGACATCCCCGCTCTTGGGCGGAGCGGGAGATAGTGTCAGACTCTTACTGACTAAAAACCCACTCCTGTTCCTTCGTTGCCTTCGTCCCAGGGCCCCGGGTTCCGCTTTCACACTACCCGTGGCCCCAGTAGGCTTCGACCCTGCTGGGCCCCTACGATTTGCTGACATCTCCTTGAGGCGCGCGTGGAACAAAACGCGCCGTCGACGACTTGGGCTTGGTCCGGACGGTTACCGGACGGTCAGACGGCGAGCCACCCATTGCTCGCCGTCTGCAAGCCCGCGCCTACGGTGGCCGGAAATCGGGATCGGAATCCCGGCGGCGGTTGGAGCGTAAGGACCGTTGCCTCACGCGATCGGCCGCCTCCTTAGCTAGCATTACTGCTTCGCAGAAAGAGGCGACCGCCTGCCACTCCTCCTCGCTCCGGAGCATGGCCTGTACCAAGGCCCGGCGCGAGAGATCACCGCCGCCGATTGCCCTCACGAGGTCACGGCGTTGCTCTGCCCAAGCGGGGCACACCTCCACCGTGTGCTCCACCGTGTCCTCCGGGTGGGCCACACAGTGGCGACACCCGGGCGTCGTTTCCGCACGAATCCGGTGCAGGAACCTCCCGAACTTACCGTGTCCGGTGAGGACCCGCGTCATGCGGAATGTGAGGACGCCGTGAGGTCTTTCCAACCACGCCTCAAAGAGGGGACTTACCGCCATAATTGTGGCGTGCCCAGCACGGGGTCGCGACAGTCGCTGTCGCCATTTCTCCATGAGAACTCGCCGGAACTCTGTCCGCCATGCCGCGACTTGTTGCGGCAGCGGAGTTTCGCCCCGGCGTTGCATCTCCATGCGCCGTTCGTGCATGAGTGCAAGGACTGTTGCCTCCAGATCCCATGGTCGCTGGCCAGCAAGGAGGCTCGCCGCTTCGCGGGAAATCGTCCGGTATCCTCGCACCATCCGTATGGCCATGACCCTCTGGCACGCGTTCAGCCGGGCCGCCGGCTGCTTCCGCAGCCCCGGCGCCCACACCGGCGTGCCATAAAGGGCCATGGACCGAACGATCCCCGCGTAGAGCCTCCGGCAGGAGGCGTCTGGACCCCCAAGGTTGGGCAGGAGCCGCCCGAGGGCAGCCCCAGTCCGATTTAGTTTGGGAGCCAGACGTCGGAAGTGCAGAAAGTAGCCGTTCAAAAGGGAAATACTACTTTAGTATTCAGTCACAAATTCCAAGTAAACCTTGGTTCTCTGTTCTCAGACTTGGCAAAATTGCGACAACCATTTTAATAAGAATGCGTTTAGGACATACTACTTGTCCAACGCACCTTGCACGCTTCAATATTATAGATAGTCCTCAATGTGAATGTGGACATGACTTTGGGGATCTGAACCATATATTCTTTTCCTGTCCGAATCGTGACCGTACTTCCTTTTTAAATAGTTTGATATCCCTCCGTGTCCCTTTCCCTACATCAATAAAAACTCTTCTGTCCTCTATTAACTCCTCCATATATAGTGTTCTTTCTGATTATATTCATGATAACAATATATGTCTGTAAACATATATAAATATTTATTAGAATTTCAACAAGCTTCTGTCCTTTTTATTTATGTAATATTTTTAATAACTAAATTTGTAATATATTTTTATACATTCCTGATCCTGTATCCGTGTTATTCCAAATTCCTTTACCTTTTCGCGTTAAATGTTTCCCTACCTTTCTCTTCATACCCAACCCGAAATAAACTATATCTTTATACAACTTGACACTGGCGGATGCACAAGAGTGCTAAGCCATATTCTCCTGTCGATGGAAAGGGGAAAGAAAAAAAAAAAAAACATGTCTTTAACATAAGCATTTTGACAGATACCTGGACCTGACGCCTCAGTGCTGCCACCTGGGGAACGTAATTTTAGAACACCCTCATTAAAACCAAAAGAAATCAACACATAATCACGGTAACTAATCTTTTCGCTAAATTACTCGTAAGGGTGAAATTGGTCGCATAATGTGCAATTAGATTTTGGTTGATAAACCGATAAACGCCAAACGAATCCGAAAATCTAAATCGACTAAAAATCTGGATATCATAAAACGATTTGCGTGGAAAAGCAAAAGCAAAGTTCAAAAAACGAAAACTACAAAAATCCAAATCGTATCTGGATATTACGAAACTACAAAACTCCAAATCGTATCTGGATATTACGAAACTACAAAACTCCAAATCGTATCTGGATATTACGAAACTACAAAACTCCAAATCGTATCTGGATATTACGAAACTACAAAACTCCAAATCGTATCTGGATATTACGAAACTACAAAACTCCAAATCGTATCTGGATATTACGAAACTACAAAACTCCAAATCGTATCTGGATATTACGAAACTACAAAACTCCAAATCGTATCTGGATATTACGAAACTACAAAACTCCAAATCGTATCTGGATATTACGAAACTACAAAACTCCAAATCTTATCTGGATATTACATAACTATTTGTGTGGATATCCAAACGCAAACTGACTGATGCGATACGCAATTCGCCTCCTCTCTTTATAACTAAGCGGAACATTGTGGAAATACGTATCAATTTGTGACTGGTATCGGATTTTTAATAAGTTTTTATATATCGGACGCATGTCTAATTGACAGTGACAGTCCACTTCATTCATAACAAAAAGAAAATAATAAATAAATATCACGGGTCAAAATCTTCATGCAACGAAACGTAGGACGCGTAGCCACCATATTTAAGTTTATTATGCATTTCGTTTCTGCTCTGGCTGTTGGCTAAATTGGTTCCTGCAACAGCCAAAATAGCCGACAGCCAAAAAGAAATAACTATGATAATCAAATACGAAAGACATTTTATTGAATACTTATTAAGCAAGAAAACAGACGACATGGACGAAAGACTAGGGTCTATCGTCCATGTGAAAGCTATAGTCGTTCGACCATATCACCTAGCGATATCGCTAGGCGATATGGTCGAACGACTATAGCTTTCCCTAAAGGCTAAATAGAAAAAAAAATGAGGCGCGCGCCTAAAGGCCCCATAAACGGTACGATTTGTCTGTACGATCCGTCGCTTCAGACCGATCGTAACGAGATACAAATAAATAAGCCCGGTTTCATGTGAAAATAATACCTCACATCTAAATGAATTAAATTAAATAAAAATCTAAACTTTAAACTTCGATGATTAATTACTACAATCTTTTGTGCGCCATCTAATGGATTCCGAATTAGCCAGCTATAATAGAATGTTGGGAGCGTGCAAGAGTAGTCAATAAATATCAATAGATGGCTCTTATATAGTTTACGTCATTTATATTGCAGTTATGATTCTATCTTATTATTAACAAATACAAGGTAGCAATTAAAATCAGCATTACAGTAAGAAATTTTGCACTGATGATACGCGAAGGCGGATTATAGCGCGAGTTTTTTTTTAATTCGTAATATTTGATAAGTGAGTAAAATCTGTTTTTTGATTATAGATAATGATTTGACAATTCGATTGTTGCAGTGAAACAATCACATGAATAACACTGCCTGAATGAGATTGCATGAACGAATTATTGTTATATCTTGTTGTAAAAGAACTACAATCACTATTATAAATAAAACATAAAAGTGCATTAAAAGCGTTACCGAGGCTATAACATCACCGTTTAGTGATATCCATCACTGTAACATCACAGGTCAAATATGGTATGCCAAAGCTGCTATAGAATTACTGTATCAGCGAATAACGGTTGTAACTACGCTCAATCTGGCCAACTAATATTTCATCAACATCATTTCAGCCGATAGACGTCCACTGCTGGACATAAGCCTCCCCCAAATGTCGCCAAAATGAAAGGTCCGGTGACTCTCGCATCCGTCGGATTCCCGCAACCTTCACCAGGTCATCGGTCCACCTTGTAGTGCCTTGCAACACTGCGTCTTCCGGTACGCGGTCGCCACTCCAGAACCTTTCGCCCCAACGGCCATCTGCATCAGCATCAGCTGATATTTAGTAATAATATATTATTTACGAAAAGTTACAGTGAAAAATGCATTTTCTTGCTAATATCAAGACTGCTTTCTTTCGCTGAGAGTGCTGACTGCTTTCGCTAACAGTGCTTATTCCTTTGTAAAAATATCTTGCTAATAGCTGATCAACTTATTTGAAACGACAAGGTAAATATTTAATTTTAGGTTCCTTGTGCTCGTAAAGTGTCATTCTTGAGATATTCAAATCTATCATACCTATGATGCTATTTCGTCAGGTTTTACGATCGAGTATTTAAAAGAAAACGAATTGCTATTTTAAATTTTTTAATTGTTTACCGTTCTACAAATACATTTGTACATGGGTATTTTGAAACATTTTGTGGCGAATTTTTGCCCTAACACTCATTATACATATCAATTTATTTTAATACTACTGTTTTCATAATAGCATGGAAAGAAAGAAGTTGTTACACTATCCACAAAGTTATATAATATAATTTTGGTATCAAATACCTATGTATTAAATTAAAATAAATTATTTAATGACTTAATAACAACAACAAATTAGAAGTAAATAACAATTTCCAAAATTTACTGAAATAATTATATGAGAGCTGGTGCAATGAATTTACAAAAACAAAATTACTCATTATTGCTTAGGTTGTTGAATCTTGCTAAATAGAAAAGCTTATTGAGGGCTATTTTTTATGTAAGTCGTACAGTTTAGACGAGCAACCATACAGGCCTGTAATCAAATAATTATGTATCAAAATACGGGCATGTATAGTTATGGTATATCACTGTATGGTTGCAATAATTTATCAATTTTTGTTGTAATATTAATCACAATGACTTGGGCATTTTTGTTTGCTAAGCATCATATGATTTAAAAAATGGTGAACTGTTTAAAATTGTTAAATTCTGCTATTGAAATCATCATACTATTATTTTTTTACTTATAGAATAATAAATAAGAAACAGTAGGTATAAATATCTCATAATTATTTAGCTTTTTTACTTGTTTATTCAATGACATCTACTATATTAGTGTAGAAATAATAATCCAAATACATATCTACATAAGTTTATAAATATTCACAACACACAAAAAGGTTTGCTAAAATACTGATGACCAATTCTTTATGTCAATGACGTGAGCTTCAAAGACAAAAGGTATTATATTTTATGAGATCAACGACCAATATTGAAGTATTATAACACTATTATGGTTTATCAGCAAATGATTGTTTGTCATATGGTGTCCAGTGGTGTGTTAGTAACCATTTCACATCTATTTAGCTCAAGTTTCATCACAATTTTGGACTAGAAGGTGCAATCAAATACTTACTCATGTTAGTAGGTATTTGATTTACGTATTTATAAAAAGTAATGCTCACATATTACTATGTTACGTATACCTATCTATACTGTGTAAAGTTATATAAAAAATCAATAAACTTGCACGAGTTTGCACATGGAATAATATATTGGGAATCTCGTGCGATTCATCACAATGTCTGCCTCAGGCATGTGTCATGTGCGTTTTATTTAGTACATGTACCTTGTTGGTTTATCATGGAAATACTTTAAGAATTTCATCAACAGATTTTAACTATTCTGACTACACTTTTTGAAAGTTACATTTTTTAAATGGATATCGTCCATTTACTACTTTTTAACCGTAGTAACGTTTAACATCACAAGAACTCCAATTGTTTTATGAATAATTAATCTTGCCCATTATGTAGGTAAGTCTGTATTATAATATTAAAATTTTGCACATGATATAAATTTTTGAGTTACCTTTAATTTTATTACCTACTCTGATAAAATAAAGAACTTACGTACCTACACAATGATTACTTAGAACATCGCTTTTGTTCTTATGTAGATAAATGTCACATAATATATAATGTTGCCCCAGCATATAAGCAAAATTAAAAAGCAAATGATTTTTCTTAATACAGTTTAACAAGTTTGGTATCAGAAGGGCATTCAGGGCCAGAAAATAAGACTGCCCTCTGCAAATAGTCTATAAATTGTTGCCTGAGGACTATTATCAATAGGTTCATCAAGATATTAAAATATCCCAGGGTAGAAATGAAAGTATTCTATCCTATTTTTGGTATAAGAACATAGTAATTAGTTATTCGTAAAAAGTGCCTGGGACAAAGGTCTTCTATGTTTGTGAGAGTTGCACAAGTGTCAGTAATATATTTCGTATCTGACTTATACATATTTTGCTTGTAAAGACATACAAAGACAGAAGATTTATTAATAGTTAAAATGCGGAGATGACCACAGACTCCTAGTGTTTCCTAACGAGTTAGTGTGAGAATATCCAGTACTTTATTTTTCAAACTGGACTACTCATTAACAACTCTCACTATATTTTTTTCACTTTCTGCAATGACTGTAACAGTTCTCATTTATATGAATTGGTCTCTTGGTAATGAAGATCTAATTATTTTTTTGTAAATTTTTAAGCATAATAATAATTCATTTTTGTTGCCGTAATAAAAATACCCGATCATCATTACTTTTGGATCAAGTAAGTAAAGTCAGTATTCATAGCAATTAAAAAGTATGTCATACCTCACATGTGGGTATAACGTGGAAAGTTATACTATCTACTTATATTATATTAAGAGTTTTTTTGTAATTTAATGCTAAGATATTTTACTAAACATAATAAAACTATTTGGTCGCGAGTTTGACTAGCTTGGCGAATATAAAAGTTTTCATATCTTGATAGGTACGAGCCTGCATAACATTTAAACATAATTATGTAAGCAGGGAATCGTCCACAACATGCTATCACTTTCGATAGTAAGATTACAATCGTTATAATAAATAAACTGCCAAGCAGCAAAACAATATTATCACAAGGCCGAAAACGAAAAACTACAGCTTATTAATGTATAATTATGTTATTGAATAGATTTTAAATTTAGTTTTTTTTTATAATAACTGCTTTTGGAACAAAAACTGAAATGATCAATTTTATATAGCCAATTTACACACCCACCGTTACTATTTTGATCCGGGTGTTTCTAGTATCATATAGATCAATACGGCCGACGTACCTATTATTTTAATGAACCTGGAATACTTTAAAATAGTCTTAAGTATACCTCTATGTAGGTGACTTCGTGAATCTACATGGACATTTATATCTACACCAGTCAAATGAAGTTTACACTAATGGTAGTGGTGATGATTTCACTAACAAAGTACCCTACCATAAAATGGGTAATTACCTAAGTCAATCGAATTGAAACATTTTAATTTCTACGCTACAAATTTGGCTTCACATTAATTTTAATTTTTAAATATTTACACCGCATTCTTTTACAAAATAGGTTACTTACTCTCATTCTCCGGTAACACGAATTTTCGCTACATTAATAACACTTTTTTTTTAATTCTATAATTTTTTACAGTAACTTCATTCCAAATATCTACTGAAATTCTCTTATTAGGATTTGTTCACCTATTAATAAAATTCCAGTTGTTTACTAATTTCTTACTTCAATATTTATCTTATGACTAGCTTATTAATTCTTGCCTCTGGGTGTGTAACAGTGTTGCTTATTAGAGATCATTTTTATGTTTTATTTTTATTTTACGAAACATAACATACCTATACTTACAATGCGATTTAAATAACAATAGGAACGTCAATGATCTGCCTGATTCGATTTGACAGATATGACATCACAACATGGCGCTAAGTCAATCCCATTCTTATTTGAATCGCGTAGTACTGTGCCCTTCTAGCAACAATGTACATTGTTGATAATAGACTGTGCTTTAGTAACGTCGCTGTAATGGGTAACTTCATTTATTAAGGGAGGTGTATTTTGTGACTTGTTTTTGACATAATTAATATTAAAACAATTTCAGAATGGCGGTTCGCCAATAAGTTATTTTTCATATTTTAATCAGAAGCGCGACTAATAAACTAGTTAAGGTAATATGCCCAACATACATATATAACGATCTTAAATATTATTATCTCTACATACTTATAGAGATGACACTAAATTGGTGTAAGTTTTAGCATGATACCAGTGTCGACGTCTCAAAAATATTTTCTTTGTATTTTCAGAGGAATGAGGTTGAATTTTGGTCTCCCTTTTTGGTCTAGCAGTTGTGCGACTTCGTTTCAAATTTTCTATTGTAATTATTAACAGATTTTGGCCTTCTCTAGGCACTTCTAATCGATAGTATTTAAGCTGAAATTATACCTAATAATTTACACAGTACACACATGAAAGCCGATCTTGTTTACACAAAAATATCGACTGTTCAAATAACCGGTCGGTCAGTTAAAAAACATTAGCAAAGCTGTCTTAACATGAACATAACCTTTATTGTCTTAAAATATACTAAATAATACGTCATATTACTGTACCTAATCAAAAGGTAAATTATAAACAATATCATATCTCATGAAAATCGAGGTGCCTTCCCTTAGTCCAGTCAGCCGATATTGGATATTTTTATGGTTCCGTGCTTTTGTTTAGCTTTGGTTTACCCTTCACAGATATCTATGATCAATACCTAAATTAGCTTACCTAATGGATTCTAGGCCGGCTGTAGGAAATATAAACGATAATTTCGTATATATTTATAAGTAACAAAGTTTTTTTGTTCCAAACCCTAAGTTGCTAATACTTATTTTGGCACTCGATTTTGGATATTTGCTTAGTGACATATGGTCCTTTGATTCACCATGCTTAAAGAACTTAGTTCCATGTGTAAAATCCAGTTCACAGGGCAATACATAGTTAGGAAGGAGGATACGAATTTCGTTACCGCTGCGAATGAAACCTTAAAGTGAAGCAAGAAGTACTTCTTGAATAATAACAAATGAATGTCGTGTCCACAGGTTAGAACATTCGCGTAGGTACATAAAACCACTTGTCTTCTGAACCTACATATAAGTCAAAGTCTTGACTCACTCACTGACTCATCAACGCCCAACAAAACCCTTGGACCTGGAACACTGAAATTCAGCACAGAGATTCTTTTTTTAATGTATACAAAATTTTTCAAAATTCACTCCATAAGGGGATGAAACCGGGATCCAAAGTTTCTATGTGGAAAGCTACTTTCGTTTAGTTTTAAATATTTACATAACTGGTAGGCTCCAATAAGGCCTGCTCACGGGCAACAACAATGAGATCAAACTTATTCTATATTATACATACTCATTAAAAATGTTCCATAATGGGTTCTCATAAATGTAGAACAATAGTAGTCTCCATCATAACATGTAAGTACTGTTAATGAAGAAAAATTACCAGATATCCTAAAACTTATTTATGTTCTTATAAACATAAATACCTACTTGAATATTTGACATAGATTTACATCTCCAGCTTGCAAAATTTGATCGTTGCATGAATTCGAAATAGGTAACTAGGATTTATGTTATTCTTACATATATTTTTCATCTAGGCCTTGACATTTCATATGTTGTATATGTAGTTATGTTACTTTTTTCGATAGATGCATATGTTTGTTTCTCTAACCATGCTCAAATATATAACGCCTCATAATCCAACAACAATTTCGCATAATATCATTCTAAGATTAAACATGAATTAATTAATTAACACAGCTTTGACGAATAATTATATTATTTAATATAAATGACACTTGATAAGCAAAACCATTTACGTTGCACGTTACACAGTGCGGCGCATATTACACAACAATTATTTTAACAAAAATCTATTCTATGTTGGAGTATAGGCATGGTTATTAAAATAGGTACATATATCTTTATTGAAAAAACGCCTACACAAAAAAAATAACAGTAGGTACCTAACTACTTAATATTTTACGCACTTTGGCAAATTAGTTTGGTTTAGTACTATTTGGTTTTTTGACTAAGATGCATAATAACGAGCACTTCTATCAACTAACTAAATATTTTTAAAAACTTAATAACGAACAAAGACAAGTGAAACATCTGCCAATCAATTATATTGTATGTATATCCTGAATACATAAAACTTATATCTAAATAATTTCACCATGAAGACATTATAGTGATTTTGTTGCATCGGTCCCAAAAAAGAGGTCCAAGCTCTGCAGATCTGCTTGTTTTCTCTATCGTAAGAATACATTTCTGCTGTTCCACATTTATACCTGTATTTTTTAAAACACCCAAGCATTTAGGAGAGCAGAGACCTAATAGGGACCTTATGTCTAACTCCAGTTCGTGCTAGGTCGGACATACAACAACTATTACTTTTTCTTAGTGGGTTCGGCTGGATTCGATGGCGGTTGAATACTGACACGGACCTCTCCTGTGGGGCCCACCACGATTCTCACCTGAAATAACAACAAAGTGGTTCTTTTATTTTTCTTTGAAATATAAAGAATATTTGAAAGGCTATAAGAATAGATCAAATTGAGCAGATGAAAGTGATGCGCTCGTATTTCAATCCACTTTATCAATTTGTGTGTAATTTAATCGTTATGGTGATGGTAGGAGCCACGTTATGGCAGTAACAGCTTACCTATAACGTAATAGATTTCGGTTCTAAATTTGAACGTAGAAGTAATCAAATTTAAAAATTAAAAGCCTTAAAGAAACAGCAAGGCAGTTACCTAGTCCCCCCGTCAGACGTTCATTGCGTAGTAGACGGGGTTCGGGGGCGGGGCCATTGGTGACGTAGCTTGCTGCACCGGCACTCCCGAGGGGGCGCCCTCTGGAGCTCCCCTAGCTGCCCTAGATGGAGACCCAGGTGCTGGCTGGTACATGGGAGCTGCCACCTGTTAGTTAAATTTACAAAATCATTAAGGTTGTTCAACATACCTGTTTAATCTTCAGTTTAAAACGAAGTGTCTGTGAATTGCGAAGTTAAGAAAAAGGTTTCAAATCAACGGTGTGGTCGGTCAAAAATGTAATATATATATATATATATATATAATATTTGTTGTGGCGGAAACAACAGAGCACTAACTATTTCCATGCCCCAACTTTTTCCTCCGGACCAGTTATATTGACAGTTCGAGAAGGGACTTGAATCGGGATTTTTATCTCGTAATATTTAATTAACAATACATGAGTTGTTTGAATCCTGCGTATTTTCATATTTACCTGGTTTCCTCATCATCCAACAAATATAGAGTTGGGAAGGCATTTTCCCAAAAAGTCTTTAGCCCGAGATAAACATTACCCTTTCCATGACGAATACAACGAAAGTAAAAATGAAATAAAAAGCTTGTGAGTCGTCGTATGATTGATAGTCGAAGAAAGATACCTAAAGCTTTCTTCGGACCTAGGCGGTAAAAGGTTTTCTGCTACTGCTTTAGCATCTTCTCTTATAAAATCAGGCGTTAAATCTATATTTAAATCTGATGAACTTCTCGTGTTAATACAAATCTCTGCTGTACAGGAATGAAAACTTTTTAATTCGAAAAAAGAAATGAAGATCGGATTGCCGGATTGCCACTTTCCCGCTTATTTTGTTTTTTTTTTCTGTGCCCGGTCAGCAGCTACGCAGGCGTTTTTATTTTATTTTCATTATTGCAAAAATAGTTAAAAAAACCCTAAATAATTAAAAAACAAAAGTATATAAAAAAAATTTGTATAAAAAGTACTTAAAAAATATATTATTTAATGAAAACTTTAAGTCAATTTTATAATACGGCCGTTTTAATTTGGCGGCCCTGAAGTTTGCGCAGAAGGCTGCGCACGAACGTTTTTTAGGAACAAAATGGTGGCATGAGGCGACGTGCGCGGGGCGGAGGTGTAAGCTAGAGATTGACTCTATGTAAACACAATCGACCCTTTATTCAATCAAATATCGAAATCGATTTTTATCGATTTGGAATTTATTGATTTTTGTTTATATGACATATTGAACGAAATAGATTTACAAACATAGTAAATGTTGTCGTTAGTAAACGAGACTTCGACTTTAATAATAAAAAAAAAACTAATAATATTATATTTTCTTGGTTGAAAGATATGATTTAGTTAAATATCAGTTAATTATAAACGACTACTACAATAACGACTGTTTGAGAATATTTTAAACCTCCTTATAAAATATATTTTTATAATTAGATTTCAATCGATTTGAAAAATAATTGATTAAACAACACCCTCAGTCACGCATATTGGACATCCCTTTTTCTTTACTCCGTAAAACTTCGTGCATAATCGGCAATGCTCGGGACGCGGTAATGTGTCTCACTCACACGTTAGCATTGGTGTCGTGTTCGTGTCGCTGTCTCTGTCTTGAGCACAGGCGGTGACAAAAGTTTTCGTTGGTTTTTATTAATACATTGTTAAGTTTTTTGTGTAGTGTTAGGTTTGTTTCTTTAATTCATAAGTTATTTTTGTAGCTTTCTGTTTCAAAGTGTTTTAATATTTATTTTATTTGTACTTAGTCCCTGTATTAGTAAAATTTTATTCGTGTTTAGGTTTTAAAAAAATAACGTCAATAACAGTTTTTTTTACGACTGTACATGCGCTAAAGTTCGCAGAGCCTATGTTCACGGGCGCCAAGTTAGAACGACCGTATTATACATCGTGCTGTAAATGACTGGCTGTATAGAAAGTTGGGACATGGTTCAATAGTAATGTGAAGACAGAACTATTTTTTTTTTAAATAATTTGACAACTGTCAGTTGAAAGCGATTCTCCCTAGGGATGAAAAGTATTACTTTCAACCCGTTCGACTCCTCAGGCAACTTCAGACCTATTTTCATAGTATGAGTCCATAATGAAAAAAAAAATTGCATTAAAATTTCATAAGGTACTAATTACTAAAAGTTGATTTATTTTCTATAATAAACAAACTTTTTTCATTGAAATACGTATAACGTAACTTACGTTGCTCCCATATTTTTAACAGGCGCAGGGGCTTTTAAGTTCGTAAGTCGTAGCTAGCTTATAAAAAGTATAAAAACGAGTATACACTTATAAATTGTGAAATAAGCAATTTCTAAGCAATTTTTGGTCCACGTATATTTCAGTACTCCCACATAGTTACTGCTGTACAGAGACTGTTCAGCCATTCTGATGTCAGAATGGCCGGTCAGCCATAAATATTTAAATTCTTTTAACCTATGAAATAAGCAATTCTATTATTATTTCAAAGCTGAATTCTACTGACCGACCATTGACATTCACCTTTGGGGCGGGTTTTCATGAACATTAATAAGGTTAGTTTTAAGAGACGGGTTGGTTTATTTTAAATTTTATTTGATATAAACCAGTGCTTGACTACGTGCGTGTTTTTTTTAAATGACGCTGGGGTTTATAGATCTTAATAAGATTAACTGTAAGGATAGAGCTCGAGTCTTCGATGGCAGCGTGTTACATGCGCGCCTCAACGAGTTGTCAGAAAGCCGTTGGCGCTCAACAGGGCGATATTCGCTAGGACCGGGGGAATTTTTGAAAGAGTTACCATGGTCCTGGATCGCAAAGAAAACTTAAAAAATGGTAAATCAAAGAAAATTAGAAGGGTTCTTACTTTCTCAGAGTAGCATATCATCTGTTTTCCTCCGCCAGGCTGAGGGGCTGGCACGGGCCGGTACCGAGCCGGTGCTGGGCACAGAGTCTGTAACAGATATAGAGAAGCCATTTATATAAACCGCACTGTAATTATATCCTTATATTATCCACATAATACATTTGTAACGCGAGATCTGCTGAAACGATCGTAGGCTAAAATAGTAAAGTATATGTCTCTGATGAAATTCGATTTTATAATTCAATTTAGTCATCTTTGAGAGCGATGTAACGATTATAGCGATCATAAAATTTTTCGATGCCATTTTTATAGTATGATTTTTTTTTTGCCTCAAAATAGGTTTCAGTTTCGGCGATTACCTCTTCATCAGTGTAATTTTTTTTTCCACATAGCATTGTTTTTTAAGGTCTATAAACAGGAAAAAGTCCCTGGGGGCCAGATCTAGAGAATACGGTGGATGAGGAAGCAATTCAAAGCCTAATGCGTGCAATTTTGCCATCGTTTTCATTAATGTCTGACACTATGCATCGTCTTGATAAAACAGCACTTTTTTCGACTTCAAATGTAGATTTTTCATGATGTTTCAAAACAGTGCGACATAAAAGAGTTGAAAATAAATTTCTTCGAGGGCACCACTTTCGTACATGTAGCAACCCAGCTAGTACGACTTAATTCGTCTTGATACTTATAATTTTATTGAAAGCTTATAAAATTTTAAGGTGACGAATGCAAGTGTTTATCCTATCCTATCTATTAATATTACAAATGCGAAAGTTTGTGAGGATGGATGTATGGATGTTTGTTACTCTTTCACGCAAATACTACGGACCGAACGATCTTAAGAAAGCCGAGGACAGTAATCACCAATATTCATGTATCATACGACGTTTTTCAACACCCTTGTAAAGAAAAATAATTTTACTATCAATTTATTCAACAGCAAAACAAGCAAGTGTTTTTTTTTGTGATATTATGGCGGTAAAAAAATTAATCTTTAGACAATATCGTCTCGACATCAGTAATAAATGTGTTATGCGGAAGCAACACATTCTAATGTCTTTGCCGCATTTGGCAACCAAAGTATTGAGCGATTATATGCGAAAGATTTTTTTCAGCCTTCTCGATAAGCTTCGCTGAGGTAGTCAATACTACAATAAAATTCTCAGCTTCATTTTGCCACTGGAAATCAATTAGTGAAGTACTTCACTCGAAAAAAATCACGCCAAAAACCGCACACGTCATAAAATGGCGGCCATAGAGTCATTATCATCATTATCATTTCAGCCGACAGATGTCCACTGTTGAACAAAGGCCTCCGCCAAGAGTGGAAACGTGCAATGGTCCTGTGCGTCTCGCATCCATTGGCCATAGGGTAGCTTGATTGTTAAAAATTAATAATTGAAGAGGTTACTTATCTACAAAGAAAAATGTTTTATTTGAATGGACAATTCATTAATTAAACCATTTTAACTTATATAGGTTAATTTAAAATGGTTTATTTCAACACGAAATTTTATGAAGTAAGCATGTAAAACACAAATTTTTACTATTGAACGCAATAACCTAATGTGATATTGAGTTTTTAGTGGGATTTCTTCGAGTTTAATTTAGTTTCGGTTTCAATTAAGTATTCGCAAATTGATTCCTATTAAATACTGGGATCTAAAATTGGTGTTATGTATTTTAATTAATTTATTTATCTTTATTCCAAAAGGTAAGTAATTTATAAGATAAGCCCCACAAAACCGTTGCAATGGTTTGACTGTGCGGTCGGTGAGTCTCTAGACATGCTTAAATGTACTTAAAATATTTCTAAAGAATATAATTTTAATTTGCGTCTAAATTTATTTGTGTTTGGTGTAGCTTTGTATTTCAAGTGTCTGCGCAACTGGACAATATGTGTACCTATTTTAGAGGAACACCCTTCATTTCTAAATTGTTCAGCCTTGATCTCTGGTTGCTAGCAGACAACTCCGACTTAACTAAATCAATGCCAGATTGAAAACTACAAATAGATTTCTGCAGATGTTCAAGACCCTAGTCTCAATGCCCGCAAGCTTGATAAAGAAATTATTCAGCCGTTTATCATCAAATTCACAACTGGCCTTGAGTTCTTTGAGTTCCTCTTTTATGCATTTGACATCATCAGACAGCCTTGGCAGGCCAGCCCGTTGAAGCTTGAGCTTGCAAATCTCATTCAGAATCGTTTCCAGAGAAGCAGGTTCAGGTGTTGGTTGCAGAGACGGGTTAGGGGTCGGTGACGATGAGGGAATTCGGCACTTAAGATATTTCCATGCTGCTCTTCGTTCTGCTCCTAATTTTCTTAACCCAGCCTCCGGGACGCAGCCAAAATCGAGGTGCCGCTTACATGAGGTACACTGAACACCATCATCAACTCTTTAACCGACGCGCGGGGCCCCCAAATGCACGGGACCTGTAGCATTTGCCACTCTTGAACGATGCAAACATGTCTGCGGTATCGTAGATAAGTCTGCAACGTCGTAGACAAGTCAAGACAGTCTTGTCTCAAGTGTGCGCAGGCCCTAATCAACGATGACATTTTGCCGCGTCCACGTGCCTAATCATGTCGTGACTGTTTGCAGTTTATTTGGTTTTTTGTGAGTTTACGTGTGATTTATTTTGAATTCAGTTATTTTTATTTCGTGATATAGCATAAGAGTAGGAAGTACACATAAAAAAATATTCATTATAACCAACTAATACATAGATTATATTAGAATCAAGTTTAACCTAACTAAGCATCTAAATAGTTTTTTGAGTTGCTTTAACTCTCCCGCTAATGCTATGGTTCATAAGTGGGGATAATATTATGGATTCAGAGTTTTATAATTCATTTTAATACTTATTACCATGGTATTCAATCAGCAAGTACAGTAAGATACTTTTCTACGTCCCTAATTGTTTTTCTTCTATAAAAATGACACACTTATAATTAAATGAGTAGTTACTTACATAGGTCCCTACCTACGGATCCGTATATTGAAATTAATATTTCATTTTTGTTTTTCAATTTTTATAACCCCAAAACTAAAATCGAGTGCAATAAAATTAATTATAATCAACAAAATAGACCTAAATTTAACGTGCATAATGCAGTAAAAAAACAAAGTCTGACTGATTATAATAACGTTTTCATTTATCCGTCAAAACAAGACCCTTGTAAGGAAGTTTCAGTTTGAAAACAGAAACTGAGACTGTTGCGAATTCGGTTTCGGTTTCGGTGGTAAAAATCAGTTTCGGTCGGACACTATATATTTTATAAGTAATTATTAACTTTTTCAACACACTTGCTCAGAAAGTGACTCTTATTGCACTGCACTTAGGTATATAATGGCACTCGTTACCAAGCTGTGTTATTTTGATTACTATTACGCACTAGTGCTATAATGTATTTAAAACCTTTTTGTTCAACCTCTTTGTTCACAAAACAAATTTTGAATTCGAATAAAATTCCCATTAAGTTATTGCGTTCAATAGTATAAAAATTAGTGTCTTACTTACTTATTTCATCCAATTTATAAGTTAAAATGGACAAATTTAACTTGTACAAACGATTTTCTTATTAAAAAACATTGTGTAAATAAATCGTACCTACATTCAAATAAAATTTGTTTTTATTAGTGGTCTATGGCCGCCATTTTAAGATGCGCGCGGTTTTTAGCGTGTTTTTTTTTATTCCAGTGAAGTTCAGTGGCTGTATTAATTAAATAAAATTAAATGCTACAAAATCATTATAAAATGTTACATCACTATTATATTGTCACTACGAAAGCAATTATCGTAAAACTTTTCACGCAAGAAAACATAAACGTAAGACTAGGCAGTATGATCAAAATACCTTAGCCTTCGTCTAGGAGTACATAAAAAAATGATGCGCGCGCTTATGAAAACAGATTTTTACCGCCATGTCACAGAAAATTTTACTAGTTTTAGTGTTGTTTTCTTCACAAGTGTATTGAAAAACGTCGTATGACACACGTGAGTAATTAATTTTTACCGTTCTTGGCTCTCTTAATACCCTCGCCACGGCTCGGGTCTAAATATCGCCTCGACGGTAATCACTAACATTACACACTTTTATCATAATGTACTTTAATAGTGCACAATTTTTTTGTGGACCTTAATGTTTCGGACTTTCGGATGATTTACCTGTAGCTGAAGTGCATGCGTGTAGTGCGCTCGCTGCGGCTGCGGAGCTGCCGGCTGCGGGGTGCTCGCACCGCTACGGACCTGCTGCTGGTAGTACGTGTGCATGCGGTTGTCTGAAATACCAGACAACACGTTATAGTTAAAAATGTACAGAAAACCTAAAGGAATTTAAACTTGATTGTTTTCCTTGACTGACCTCTATCTTACAATGACCTTGAACAGTTTCAAGTAGAGGCTATGGGTGAACGTAATAACTTGTTAGGTATTGGAGTAGCTAGGTGACCGACGTCAATATGGGACCCCTTTTTATGTGGGAAATCATCAAAAACTGCTCTGAGTGAAGCAAGAGGACACCCTCTTGCTCCACTGTTACTGACTAAAAAGTGTTGCAAATTCTGTTATTTAGATTTTGGGAGACTTTTTGCTAGTTCTAAAAGAGGTTTGCTAATCAGGTTTAGGAGCTCTCCCGAACCTGGAGGCCCCGGGGCACTGCGCCGTCTAGCCCTTCGGTAGCTACGCCAGTATACATAGGTACATTATACTGAGGAACCAAAATCGTCTCCGCTGTTCTTGTAAAGAGTTTTTACAGTTCTTTTGATCCGTGACCTACTTACCATTAGAACTTCATTGTGCAATCATTGCTTTTAATAAGCTCGATATTGTCATTCTACCACAACTTTAGTACGAGACCAGACCAGATGACTGATTATTATGAATTAGCAGATTACAAACTTCTAGCAAAATGACAATGGGATCGTGTTGGAATGACAAATTTATAAAAATAGCGGACTTGGGCCCCTGAACGATTGTTTTGTGTGTAAACAATACAAACGTCGGCTCTATAAGCTTTTTAGAGGTATGCGGAACAGAGAGTAAAGTTCCCAAAACTCCATTAAAAAGTAAGGATCCTTCGTTCAGACAGGTGTCATGTCCGGTGGGCAATTCCCCTATAGATGATTTCGGGCTGTTCTATATGTTCTACTCGCGCGGAGAACTTTGATTGCGCGATGCAGGATTAGTTCTTATGTGACACCATAGATGTCACTACAGCTTAGTGAAAAATAATGTATGGCCAGTTTCTGAATTAAGAATTTGAAGTTATGAACTGGTCCAACTTTACATACTTTAATGCCAATTTGACGTGTTTTCAGGATAAACTAGGTAGATACCTACTTAACTTCAAATCTTTAATTGAGAAATCGGTGATTACTCTCAAGAGATACGGTTAACTCACAATCATTGGCCTGCTGCCACTGCTGCTGCTGCGCGCCGTAGTCAGCATGGTGCTGGTAGTGATAGTGCGTGCTATACGGCAGGTACAGCAGCTGATGGTGGTTCCGGATTGGAGGAGGCGATTCTGGGCGGCGGCAGCGTGGAACGGCGCGCACTGGCGATGTCTGCTCCGAGCTTGTCTGAGAGCTGTACAGCTCCTGACTGCTGTCTGAGCACCTGTAATGGGTAAGTCGAAGATGCGTTGGTGTTGTGTTTTAGGATTAGATAAGAGTAGAGATGAACCTAGTCTCGAAAGCCACATTTAGTAGTAGTATAGTCGGCCATCAGTCGCAGAATAAGTATTCTAAATAGTTTACACTCTGAGCTACAGAAAAACGGGAAATAAAAACAATAATTCGCTAGTGCTTCATAATTATACGTTTTTGTTTTTTAGTTTCATAATGTTTTACAAGAACAGGGAAAACTGAAATATTCGACTAGATTCGACTGGTCGTCTAATTGGCACATCTCTAATAATGACTACTGTCAATTAGTTTTTGCTAGCACGACATTTAGCGTCTCCTTCATAAACCTTGTGGACGGAAACATTTTCTTACCCAATATTAGCATAAAGAGAGCAGTTCCTATACATGGTCTCTTGTTGTTGCCGCTGCTGCTGATAATGCGCATACGTCGCCATGTTCTGCGCATGCGCATAACATGCATCCGAGTGCTGCTGGGGCACAGGAGTGCTCTGGCACGGGCGCGCCGTCATATAGTCGGATGACTTCGACCTGATAACCAGAAAATTGCTTTTTTATATGTAAACTTTAACACCTTCTTAACAAATTGCGTTGATGTTTTAATAGTTTCGTTGTTATCAGTCGCCATAAACTATACGCGAGCATAAACATTCCATATCGCAATCGAAAATTAAATTCTTGATCAAGCACCCAGCAATACAATAGGCTTTAAATTTTGGTAGGTATTAAACGTAAACTCTAGCGCATCTTACCAGTTAGAATTGGCACTGGCTCTGCTTTGTGGCCTTGAGTTAAGGTTGGCCTCTGAGTAATATGGCCAAGAATAGTTTGAGTTTGTGCGTTGGCATGCGTGCGAGGGCATTTGTTGCGGAGTGGTGCCCGGGGATGGTTGCAGCTCGTTCTGCATCTGTTGAAGTATCTCGTCGGACGCCCCAAGCTGCTGCTTTATAGCAATACCGCGAACTGCTGGCCGACGATGGAAACCTGAAATTCATAATAACAATAATATTACTCAACGCTATCTAGTCCCAAACTAAGCAGAGCTTGTGCTATGTTTACTAGACAACTAATAAACTTACTTATATATTTCTACTTACCTACATACCTATTATAAAAAAATTATACCCCGAGATAGAACAATTAATGATCGTGCTTATCACATAAACATTTGTCTTGGGTGGGAATCGAAACCAAGACTACCGGTATTGCTGTCAGGGCCACTAATCACTAGATCAACAGGCCATCCACTTATCAGTATTTCTCTCAAGTTCGAAAAGCAATAAAAAATAAAGAGATTTTTTTAGGCACAAGAATATTCTTTCAAATTTAATATTAAACCATTTTTAATAAATTTTCATATAATAAAAAAAAGCTAATTTGGGTTTATACCCCAACTATAAAGGACCTTTATTTAAAAAATAAAGTGAATTAGTTTTCAATGGAAAACAGATTTTCATAACAATCTGTTCTAGATCCGTATAGTATACCTACTCATCAAGACCATTTCAAAGATTTCAAACACGATGGGGATATCTTGTTATGCTGAGTAGTTCCTAACTTCCTATGGCCACTATCCGACTCCGTCGTCAAATCAGTTCCATAGTATCATTAACGCATAGTCATTCAAGTGACAGTGATGTCTTATAGTGAATACCTCGTAACTGTAAAATTCGTAACTTTTCAGGAGGCACAAAACGCCAAACAAGACCTATAACACACACACATGACACTGATGGACATGTAATTATAATGGGCTTCTACGTGTTTTATTCAAACATTTAAAACTATTGATTTATTTCAAAGGCTCGTTTCTTTTGTTTTTCTTTTTTTTTCCACAAGTTTTGACGCGCCATTGCGAAGTTATCATACCAAACTGACTCGAGCAAAGTGCGCATTCAACATCATAGATGGCGGTACGAGTATCAAATCAAAATTTTGCGTAATACAAGATTATGTGTTACGAGCTTTTCTTTTCAGAAATATAATAAAACGAAAATTACCTAAAATTGCATACCCGAGGTTCTCACTCTAAGCCATCGATAGATAGGTACCAAATTTTAGCTCAATCTGTTAGGGGAAACTGTATTAAAATGTATTTGTAAGATTTACCTTAGCATAATATTAATAGCATACTTAGCATAATCAGCCTTTCAATGTTCCCACTGTTGGGACTCAGGCCTCCTCTCAAGGAGAGGGAATGGGCCGTAATCCACCATGCGGGCCCAGTGCGGGTTGGTGAATGTCACATGTATTCGAATTTTTGTTTCTAAGACATGCCGGTTTCCTCACGATGTTTTTCTTCACCATTTTGAGAGCAGTGATGATGAAATAAATTACACAAAGTAATGCGCCTGGCTGGGTTTGAACTCGCGACCAAACTCGTAAGTCGGAGCCATTACCACTCGGCCACCACTACTCAGAAAAATTTCCCTATAAAATCATTATAGTTAAATAAAAAACTGGTAATTAAAAAAGAAAGTGGTATATATGTATCACAATTCGTAATTTTCGAAGAACGATCGCACTACAAATTAAGTACTTATCTATTAACTATACATATTATAATTTATTGTATTATACTCACAGTTCGACGAAGGAAAACATGTCTCTGCTTACACTCACAATATTAATAGCTAAGTCACAGTGCAATCGAGCGAAACATTTCTACGATTGAAGTTAAAAAGCTGGAAAGTAAAGTCGGCTTAAGGTGTCCGTCCCTAGAATTTTTATTTTAATCTTGACTTTAGACGGGCTTTGTTCCAGCTTATGGGGAATTGGTTGAATTAAGTACCTAGATCTCGCCATTTTATGTCTTTAAATAAATGAGCCTATAATACTTTCATTGAGACTAAAACAGTTGGTATGTATACAAACGCAAATTGAAATTGCTTTTTTTATATTGATTACGATGGTGTTTAATAAATGTGAATAATAATGACAAATTTATATTCAATTTCTTAATTAAAATTATCTAACTTCTTGACATGTTTTATATGGTATCTGTTGACATCAACTATCGTAGTCAGTGACATTCCTGTAGTTTTTAATCGATGTTATTTCATTTTTTGACAACAGAATTTTTGACATTTAATAACATTATATTTTAATGTATTTTTTTTGACATTCAATAATAATGTATTTTGAATTGTATTTTTTTTTCTTTTTATTTTATTTTGACAACATTTTTTTTGTAATTTTATAATATTGTACTTAGAATTACAAACACTTGCTGACATTGTAAAATTAATATTATGACCAATTTCATTTTGAGGTATGATGATTTGCATGCCCCTGTGTTGGCAAAATATAGAAAACTTTTTACCTATGACATCTATGTACGAATAGCCATGTTTGTAAATAATAAATAATAATAATTTATTCAACATTTTCAGATAGCAAACTGCTTATGAGATAACGTTGACGACTGTACTAGTATGAAATATATTATTATTATATTATTTAACTTTTTAATTTTTGTTTTGCAATTTAATACAATTTAATTTATTTGTAAATAAATGATTATTATTATTTTATTATTATTAACTGTGGTATAAACTATACTACTAGGGCAATTATTATTTTTCCCCATTATTTTTATGCGAAATAATCAACACCCTGACTTTTACAGCAATAAATGGCGCCAAAATTACGCGCATATTGGCTTAGTTACTGTTTTTTTTTTTTATTTTGTGAAAGAATTAAAGTATCCAACGTTCTTAATTAAATGGTCAGCCAGTAAGTTTGCAATAACGTTTATCTATATACTACTAGCTGATAGTGCGAATTTTTTAACGCCTAATAATGTAATAAATGAAGAACCACTCGACCGATTTCATGCAAACTTCACATAAACTATCTACTAAATAGTCCGAATAAAGCCTAAACATTTGGTTTGAATAGGTGAGCCCGTTCTTGAGTTATAAAATTACAACGAAAAGTGGCATTGATTTTTATATATATAGATTGAATTAATTGTGTTATAACTGTGTGCTACGACAATGTGGAAACTTTTGCGATACCAAGAGAGATACAAAAAGACATGTAAAAAGTGTAATCCTCGTAAGTTTGAAAAAAAGCTTGTTTTTAAATAGTCGTTCTTAATTATATGACCACCACTGTACATAAATACACAAAGTGAAAATCCTGATCAAAGATCCTTGTTTAATCCCTTTGTAGGTAAATGAGAAATGAGATTTAAACGTAACTGCCGAAATGTGACAGGTGTTCTCATAGCTACACCTTTGGCTATATGTTGGGGAAATAGATAAATGATTTAAAATACTTAAAATTACTTATATAAATTTACCGTAATCATCGTGCTCATCATCGCTGCTAACTGGTTGTGACTCCTGGCCGTAGCGCTGTCTTAGTCGCTCAGTCCTTGGAGCTGTGGCTCGAGCAAAAGCAGCCAGGCCATCATCACCTTCACCAGCCCCTACAATCACAAATAAACTTCTTAGCTGCTGACGTCAGATTACAAGAGTATTACTTGTTGTCCTGCTGCCGAACATCGGCACAAGATTAATCATGTGCGTGTGAACTGAGGGACCACACTGGTATTTAGCAAAAAAAAAATATTATAGGATTTAGTAGTACACTTAAAACAATTGTAGAACACATCTGGGAATTCGTAAACAGTGTGACCACATAATGAAACAAAATGTAAACAGTACTCATTTAATAAAGCATTAAAAGAAATAAAAACAAGGTTGTGAAACAGTTCATTTAACGTAATATTACATGACGTATGTGTATTACATACAAAAATAAATTACAACAATACTTTTTTACAAAAAATATAACCGACTTCTAAAAATGCAAAACAACGGGAGTCGATGTTTCTAATTTCGTCCAAACGAACACCGACTTCCAAAATTAAAGTTTCGAGATTGTTTTGAGATCTGGCTGATGGTCTGTGAGGACTGAGAGACCACACTTAAAGGACTGTGGTTTTTAGTATATTGGTTCACAAATTCACAGATTTGTTCTACAATTCTTTTAAGTGTTCTACTAAATCCTATATTGTTTTTCTAAATGCCCCGTGTGGTCCCTCAGTTCACACGCACATTACTTATATGGGTTCACCAATGAGTGAATTTTCAATTTGAGATAATTTACATCCATCGTACGTACCCACTCAAGATCCGCTTCGTATTTAAATTATAACATTGCTGCCAGACTAGGAACGTGATTTATCTGTGTACTTGGGTTGTTTGTTTTAGCTCCGTCAAAACTTGTATACCTACATTAATGCATCAAACATTGTATGTACATAGTGCCAACACAAATAGTGAAACCGATCAAGGGTGAGTTGTACTCGTGCTTACGCACCAACGGTTCACTTGGCGCATTTTTCGAAACGTACAGGGTACTTGCCGTTGATTTAAAATAAGGCGGACAACTTTTCCGCTTTATCTTTAGCGTTAGAAAAATATGAACTGCCTACGTATTACCTACGGTTCATGAGATACAGTCCGCTCACAGACTGGCGGAAATTGGAGGCTTAAAATAGGCTTCCGTTTAGTTACCCTCCGTGTACTGAACCCTAAAAAATACAACCGCAATGCTAGCAAAGGAGGCGGCCGATCGCGTGAGGCAACGGTCCTCACGCCCCAACCGCCTACCGTAGGCGCGGGCTTGCAGACGGCGAGCAATGAGTAGCTCGCCGTCCGGCCGTCCGGTGACCGTCCGGACCGAGCCCAAGTCTTCGACGGCGCGTAAAGTTCCACGCGTGCCTCAAGAACATGTCAGCAACGGTAGTGGCCCAGCAGGGTCGAAGCCTACTTGGGCCAAGGGTCTGATTCTGAAAGGAAGTCCTGGCCGTGGTACGAAAGGCTACCCACACTGAAATAAGAATGAAACAATCTTACTTTGAACGTCATGGTAACCCCTCAAAAGTGTGTGTAATGTCTACTTAGAAAAAAATTACACCCACCGACTTGAGAATCTTCTCATTTTTTTCTTCGACTAAATTTTAACTTAAGCTCTAATCCATCTGTTTAGGTAATTAACTAAATGTAAACAATTTATCTGAAATGTTGCCTCAAATTTTTATCTAAAAATGTTTACAATTTGTTATTTAACTATACCGATGTTTGGTAAGTAACTAAATTTAAATAATCTTTGTACCTATGTCTTTATACTTTTTTTTTTAATTAAAGGACATATCAAGATTGTTTACGTTTAGTGAACTACCTAAACAAATGAAGTATACCTACATAGTTAGGCAATTATGGGTTTAGCTTTTGACACGGCGATAGTTCTAAAAATAGTAAGTGAACGAACTATTTAGTTTAAATGTATGTAGAACTTGTCGCTACGAGCAAATAAACTTCAGATATAGAGCGACCAATGGCGGCCGATCAATTGAGGTTACCCGTATGTACGAACGACTCTTTTGGCGTGTTTACCCGTGTGTACAACTATACGCTCTTACACGACTAGGTAGGTCGTGTAAGAGTGTATAGGACACCCACGTTAAAGTACTTATTACTTTGTTATTAAGTGTCATACCCCATATTTTGTTTGTTCTAAAGATTGATGGTTATAATTAAAACAAGCAACTCGTTAATCCTTAACTTCTATATCGCACTGGCTTAGGTGAATCTAGTTCAATCACACGATACTTAAGTGGTTTGGAAGGTAGTGTAATTACATCTATGGCGTCACATAAGAACTAATCTTGCATCGCGCTATTAAAGTTCTCCGCGCGATTAGAACATATAGAACGCCCGAAATCATCTATCGGGCAGTTGCTCACCAGACATAACACCACCCGTCTGGCCGGAGGATCCTCCCTTTTCAACGGATGTTTGCGGAATTTTACTCTCTGTTCCGCCTAACTCCAAAGTATTAACAATAACTATGTAAACTTGAAGGAACTACGGATCAAGTTCACATGTACCAGGAGTTCACAAGTACCAACAGAATATAATAGAATAAAGAACACCACTGCAGATAGCGAAATAAATAAATTGATGCTGTTTTATTTCAGTTTTTTTCCTGCCAATGCCAAAACCACAATTGCCGGTATAAAAACGTAAGCTTAACAATGAAACTGTACATTTTTTGGACGTACGCTTTTAAAATAAATACAATATGAATTGTGACTGAAATTCTTTTGTTCTTTAATTCTCAACTGATATCGATATTTGTATGAACTTTAACGTTATAAATCGGACCTCCAATTAGTAAAAGCTGAATGTAGGTAAATGAAAATTTTCTATATTTTTTTGTGAATATGGGAGTAAAATATCTCTCATTTTGTCCAGAGGACTGACATTTAATTTCGTTGATGTTACAGGTTAAACAGACACGGCTATTCTGCATTCCGATCATATTAATTACTAAGTTACCCTACCTTATCAACTTACCCCTGCTTAAAAACTAAAATAGTCACATACACCTAATATAAAACAAAACAGCTCTAAATAGGTTTTCTTTTTTTTATTGGGTGGGAAAATCATCTTATGACAAATCTCGCTCTTGGGCGGAGTGGGGGATAGTTTCAGACTTTTACTGACTAAAAACCCACTCCTGTTCCTTCTTTGCCTTCGTCCCATGGCCCCGGGTTTCGCTTTCACACTACCCGTGGCCCCAGTAGGCTTCGACCCTGCTGGGCCCCTACGTTTTGCTGACATCTCTTTGAGGCGCGCGTGGAACAGTACGCGCCGTCGACGACTTGGGCTTAGTCAGGACGGTCAGTCCAAATACGTGCGATTTTCTATAAGGTAAGCCCCCCTAGTCAAGTTACGATCGTTTCGTTTGCGTCGAACGCCTTGAATAGGACATGCCTCTAAATTCATTTGTTTTGACCACGTGACTGAGCGTTGAGATGACGTCAGAACAAAGGAATCAATCTGGTGAAATAGGCAAACGGGAGCCTGTGAATTATAAAAAAATCCTCGTTATTAAAGAGCCCTCGCTTCTACAAGTCCCTTTGGTTGCGAGACCTTGGGCGTGGGCCCTCAGCCTACGCCTACTGGACGCTTGTTAGCGAGACTGCTCAGAAACCACCGCAGTTTTATATGTCGCGCATACCTTAGCACAGGCGCAAGCTCCTTACCCTGCATTAGATACAAAAAAAAAAAATAGCTGGTCTAACTACTTGAAATTACCTGGTTATCAATTTCACGAAGAGCAACTTGTAAATTACTGTTCAAATAAGAATAGGATCGTCTTAGCGACATTTTGTGACGTCATAGCTGTCAAATCGAATCAGGTACAAGATAATTTCAAAATTAAATTTATTTACGAATCATGAATGAAAAAACTTTAATCAGAATCTAGTTCTTCAATTTATTCTGCTCATCTCTGAGCTGCATCACTGTTTGAAGTGTTTGAGTAGTGGCGAATGGAAGTAGACGACAAATTTTTGCCAACAATAAAAAAAAACAGTTTTTTTTAACCACCTGCCGGATTGGTCGCCAGGGTTGTGTATTTAAAACTAGGTATTCATCTCTTCCAGCTCTTCAATCCCGATAGATGCAGAAGAGCTGACGAGATGGAGTATTTGGCCGTGGATGTGCGACCCTAGCGGAATAAATGCCAGAGTGTTTGTCGGATATATCCGACGCAGGCGATTAAAGAGTTAACACTATAGTAAACATAATAATATAATATATTTAGCTAATTTAGATTAAAATTTGCTTTTTTCACTTAGATTTTATTAAGACTCGGTTAAAAGAAAAATTAACCGTTATTCATATGCAAATAAGTTTTCTTTATAAACCGTATTTTTCAAGAAACATTTGACAGACAGAGGTCATTGACGTTCCTATTCTTATTTTAAAGATCTGTGTTGACTGTTAAGCGACTTACAGACCTGACCGCTTACCCGGTGTTCCTGCGACTACGTCCGGTGCGGGCGCATCGTTGTGCTCCTGTAGGTCCAGGTTAGTGGCCGAGGATGCTGATGTGCGGTCTCCAGGGGGCAAATAGTAGAAACCTTCGTGGTGGGCGGCGCTTCCCACGCAGGCTGTCAGTGGCGCTAGAGTTGACAGGAACTGCCGTCTGGGCTCCGATTTTGGCTGTGATACCCATTATGATAACAAATTTTTATTTATTGGTTATTGACAAACTTAGAGTATTAGTTTTAGTATTCAATATGGGTCAATCTTTATAATTAATGAAAACTTCGTGTAACAGAAAGGTACAAAGGTGGACTTATAAAAAAATATAATTTAGAAAACAGGTACAGGTAACTATTTTATAAATGAACTTAATATTTATTTGATTGAGGGTACCAAGAGGGTTTTACCAAGGGTACCAAAATATATTATTTTAATAAAGGACAAACCAACCGCCGGAAATAAATACAATATGTGTTAAAGAACAATATGTTAATGAACAATCAAAATTCATAGGGTACTACTTCCCGTTGACCTAGAATCCTGAAATTTATCATGAAGCAAGGTCTCATGCCACAAGTATAGGAAAAAAATCTAAAAACTGTAAATTAACGGTTACGTCAAAAAAAAAGTTTTTGCGATTTGGAAAAATCTTGGCAAATTCAATTCAGGAATTGAACTGTTTTCATCAGTAAGTTTATACGGAACCCTAAGTGCGCGAGTCCGTTTCGCACTTGCCCGGTTATTCCTTTTGAGGTACAGAACCGGTGTTTCGTAGAAAGAGATTGAGGTGATGAAGAATCCGTGCAGTACATAAACATTCGCTTATTCCTAAATGGCGTGCCGCAATTTTCATTATTATTTTTAGAACACGGTGCTAAAACATTTTCAATGAAGCTAACGCGCAAATACGTTGATCAAAATTTTCTCCAGGAGCCGACAACATGCCTGGCGCTTTGAAAATATTTCTGATGTATTTGTATGGCATCGCATAAGACATCGTGAAAATCGGAGAGGCAGTAAAAGTTTGAAACTGCCACAGCTTTAACCAAATAAGGTTAAGGCGGAAATGAAACTGGCTTAATCCTCTCTGCGTATACCTAGAGGAAAGTAACCAAATATGGAATAGTACCCCAATATGTAATACCGACATTTCTCGCCAATTAATACTTCTTGCCAGACAAAAAAGTGCTTTAAATTATAATACTCGCGGAATGGTTCCAACTTGGCAGATGAGCGAGCGGTGTATCCATGGTGAGAGAGGGTATTTTTTTCTCTGTGAGAAAAGTTTTTGACTTAATAAGTTGTTTGAGAAGAAACATGGATCAGTTGTCTTGTGTATGGGCTTTACTTTTGTTTATTCTTTATACACACAAAAGTACAGAGGCGGACTTCATGACTTAAGGCATTTTCTACCTGTCAACCTTAGGCTTTAGGTAATGATAATAATTTCGCTGATGCAGAGTTTGATAGGTACCTGGAGTTGTGATTGTTGCAAGTCGTTGGTATGCCTATATAAATAAATAAATAAAATAAAATAAAGTAGATTAACCTAAATGGCGTGAAATCACGCGCGTTCGCGTGTGTTTTGAGTGGAATCACTTTTTAGATTTGACCAAAATTCCTGTATCTAGATTTGCAGTACTCCACATATATGGTACCTATTCCATAATTAAATTCTTTTCTTTTCATTAAGTTTAAAAAAAAAATGTATGCTTGAAATTAATAAAAAATATAACCACTTTTTCATCAACATCAACCATCATTACTAAATTAGGAGCAAATGTATCGTAGATTGTATTTAAAAGTAAATGATTTCATTTATAAAACTTGTATGTTATTATATCACAAAAATTAAATTGAGTATTCCATATTAGATTACATTACTCTACCAGCGTAATAATACGAACCCAAATAACTCTCAAACTCCTTAGAAAAGAAGTTCGTTTAAAAACAACTAGCATTTTATATGAGCACCGAAAATAAAATGAGAAAAAACAAACACTTGGCATTTCAGTTCGCCAGTTCTCTAAACTGGAGAGCTTAGTCTTTTGGTTAGGTTTTACACCGTCTGTTATGTTACGCAATGGTAACGGAAAATAAAATGCAACGACTTCACTACAGTGGTCTAAAAGTTTATTCAATATCGTAAACACGATGTACCATATTTGTTACTGGCGTGCCTGCAGTTTAATCTGCCCGAGCTATTTCTTCGTTTTCTTCCTGTTTTTTTTGCTCGTTTATTAAGTTAATGCAAAGGTTGCAGTGTACTACACATCTCGCTATGAATAGCATAACTTTAACTGTAATCATTTTCAAGAATTGGATTATGAAATGCAAAACGAAAGTTTCAATTCCGTCTGATATTTCAGAGATTAGCGCGGTTAAACAAACTAACTCAACTCTAATGAAAGCTGTAAATTTAAATGTAATTTTCATTGAGTAGTTACTCATACCTCGAAATATTTGCTTAAACTTGAGATCGCCTGCAGATAGGCTATGTTTGTTTAACGATACAGGCTTCTCAATAACAACTTTCAACCGAGCTTCAAAACTATATACGTTCGAAGCTGTTTGACTTCGTTACTTAATTATTGAAGCCAGTATGTTTGTACGCCGAGTTACTGGCCTGTCGGTTTTCTGTCGATTACATTTCGGGGAGTGTGTTTGTATTGCACAGTTTAATTCCACTAAATCCGTTCCATCATCGGAGCACTAGACGTACGGCTTTGCGCCATCGGTACATGGTGGGCATCCCACCTATACGTACAAAGCGTTTTGGGAACACATTCATAATGCATACAGCTAAGGGGTGTTTTAGTCAAGAGTGAACAGATTACTTCTAGGCAAGCATGCTCCATCGAGGGCCACATCATCGTGAGATAGTGGTTAATCGCGAGCCTATCAATAATAATAATAAAAAAAAGTTTGTAAGCTTTTTGCTCAATTTTAGTATGTATTAAGTAAAACTAATAATTTTGTTCTTGTTTGATATACCTAATTTACATACTTTACTACTATGCTTGTTAGCGAGACTAACGATCACGCGAGACGAGCGAGCTTGACCGATGTATTTTTTTAGTTTTAGGATAAATACAGGAGATAAAGGTTCAAAAGGAAAAAAATAATAGGAAAATCCCATAAAAACAGTTGATTTGAAACATTGGTAAATTTATATGCGAATTATCTCTCTGGAATGTGTTACAAATTTCACTAGTTCATCTAGTATTTAATAATTATATAAGGTGCGTTTTGTAATATACATATATTTACTATTATGTGGCAAACAATCAGGCATGAAATGAAATTATAATTGAATACCTATCAATTACATCCCTGATTGATTATTTATATTAATCCAATCATCCGATGCAATGGGCATTATTTGTATGGTGAATTCAGTTAGTTGGCTTGGGCAGGCCAACAATCATGGCATGCAGTATAGCTAATTAACACACACGAATCTTTTGTTCTCCGTTACATAACTGACTGGATGCTAGATCGGTTGGCTACACTAACTCAAGTGATAACTGTTATCGCTTCAGCAGTCACGTTGTTGTCTGATCCATATAAGGGTGTTTTTGATATCGTGCGGTCACGCATGCAGGATTGCTCTGCACGCGTGACCCCCGTATATGTCCATCTCATACAAGTATTAATTGTAATGCGTGGAATACGCACGCGGGATGGGTTTTTTTGCATTTGGATATTTTCTGCATGCGGAGCGATACCACATGCGTGATGAAATCCGCAAGATATTAAAAACACAATTAGATAGATATCATGTTATGCCGAATCTTGCAATTGTATTTAAATGTTCTATTGTGGCTTGTCGGTCTACCACAGAATTATATATTTGGGACGTTCTTCTTCGACAATCCTTGTCCCTTCGAAAAATGATGCTGAATGTTATAAGTATCGAATATACTTTGTAATGACATTTGTAAAACCTATCCAGTCATTTGGTTGGCTTATTTTATATCTTAAGAATGAAAATAAGCTCGCTATGACTAGGTTTTTTTGAAAGTGTAAATGTACACCTAAAATAGAGTAAATTAATAGCGATATTAGATTATAATAACTAAAAAGTGAAAAATAAAAAAAATATATTAAAAAAATAAAAAATACTGGACTGTTTCCGACCGCGTGTACAGGAAGACGCAGCGTTGGTAAGCTTCCCACAAGGTGGCCGGATGACATGGTGAGGGTCGCGGGAATCCAATGGAAGTGAGACGCACAGGACCGTTCGTTGTGGTGACACTTGGGTGAGGCCTATGTCCAACAGTGGACGTCTTATAGCTAAAATGATGAAAATGAAAGTCGGTAAAAAAGAATAAATACCTATCTGTAGTCTTTCCCTTCTGGAAACCTGTACATATTTACAATGTAGAAAGCACATTAGCGTGTGAATTAGTTTTAGGAGTTCTAGACTGACCTTCTGTGGTTCCTGATGTACGTCACCCAGGTCTGGAGGCAGCTGTCGTGTGGGTAACGGCACTGATATCGTTGAAGACGATGAGCTTGACGATGCGCTGCCGAACGCTTTCTCGCTGTTCTTGTCGATACTGATGCTATTGTACGACTTGTCGCTGGACTTGTCGCTGGACTTGTCACTGCTACTCGACATCTTTTCGGTGCTGGCCCCAGCCGGTGACGACCTGTGATCCTCCGCCTCGTCCTCCACATCGCATGTCAGCAAACGAATACGTTCAGCAAGCGATGTCGTTTCCTGCTGCAAAGAGGGTGTATTGTTAGACAACAATACTGAACAAATTGTTTCATCGACTATAAGACAACGGCAACAATAGACGTTTCCCGTTTCACGTACTATGGACTGCAAACGACAACGGGTCTCACTGAGTTGGGGACTTGCTGGGAATGAATACCTACTACATGAATAGCTACAATAGTTTCCACTTGAGACTGCTCTTGTTGAAAGTTGTGTTTGTCTGGACAGCGACTACGCCATCAATTGTGTCAAAAAGTTATGCTTTTGTATTAAAGAAATGATGGCATAATTTATTATTACTAGGTACTCTTCAATCTACAAAATTGGAAGCTGATTATTTTAACTACATAATTCTTATAAAATTGCCAATATAGTAAATTTTTCTTCTTATTATCGTACGCTAAGACATTTTGAATTTGTAAATACCGCTGTAACGTGGTTTACCTTTGATCTTTATAATTAATGGTTAAGGGTGGAATTCACCAATAAAACTAATCGCGTTTTAACGTTTGGCTCGCATGATCGCGTTTAGCCGCTGTCACTAGTTTCACTTGTCTGTATTTTTCTTTTGTTGTAAGTAGTTTTACAAGTGACATTAGTGACAAACGTTAAAACGCGATTAGTTTTATTGGTTAATTCCGCCCTTAGAGACGAATGGTCCGTCAGCTCTCAATATTGTCGACTGTACCCATATTTTCGCTAAATGATACAATAGTGCATAAAGAATTCAATTTGTTTTTGTTTCATTGTATAAGTATCACTCTCGTTGCATAAAACATTTGAAACTAAAATAAATAAAAAGTTAAGATAAACAATAGTTAACTCAAGAAAAACATAAAGACATAAAGCTTGACCTACCTAGAACTGTGTTCCAAATGAGGTTGATCAATGTTGGTTAGTTTAAAAATTAATTTTAATTCAAAGTTACTCTACCTGTTTTGTGGTCGTAAACACAAACAAGTGATACTTTATAACGATGACGTGAATGAAATTCAATTTACAATTTGTTATGATTAGTGCCTTTATAGTTGGTTAGTTTTTCTAATCAATTAATAACTTGTTACTACATATTATGTCGATCGTATCTAATACTAGCTGTCCCCCGCGGATTCACTCGTATTTTCGGTTACAGCAGTAACCAAAAACACGTGAATCCGCTGTAGTGTGATATCATATAACTTCCTTGGTAAAACACTAATAAGAGTTTTCAATTCGAATCAGTGGCCTTGCGATGACTTGTTAAAATGTCAAGCATAGCGAGAAAAGAGAAATGGCGCTATATGTTGACATTACTGTGAATTTGATATTATATAATATATTCCACAACTATCACACAACGCCGTCTAGTCCCAAGCTAAGCAGAACTTGTGTTATGAGTACTAGACAACTGATAAACATACTTATATATTTCTAAATACATACATATATAGATAAATTACACCCAGACACAGAACAAATGATCGTGCTCATCACACAAACATTTGTCCTGGGTGGAAATCGAACCCACGACCTCCGGCATAGCAGTCAGGGCCACTAACCACTAGACCAACAGGCCAGTCATATATAGTAATATACCCTACATAGCTCAATACTTTTAATAGTTCAGTTTAGGTCGTCAAAAGGATCGCGTTACGAGTTCGAGGCCTCAGTAGTTCTTGAGATTGGCGCGTTCAAATATAAAAAAAAAACAGCAGAATATTAAATATTGATTTGTGCTACGAAAGTTTTAGTAATCTGATGAAATGCTCTCAAGAATATAAGTCTCTTGCCGTCTACTACTTCAATAAATACCCTTTCCATCTCCTTGGAAGCTAGAAAATAGCGTTTCTGAATAAACTTGAGACGACTAACCTCTTGACATTTTGTTCGATCCGACATTTTTTCAATCAATATTATATTTAGTTTCTTACTTCATAATAAGATTTAACTTTTTTCGAGTTTCCTTGTAAAGTTTGAGGGTTTTTCTATGAAAACCACTCGTGTGAACGGAAGATATTTAAGGAAAATCGTTGGAAAAACTGTAATCCTGTACATAAACATCATTCCATAAATACATTTGAAGTGTCTGTTTGTAATATCATTTATTTTTTTACCAAAGGCGTAATAAGAAAGTAATTATATTAGGTCGTTAACTATGAAAATGTCGTTTTTTAAAACGGGTTGTTTTGAAGTGTTATATCTTTGGATTGATTTGGAATTAAAAGTTCAAATAATCTTTATATTAAAGGTACGTTATTCTTTTCCCAAAATTAGGTATTTATTGGATTCTTAGTGTTTTGTATTTTCTGTAATATCGCAGTTATCCGTTATCAGTTACCTTGGGAGCTAATAAAAAACGTTTTTTTCATATTAACGGTTCTAATGTAGAAACTATGCATTTCAAAGGGCAAGCAATATCAATTACGTATACCTACGATTTTCTTCTAAGAAAAGAACTTAGTGCTCTTGGTTTAATGGTTTTCATTTTGGAAATTTTGTCTTGTTGCCACACTGAGGAGAAAAGTTATTCGTGAGATAAAATTTCCCACGTGAAAGTGATTGAAACAAAAATAGATATCCCATTCATTAGCAGTTTTAAGTCTATATACATCATCAATATTGCATACCACTTGAGACACATTGTTTCCATGCTAGAAATAATATTACAAAATAATGCGAGTTTTCTTAGATTTTATAATTTTTTTTTTATAATTCTACGATATTACAGAAAATACAAAACGCAAAGAAACCAATAAATACCTCATTTTAAAAAAAGAGTAATGTACCTTTATTATAAATTTTATTTGAAATTATATTTCCAAGTTAATCCAAAGATATACACTTCAAAGCAACCCGTTTTAAAAAACGGCAATTTGATATTTTTACCCGTATAAAACGGTACAGTGTTCTTTAGTTAGTGAAGGGCAAGCCTAATTCTAGTCTAGTCTTGAATTAATCAACACCATTTCGATATTTCATCAGTTTAGATATTTCACCCGCTAAACGTAAAATTAGTTGATTTAGTAGAGATTATCGTTGGCCAGTTATAAAAGTACATTTAAACGGCACGTTGTTACAATTGTTAGATCACGTGAAGTACTAAGGAATGTGGCTGGACTAGGGCCTTCGGTGGAAGAAACATATTAATGAGGTTAATGAACGAGTACTTAAATAAATTAATATTTTTAAGGTTTTGGTGAGACCTGGGTGGGGTATTCACCCTAACCATTTAAGACGACTATATATCTATATTTATAAAAGAAGAGACTGACTGACTGAAATATTAACGCACAGCTAAAATTACTGCGACTAGGAGCCTGAAATTTTGCACAAGGCTTCTTTTTATGTCGTAGGCCAGCACTAAGAAAGGATTTTTCGAACTTTAGCCCCTCAGGGGATGAAATGGGGGTCTAAAGTTTGTATTCTTCATACAAACTTTAGAACCTTTCACGCGGGTGAAGTCGCTGGCAGAAGCTGGTCTCGGGTACGTATAAAAATCCCGAAAGTTCATAATACCTATGATTGAAATACCGACGTCCAAAACACCGAAATTCAAAATACCGAACGTTTTAAATGCCGATTCGTTATATCGAAACACAAAATACCGATGTTCGAATACCCAAAAGGACTAAATCCCGAATAGACGAAATACCGATGGATGAAAATCACAAAGAGCGGCGACGTAGTACGAAAAAATTTTGATCTGTTTTGTTTTGAGAAGTAGCGGTTGGTCACAATTCTAACCTAACCTGTTTCACCTAGTTCAAAATAACGAATCATACCTACAAACTCCTGTAAAAATTCACCTTTGTCTAATTGTCTAGTCGCAGGCAGATTGTATGATTCATTACTTACGTACTTACGTGGCGGACACACACCCTTCGTAGTTATTTTTTTGTAAAGCCTAGACTACGTTTTTTAGGCAACTTTTAAGTGTTTTGAGGTTAGGTTTACAAAAAATCGTTTTTCTCGGAAATGGTGACAATTTCGAGATTTCGAACTTCGGGATTAGTGTTGGTGCGGAGTTTTAAAGTTTCGGGAGATAGTGTCAGATTTTTACTGACTAAAAACCCACTCCTGTTCCTTCTTTGCCTTCATCCCGGAGCTCCGGGTTTCGTTTTCACACTACCCGTGGCCCCAGTAGGCTTCGACCCTGCTGGGCCCCTACGATTTGCTGACATCTCCCTGAGGCGCGCGTGGAACAGTACGCGCCGCCGTCGACGACTTTGGCTCGGTCCGGATGGTTACCGGACGGTCGCACGGCGAGCCTGCGTTTAGTAAGTGGATTTATCAACTAATAGTACCTACCCCTTCTATTTGTTATTCGCCGTCGATACTTAGCTGGAAAATTTTCCTTAAAACTTAATGTTTTCATTTCTCTATAAAAGGTATACTGGATAAGCTACACGGCCTTTGTTACAATAACACTTATTGGAGAAAGAATAAAGTTTTGTCTCACAATGTTCTTAAACAGGAACACATGTACTGTAGCAATCAAATATACATGTTCTCCATGACTACTTGGGTCACCCATATGTACTAATTAGATACTGTAAAGCCCAATTTAGATTCGGTAGATAAACGTAAACATTGTTACAATGCCCATAATTTAAAATCAATGTGTTGTAAGTCTCTGAATGAACTATATTCTGGTTTTTAATGTGTATACACGGACGGTTCTAGACGTGATAATTTCTCTGGCTTGGCCAGTTTTGATTCTCAAATAGGTGCCTATTTTAAATTCCAAATTTTATCAAAGGTGTCAATAATGCACTTAGAGCTAATTGCTATCGCTGAAGCTTTGGCCTATATCGAGTCATTGGACGGTGATCGTTTCGTCATCTTCTCAGATTCGAAAAGTGAACTGCTCCAACTTATGAGATGTATGAGTACTTCATCTCCTAACAGATTCTGGCTAATATAGAATAAACCAGTGGAGGGCTTCCATTGGTTTATTCTATACTAGGAAACCAATACTGATAGTGTTGCCAAACAGCTGTTGCTTTGCAATGCCTACCTTCCCATGTTGGATTAGAAGTTAATAAGGTGGTTGATCGTTTGGCAAATGAAGCTAGGTCAGATGGGGAAATTTATCCATGTTCTCTTTGGCATACTGAGCTTTTACGTTTGGGTAGAGACAGATTTATCGAATCTTGGTCAGAATATTTTGAAAAGAAGTATTTAACGAAAGGCATTTAGCACAGTTCAATTTAGCCATCTCTTCCACGGATGCTTTGGTTAAGCAAGGGAAAACTGAATAGACAAGTAGTTGTACTGGCTTTCGAGACTCTGTTCCGGCCACGTTACACGCAACAGCTTCGGATTTATGATGCGCAAAGCGATTCTCTCAATTGTGTTGTCTGTGGTACTATAGAAGATGTAGATCATATCTTGTCGGAGTGTGTTCGTGTTGGCGTCCAAAGACGTGAAGCTTTTGCCAATAGTTTTAATGTAGGCTTCTAGCCTCACCTTTAACAAATGAGGCCAGAATGATTTATTGTATTATTATTATTATTTTAATTGAGAAAACATCACATAAATTGTCCTGGACCCAAACTAAGGTTTTCCTTTGTACTATGGAAACCAGAAACAACGAAAGTACCACAAACACTCAGACCCAACACAAATATCTGTTTCATCAACAAACATTTGTGTTGGTGCGGGAATCGAACCCGCGACCTTTGCGTCTCAACTGGGTCTCTGAACCACTGCGCTAAACGGGTCGTCACAACAAACAACAACAAATTATGGGAATAAGGTTACGGTTAGATTAGTAAATATGTATTTAAATATTTGTATTAAATCATCGGGGTGACATCTTCTGTATAGAAAAACCCCGTAAATAAAATGAGACAAAAAATAAATATAAAATTTAAAAATAAGCTTTTTTATAGGAATACCTACGTACAAACAATTTTTAAAATTTTTGTTTGTTGTCTGTTGGTCACGTTACAAGGAGCATTCGTCTACTTTTTATATTCCCACGGGATCAGAATTTCAAATTCAAACTACGGGATACCTACGACATCAAAATTGTTGAATAAAGTTTGACGGGACTTTCATCAGCTAGCTAATCTTAGAATGACTTAAGATACTCTTTGTTTTAATGTGGGAAGAGGACTTGCGAGAGACTAATTTATTTACTATTTATTTATTTATTTACAAGCTCTTGTACAACGTAATGTTAGATAATGTTTAATGTATATCTGCGTGAACGAAGTCACGGGTAACAGTTAGTATACGAATTTGGAAGAGTTGTGAGTTATGTGCTTAACCACGCTAACATTGGAACCAGCCGTCGAATTGAAAAAATCTTTGTGTGTAAAATGTATCTATAAATAAATGATATCTAACTAATAATAATAGAAATGGTAGATAGATATTCTTTATTGTACACCAAAAATACAATTTACATTAGGAAATTAACATTAATAGGGTGTCACAATGGGCGGTCTTATCGCTAAAAGCGATTTTTTCAGACAACCTTTGGATGGATTTGACAGAGGAGAAAAAAAGATACGCAGGTAGTTCGTGGTGTACTATTTACATATATAAAATACAATCATAAACTAATAAATTGCATATGATTCAAATAATATAATATATATATATATATATATAATTATGAAAGCAAAGAAATGATGAACTTAATGACGACGTTCAAGAGGAAAGGTAGTGATCCTTTGAATTTATATATAAATAAATGATATCCTGAAATATGAGGAACAGTACATAGAGGCGTCATCACAACATCACGCTACGACTCATTGACCCGGAGAGAGTAAATAAAGACGCGGGTCACACTGCAGGGGTCAGCTAGGCAATTAAATGTGAGCTATTTATTTCAGCTTTCTGGTCTGAAAAAACCCTTCTGTAGTACATTTGTAAATAAGATATTCCTTTTCCTACTTCTTTTATAATTCACTGATATAATTATCTGCCTACAAATATTTTATAAGGTAACAATTAGTGTTTCCCGAAATATTTTATGTACTTTCCCTTCCGATCAACCACTAAAAACTTAACTTCTGATAAACCACTTTCGGCTATTAAGCTGAAAGTGGTTTCCAAGTTATAAACAAGGCAACAAAGAAACTAAAATGGTACGGTACAACGGGTCAACAACACGGAAGAATCACAGAATGACGTCATCTCAACAAAATTCGTAGCCAAGTTTACATCGTTCAAATTGACAGAATGAAATTGGAATAAATGTCATTTCTACAATGTTATCGCTACATCCTTTAGTTTTGTGGTATAAACGATCGTAACTTGGCTAGACCCGCTGAAGTGGTTTTGACGATTTCTTGTCACCTCTCCTCCCATAGCGAGATGTCGTGAGATTGTATTCCCTCTTTTATGGTTTAATTTATACGTTAATTTATGCTAGATTGCGTTGGATATACCTATATTTTTATAAAAAAAATATTTTTAGGTCATATGTTTAATTTTATAATTTGTAATTTTATTTACAGAATGTAGAACTTAATACTGTTTTTTTTGCAGAATAAATATTACTATTGCTTGTTTAAACCTTCCTCTCGCCCACGTGAGATGGTATGCGTAAGTAATGATCGTCCGTTACGAATCGGTTTATCTTACTTGTACTTAGTTTCTTATATGTAAGTTAGAAACATCTTTCCTTTCCCATGTCCTGTCTTAAAGGAACCGGGCTTTTTCCATCGATGTAAGTCCATGGCACGCAGCGGCGGTGTGGTTTTCTATTAATGAGAGAGTTTTCGTGATGGGTTTTTTCCTGTTTTTATGTTATAGGTACTTACTATCTGGTGGCCGAGTGGTAACGGCTCCGACTTACGAGTCGTAGATCGCGGCTTCAAACCCAGCCAAGGTGAAGGAAAACATCGTGAGGAAACATGTTCTAGAAACAAAAATTCGAAGACATGTGACATCCACCAACCCGCACTGGGTGGATTACAACTCATTCTCTCTCGTAGAGAGGAGGCCTGATTCCCAGCAGTGGGTACATTATAAGGTCGACTATGCTATCGAATACAGATAGGTGAGTTTCCATGTTTGTGAACGCACCTACGATACAGGAGTAATTCCTAGTGTGGGACAACATTTAATTTAAAAAAAAAAGCACACACAGTGGCTGTTTTAATTATTCGCAAATTGATTCCTAAAATATATTGTGATGTAAAATTAGCGTAATTTTGTATCTTAATTGTCTGCGCAGCTGGACAATATGTGGAATTATTTAAAATATAGCTGAGAATTATATTGTTTACTACCTCAGCGAAGCTTAGGTACTTTGAGGGCTAATTCCATACATTTTTCTGCCGTATAATGCAAAGATATTAGAATGTGTTACATCCACATACGAATGAAATTCAAAGCGACTGTATAAACTAAATAATTTCTAAAATTGACACTGGCTAAATGCACAAACTATTCGAAACTAAAAAAAAAGACACGGCAAATAAATCTTTTCTGAAAACAACATCAAAATTGATTGTTAAATAAAGCTGCAATAGCATTTCAAATATTTTTTTAGGACGGCCAGCGCCACGGTTACTCTTTCAAAATTCCCACGGCCCTAGCGATAAAAGAGTGGGTGGTGTGAATATTTCAAAACCTCTTTTGTACACACGAAACCTTATGGCGGCGACGTTACATTTCGGTGTGCCTCGTTATTCTATTACTTGACAATTCAACACACCTCACTCCACCAGACTTTAAAGGTTTCTAATTGAAGTACTTAATATTGAATTGATTTTAAAAAAATCATTCTAAATGCGCTTTTGGATAGTCTGCCTCCTTTGCTAGCATTATTGCTTCGCAGAAGAGGCGACCGCCTGCCTATCCTCCTCGCTCCGGACCATGGCCTGTACCAAAGCCCGGCGCGAGAGATCACGGCGTTGTTCTGCCTAAGCGGGCAGCCATAGCTCCGTCGTGTGCTACACCGTGTCCTCAAGGCGGGCCATACAACGGTGACACCCGGGCGTATCTTCCGCACAAAACCGGTGCAAAAACCTCCCGGACTTACCATGTCCGATGAGAACCTGCGTCATGCGGAAGGTAAGGACGCCGTGAGGTCTTTCCAGCCACGCCTTACCGCCATAAATCTCAGATAAGAGATAAGAAATACACAATTTTAGATGCTTATTATTTAGTAGAAACATACTAATAAAAGATAGGTATACTAGACTTTCTTATATATCTCTAGCAGGTAGAAATGCTCATATGTCAGTGGAGGTGAAGATTGAGGGACCAGTTTTAATAATCACTATCCTTAAATTACGTCGATAATTCTTTTCCATTTATTTTTTACAAATTTTTTTGAGATTCTTAATAAACTTTTATGTAGAAAAAGAAAGATTTTATGTTTTAGATTCGGTAATATTGACTAACACATTTATCTTTATGAGAGATCAAACTGTGCTCCCTTATAAAGAGTCGTTATATATTTTTTATCTTTAGTGAAATTCAGTAAATATCTTTACGAACTCTCTACTACTCATCGAGGAAGTTTACGTTCCTTATGGGTATCACATCTTCACCTAATTGCGAAAAATGCGGATTAATCGAGGACGTAAATCATATTCTGGCACAGTGTGAGCGGAAGCTTCAGGAGTTTGTCTGTCTGTCAGTCTGTTTAGCACTCTAAATATGCTTGAAATCGGTATCTAAAACAGTGTCTTAGCTAAGCCTACGTCAGCCAAGGCCAGAGTCCTATATAAAATATATTACAATCATTTCAAATAACAGAATTATACTTACTTACCACAGGGTAAGAAAGTCGTAAGTTAGAACTACTTTATTTAGATCACATCGCAACTGATAAACAACGTGGGTAGTTATTTAGAGTTTCTAGGCTCTATTATACCGAACTAAAGTTCTGCATCTATTTTAAGCTTTGCTCCGAAATTAATTCCTATATTGTTACAGGCCTTTGTAGACGAAATGTAATTCTACCCGCCATAACGCAAACGTTATCTAGGGTATATTGATCCCATGCATTCTGATGACAATGTGCAATCACATCGGCGTTATCAGAATGCAAGGGTTCAATATGCGCTATCGAAATGGTATAGACAGCTGCACCAATTGGGTAAGTCCCTCTCAGCTTAAAATACCTTAGAAAAGGTAGTAACCAGTTAATCACACTGTCCGTACGAAGTCAGAACATAGAATCTATTGTCAAGAGCCCCAAATTAGCAATACATTGTCAATTGATTGGCTACTAGTACTAAGACAACAATAGTTTGTCTTTTATTCCAATAATTTAATACACCTACAATATTTCTACGATCTGGTTCTGTTAGGTTATGGTAACCAGCTGTCACCGCAGCCGTTAACGTCATTCGTCGGCCTTGTTGTCTGCACTTGACAGATGACATCGGGAACAGGCGAACTGAGTAGGGATTTAAAAATAAAATGATATTTATGTTTATACGGAGATGTCCCTATTAGTTATATAAGTTTTTCATTTTATATTTAACTCTACATATTTGTATTATTTGATAGTTTAGATTAAGATTTTACATTCTTCTTCTCTTGCTTCCTATTCACTATTGTCTACATTTAATTTAATTTCTCCTTTCGCAGGTCTGCTGGAAGAAATTTCTTTGGACATAAGCAGTATCTTTGTACTAATGTCTATTTTATATTGTCTTTTGTCTGTTTTTTGTGTGTACATAAATAGTAAAATAAATAAATAAAATAGATATAATACAGACATAAAATCGCACCGTTTTTCCCATGGGGTAGGCAGAAGCTAAAAATTGCTTCCAGTTACCATCCTTACTAGTCCTATTGCTTCGTTTACGTTTATGCGTCTGGTTATTTATACACGCACGAATGCGGGTGCTTTGCATTTGGCCTTACAGGAGGTCATTGTCAGTAAGACCTTTCTTTTTTAAATCGGAAACCATGAATTAACTTCTTCCGCTTTAGGTAAGGTCTTTTATTTCTTTACGTTCAAATGCCTTAATGGATTTGGATGAAAAGCACATGGGTAGATGTCATGTTCTGGAATATCACATGAGTTACGTTTTGTCCTAGGAGTACCCGCCCCTTGGGGTACTTTATTACTTTGAGACACTGGCAGATGCTATTAGTCTCTTAGATAACGACAAGTTTAAAAAGGATCACCTAAATCGGTACCTACCTACTATTACTAGCTGACCCGGAAAACGTTCTACCATATAAAATATCAAACAAAAAACTTGCCTCCCCCGGGATGGTAAAACCTAAAAAACTCCTGTGTGTGTTTCTATAGTTTTGCCTCTTCGTCATTTCACACAATTGTCGAACATAAAGTTTTTTTAAAGTCACCCGACTTTAAAGACAATACAATTAAGGACAAAATTTGACTTCGTACAACAACTGTCGAAATACGAAACAGACGTCGGGCCTGCATTTACAGCAGGGATTTGTAAAAATTATGAAATAAATGTTTGAATAAAAATTTTGGGTCTTATTTTCATACAACAATATAAAGTCTATAAAAAAAAATCCCCAGGGCAAGAGAAGTTTAGGGGTCTGAAAGGATAGCAGATGACCCCTCCCGTCGACCATTTCAATTTGGCACACGATGCACCAAATACCTGTATAGTGTTGCCGACCTCGGGTCCAGCATGAAAACTTTTTAGTATTTAATGTAATCATTTAATAACTTCTTGGACTGTTGAAAACCCGAATTATTAAAAATAAAATATTCCTTCCTTCCGCTTGTCAGCTTCCGGTGCATTAAAATAATTGTTAAAAGTTAATGATTGTGCACAATTCTTTGATAAATATTATTGTTAATAATTAATTTTGAATGATTCATTTTATTGTATAATTCAGTTGTATATTAATAGTGATTTATTTATGTAAGCTTTATAGGCCATTGTGTTGACAGTTTCTTTTAAAAATGCTCTCCTTAGTTACCGTCGTCAAGGAAATAACTTTGTAGAAAATTATTGATTCGAATATTTAGAAGTACCGATATATAAACTTATTTGTTAAAATAATCGTTTTTCTGTCTGTAACCATCCTGATCCGACTGTTGGTTCACAAAAGATATACCTAATCTTCCAGTTTATAATATGTTTGCTTATTTAGTTGTAGAATTTAAATTGGTATTTTATTATACAATTTTACACAGTAAAGTAAACCATAAAAGAACTATCCTTTAGCCAATCTGAATCGAGCTTGATCTAATTTGTTCCTATTCCTAGTATTAAAATTGTGCCTGTCACTTATCTTAGTAAAAAGATTAATATTTTCCGAACATACATAATGTTTTCATAAATGTATTGTAAATGTAATGTTGTTAGGACCGTCATGATATTTATATCCTTAAATACAAAGAGATTTAAAGAGATAGTATATATTTAATGTCTTTGCTTAAATAGTTCCTTACGAAAATCGCGCCTGCGAAGATTATATATGGCTCTGATAGCTCTTTTCTGCAGAATAGAAAAAAAAACACAAAAAGAAATACAATTGACTTCAATGTAAACAAAAAAATCTAAAAAGTGCAAAATAAATTTAATTTCGGAAGTTGGTGTTTAGTTATGTCTCTTTTTTATTTAACATCGACTTTCAAAATTAAAGTTATTTTGATCCTTTTAGTATTTTTTTAGTGAAGTCGGTCATTTATTTTTATGTAAAAAGTTTTTTATAGTATATACATTTTTTAACACATTACTTTTGCAATATTTTTTTAAATTATTTTTACTTCAACTACCTTAAATTCGTTAGTAATTTATTTTGTTAACATGTTAACATCTCATTTTTTTTAAATTGTTATAAACTAGTGCTTGACTCCCACCTGATGGTAAGTAGTGATGCAATCGTTGATGGTGAGGTGCACTAGTTTATTAAGAGCCTATTTATCTCATTTGTTGATAGTTGTAATTATTCATACTTTTCTTGTTTTTTTTTATATAGTCTCTTTTTGATGTGAATGTGAGTACAATGCCACGAAACCACGAATTCTTAGATAATTTCCTATTACGACAACTCACTTTTTTATTATGATTATTTTTATTATGCTTTTGGGTACAATATTGAGTGGTCTACACTTTTCTTACCTTTAAACGCAGATTTCATATCTTGAGTTACCTATACCAAAGTAAAGCGCACATTCTTACTGGAAACTTTTTAGATCCAAGAATTGGAAACAGATTCACTTAATTCATGTAAATATCTTTCATCAACAACTGTAATCACAAAGGTAATTTCATAAAACCGGAGACCTACAAGCATTTTTAGATAGCAGTAAAAGTTATTAACTATTTCATTTCGACCGTAGAAACCCAATTAGAGATACTAGGTCTCTTTTTGGCATGTAATAGAACAGAATTTTCCAATGAAATCGGAGATCACTTATAAGTTTATTTTCCGTATTTCACCACAAGTTAGATATCGTGCGTTTTCAATATTGGAAATTCACTGTCCCTTTGTTGAGTCCGGAAAGCCATTGTCATTCGATATTGCTATGACGGAATATACAATTTCCCAATTAGGTCAGCGAAACAAGTTGATCTCTATGGCATTTGTACGTTTTCACTGCTGATAGTGTCTTCAATGGATATAAAATGTCAATAAACGTTGGCGAGCTTTATCCAATATAGGCAGCCTCAATTCAATTATTTTCTGTGAAATAAATTGTCCTTGATTTAATCCTATTAAATGGATTTTAATGCTCCGTATTGACATCGCTTCTGAATTTTGCTGTCTCTCTGTGTGAGATGCATGAACTTCAATCAATAGTACCTACCTATAGTCTCTACAGGTGTCGACTGTTATGAACGAATCAATCTAGTCAAAGTAATTGTCACATTCGCAAGTCTATATTGATATAAGACTAACAGTTTTCCCGCAACTTCGTTACCGTAAATTTTGTACTTTCTTTTACATTGGGTGATTTTTTACCTTAAAAAAAACCTATGTAAAAGAAAGTCAAGCACAGGTTTATAATGATTAAAAAATAATTACGAAATTCACGGGAACGAAGTTGCGAGAAAACTGCCACCCCTAGTTAATTTACGTTTCGGCGTTCGACGCAAACGATACGATTATCGTTTGCGTCGAACGCCTCGAGTAGGCCACGCCATCGATTCCTTTGTTCTGACCACGTAACTGAGCGTTGAGATGACGTTCGACGAGGCGTACGACGCAAACGAAACGATCGTAACTTGGCTAGGGAGGCTTTTAGTCCTAATGACTTTACTGACTAAACCACACCTATATTTTTTCTTTGCACTTGCGTTTCAGGACCACGGTTTTCCCTTTCGGGAGTCAACCCATGGCCCTAGTAGGCTTGGCCGTGCTGAGGTTTTGACGACATCACTTTGAGGCGCGCGTGGAACGCGCCGTCGACGACTCGGGCTCGATCCGGACGGCGAGCTATCCATTGCTTGTTGTCTGCAAGCTCGTGCCTACGGTGGCTGGTTATTCTGGTTTCGATGGCTGGGGTGTGAGGAAGTCCGTTCTCTCACGCGTGCGGTCGTTTCCTTTGCTAGCATTATTGCTTCGCAGAAGAAGGCGACCGCCGCCTAGCCCACACTCTGGACTATGGTATGTACCAGGTCCCAGCGTAAGTGGATGCCGCCGTTGATCACCGCCATGAGGAAACGGCGGTTTTCCACCCAAGCGGGGAAACCTCCACTGTATGCTTCTCCGGGCAGTCCCCAAAACGGTGAAATCCAGGCGTTTTTTCCGCATTTATCCGGCGCAGGAACCAAACTTATCCGGAGGTCACTTCTACAAACTTAAAGGATCTTAGGTAAGTTCCCTTATGGAGATAGTTTTAAACGAACTAATAACAATTTTTTTATTATTCAGGTCTGGACTAAAGTCAATTTACAAGTTTTCTAACTCAAGGATATGATTCTTTCATAGAAACTTTAACACCCTTAAATGGTTTTATAGGAATAGTTTTGAATAACGAATAAATAAAACTATTTTTATTTACTTAGGTTACAATTTGTGCTAAGTGCCTGAACAGTAAAATTTTATATACAAAAGAGTTTCCTTCTTTTCACCTCCTTTTATGTTGAATTTTCAAAAACCTCTTCTCAGTGCTCGCCTTTATCATAAAATGCCTTGAACTAAATTTCGCGTTTCTAGGCCCGGTAATTTCGGCTGAGCGTTGATAAGTCAGTCAGTTTCTCCTTTCATTTAATTATATTTTTTCCTGATATTTTTTACCAATTCACATGAGACCCGCTTAAGCCCGCTGCTTGGCAATTTATTTTTAATCCAATTCTAAATTCGCATGAATTCAAAATTCGAAATTAGAATATTTTAACTTTAAATTCCATGACACTTCCAAAGCAGTCAGAAGTATTTTCCACCAGCCTGCATTCTGTAATAAGGTTCACTAGAGCGTTCGACTTTCACAATGATCACAATATCTACTATCAAATAGCCTTAAACACAACTAAAACAAGCTTTCATATCACAATAGAAATGAATGATGCCTGTGACATGTGCGTCAAGACAAATTGATGGGCATTTGTCATAATCAATCCAGTAGTTTGAGCGTTACGAGGTACATACATTTCCATTCCGATAGCTGCTAATTTCCATGCGTTTACCAGCTATCACACACATAGACATACAGTTAAGTAAATCCACGCTTTAGATGGAAACTAACAGTAGGTATATAAATGAGCACTTTATATTGTTCAAAAGAGTTACCATGGCCCTAGACCGCCGAGGGCAACTGAAGGAACACAGGTGGGTTATAGTCAGTAAAAGTCTGACACTCTATCTCGCGGTTACATTTGACATCTTAGATCCCTGCCAATTGACATCTTAAATACTCCAGTAATAAACTTTTCTCATAGCAGGAGAAAATGAATTGCAATATTGGAAAAACGCCGTCCTCACCTTTTCGGTAAATGATTTATCATGAGATTCTGGCAATAAATTTTGCTTTTTTTTTCATCTACCTAAACTAATGAGAGTAAAATGATTGATTCATAATCTGTGGAAATACCTACCGGTCCAATTACATTAAATGATTAGGCTGGTAGAAAGATACTCTACTCTGTCATGAGTTTGTTTTATACTGAAAACATACGGTACCAATGGGTTCAAGAGGGCCATGTAGGGGGAAAACTTGTTATTTTCAGTGCACAACGACTTGCACCTTTCAGGACTTAAACGAAGCCAACGGCAGAGCTATACAGGTGCCCACATATTGGTTCGACCAAAGCTCGTATTCAAAGAAAGGAAATAAACAATGACTCACTAGGTCATCGGTTCACTTTGTGGAAGGCTTTCCAATGTTGCGTCTACGAGGTAACCACTCCAGAACCTTTCGGCTCCATCGATTATCTGTTCTACGAGCAAAGTGCCCTTCTTAGTTATTCTGTGGTTATCTTCATTCCGGATTCGACCACGCAAGGAAACTCTTTATTTATTACTTTGTAAGTAGGTAAGTGGGTATTGTCGGTTAGTCGGCTTATTTAGCTGAAAACATTCCTCATTTTGATTCAGTAATTAAGAGGCGTATTAATACGAAGGTTGTGTAAAAGTCAAAGCGAAACTAAAAGCTCTTAAAATGGAACCAGGTCAGGTAGCTACCTACACATAGAGGCGGGTAATGAATCACCGAATGAACTCTGTATTAGGTATATGTATGTATCGTCTTATGAAATGAGTAATAAATAATATGACCTTTAAGAAAAAATATGATTATATTTGTTAGTGAAATACGGACATAAAAATGCTTAGAAAAAGAAATAAGTAAGTCTGTTTATAAGTTTTATTTAACACTGCGTGTGTAGGTATATTAGAAAGAATAGCGGTTTTAATAGTAACATTATGAATATCAGACAGAGGCATGACGGTTATAATGCCGGTGTAAAAGGGACGAAGCTATACAGGCCGTGTAGCACTATCCCTTTCTCACATCGTTTTTAATTCATGATGATTTCAAAACGGCGGTAGGGTGGGCACCAGGTATGGTGAAAAGTCCGTGTCCATGGCACGCAAAGGGCAACTGTAGAAATATAGATTTTGGGTTTTAGTCAATAAAAGACTGACTGCCCTCCTAGTCCACCCAAATCGGGAAAATTCATATGATGATTTCAAACACCAAAAATTGTAAGGGCCTTAGGTTGTTGAAATTGATAACAGGCTAACTAGGTTTTAACTACTTAATTGGAATAGTTTACATGTTCCAGCAGGCAGAACTTCGTCTATTGAAATCGCTACGAAATCCAGGTAATATTCTCCGGTATACTCGTACCTGCCAGCTTAACTTTTTGAACGATATAGTAACATTATCAGATTATGTTATTAGCGGTTGAGTGTTGTTGAACCTATGAAAAAGCAGTTTTTTAAAACGGGTTGCTTTGAAATATTGTATATTTGGATTGATTTAGAATTATAAGTTCAAATAAACATTATATGAAAAGTACGTCGTTCTTTTTTCGAAATCAGGTATTTATTGGTTTTTCTGTGTTTTGTATTTTCTGTAATATCGCTGTATTTATATTATAACCTTTTTTATATGAAATCTAAGAAAAATTGCATTATTTTGTAGTATGAGTTTTACCGTGGAAACAACGAGTCTCGAGCGGTATGATGATGTATACGGACTTAAAACTGCTAATGAATGGGATGTCTATTTTTGTTTCAATCACTTTCACGTGGAAAATTTTATCTCACGAAGATCTTTTCTTCTCAGGGCGGCTACAAGACTAAATTTTCAATTACGTAAGCTATTAAACCAAGAACACAGAGTTCTTTTATTAGACGAAAGTCGTAGGTATACGTCATTGATATTGCTCGCCCTTTGAAATACATAGCTTCTACGTTGGAACTCCTAATATGATGTTTTTTTTATTAGCTTTCATGATTATAAGTACTGATATATTACAGAAAAAACAAAACATAAAAAACCAATAAATACCTAATTTCGTAAAAAGAATAACGCAACTTTAATATAAAGTTTATTTGAACTTATAATTCTAAGTCAATCCAAAGATATAACACTTCAAAACAACCCGTTTTAAAAAACGGCGATTCCATAGGTAAAGACCTATATTATATACCTTATTAGCTATATATATACTTTGTCAGTGACTTCGTTCGCGAGAATGTTTTCATAAAAAATTTAACACCTCTCAAACTTTTCTTAAAATACAGTTTGAGAGGAATAATATTGAAAATGTAATAATCAGTCTTAAATTATTCATTTTGATAAGAATTCGTGCCAAGGTTCAAGTTCACTAACCCAAGTAATAAAATTCTCTCATACAACCTTTATCATAATCTAACCGTTTTATAGGGGTAGTTTTGAAAAACGAATAATGTAAACTTTTTACTTGCAAAAGATAAATATTTGAACATTTTACATTTTTGTCTAAGTTAAATATTTTCTGTACTCGGATATCAGAACGGTTCTTATTTTTTTCTACTCCGTGGGCTGAACTGAGTACCCAATTTATTCGCAAAGGTAGCCATACACGTTAGGGTATACTTGACAGGTTTGCCTGTACAGATACGCCTGTCAGGTAAGCTTGAGCTGAGTAGAGGATATACACGCAGTGGTAAACCTGTGCAAACTCTCAGTTGAAGCTAGGGCCCCGGCAGCAGATCTCGACGCTGTAACGCTAATCGGCTTACCTCTCGCAGTCACCGCATAACTGACGCCTGCGCGAGCAACCGCCACGCACGCTCAGTTTTTCCACAAAAAATTGGAATAACTTTGAAAAAAAAAGGAAGAAAAAGCCCTACATTTGTTTGTTTGTCGACACTCCCTTTTCTCCACCAGGAGTGGAAGGAGTCATTTGAGATTTGACAATATCCCACCAAAAAGTACAAAATAGTGCTTACTTTTGGTTGTTGCTTTTTTCTGGCTTCACTCCGCAGCAGTGAGCACCGCAGCGCGTTCCTCTCGGCCACGCGGCGCACCGCGGCCTCCTCTGTCTTAGGCCTCACTCCCGCGTCCCAGGCCCTACATAAACATAACATACAACTCCTTAAAAATGTGTCCACCAAAAAATATCAATTAGACAAGCAACGAACTGCAATAGAAAGCGCTAGGTCAGCAGTGTCAAAACAATAATAATAAAAATAGGAGGAAACATAAAGAAGGCTGAAGATAATAGCAAAATAAATGAAGCCTTCATACCTCAGCGTTTCAGAAGTGACTAACTGTGGTTCTATGGCGGGCGGAGGCGGCCTGCCGCTGTTGAACAGCTGCTGGACCGCCGAGTTGGCTTTGGGCGCGTTGATCGTGAGAATGAGTGGTGTCTCCAGTCTATCAAAGATATTAAGCATTAGATTCATGAGACGAAAAGCTTACGAACATATGAATCCCATGTGGAATGCTCTATGAAACTAACCTCGTGACGCATTCCATATCACGCAGACCTCGTTTTTATTTAAGTGCAGTCTCTCATGTTGAATCAAAAATTTATAACGACTAAGACATACTAAGATGTCGACGTCAAAAAAAAAAAAAAAACACGTAACAATAATCTTCAGAGAAAAACATAAGACAAAAAAACGAATAATAATTTATGTTCGTCGTAGGAGTTTGTCCCGTACTTGGTTGTACTTCTTACGAGTAAGTATAATAAATCAGATTTTTGTTAAAGTTTCAAGAAAAAAATATAAGTAATGTAATAACTTGGCCATTCAATTTGAAATGTTTGTAATGACGCGTGATCAATGCTGATATTAGGTATTGTAAACGTACCTAATCTAATACTGGGTGCGAACATTATTATTAGAGGTCATTTCCAAAAAACTTGTAAATAGAAGATACAAAATGATCTTCCTACCCTGGTCCCATACTACTTGTACTACATGGTGCATATATCCTGAACTTATTTATATATCTATTTAATTATCACATTCTAGTTACACATTCTAGTTATATGATAGGTTAGGGCTGTAGAGGATCCTTTAACTTATCAAATATGTTCATGTAGCGTGTGTTGGATGTGAATCCTTGACAGTATTTCGGCCTTACGTGATGTTTGGGCAGAAATTCGGAAATCGATCTCTCATTTGAATTTTTATTGTTCGAATTTCGTTTTACTGAAAAATATTGGCCGATGTCTTTTTTTACTATAAATATTAATTGAAATATTTTTTAGATCATCGAATATCATGTGTCATAGTGTGTGGTAATTATTCTACCGAACTATATTTCACCGATTTACATCGTAGTTATTTTTTTTTATAACCATGCAGGACCTTACTTTAAACCTGCAGAAAGCGATAGGAGGTATATTACCACCACAGCGAATGACTGTCGATATAAAATGTATGACAAATGAAAATTCTGACTTTTTCTTCGATATGATGAATCTGTCAAATGAATGGCAAAATTATCACAAAAATGAGCTTGTATTATAATTACAACTCTTTAGCTACTTAAACTTACATTAAATAATTATTTTAAGTAGAATTTTAAGCAATAATTGTCTTAGTATTCATTCATATAAGAAAATCAATTTTGATTTTGAAAAACGGATCGTAGAATACAAATAGTGTTAAATGTGTCATCTGCAAGTCGTCTTTTAATAGAGCTGCAAATATAGCGACAAAAAAGGCTCTTTGAGCTTTTACACTAGTCGGTTTTATAGTCGGCAAATAATCATGAATAGCAGACAAGTATTCTCCTCGGACTCCGTCACTTTCAAATGCAGTCTCATTTCCTTTTTTCAAACTTTATTAAATTTTTCACCCTCTTTTGTATGTACCTATGGTTATAACACGTGATTTCTTGCTGGATTTGCAATTGTAATTCTTTCTGTAATGTTAAATCTTTCTTTAGTGATGGTGAATCTCAGTTCTCTTCTACTTATCCTTCCATCTTTGTCAAAAATTGCTAGCACTGGATCCGGTAAACATTAAATGTGACGGATCCGCCGGATTACCGGATCCGTTTTTCCGGATTAAAATTCTTAATTACAACCACACCTGTATTCTTTCTTTGCCCTTTGCGTTCCAGGATCACGGGTTTCCTTTTTAGAAGTCAATCCTTAGCCCGACCATGTAAGCTTCCCCCTGCTGAGCCCATACCATTTTGCTAAAATTTCTTTGAGGAAGGCGCGTGGAACACTACACGCAGGTTGTTAAACGATTTCAAAATATACTGAACACTTTAAAAGTTTTATAATACTAAGCTCTGCTTAGCTTGGGACTAGACGGCGTTGCGTGATAGTTGTGTAATATTATTATTGTCTTGCAAATGATTTGGCTATTGTTTTACAGTCGGTTGCCTGTCTGACACTACCCGCCGCCTCGCGGTGAATTGAGGTGCTGAGCAGTACGCACGGTCTCAAAAATGTCCCTTACGATACCCAAGGGAAGAAATGGGATGGTGCCATTCTTTACGTCCGACACCATACGGTATATGTATCTCAAGCTAAGCAGAGCTTGTGTTATGAGTACTGGACAACTGATAGACATACTTAAATATTTATAAATAGATACATATTATAGATAAATTACACCCAGACACAGAACAAATGATCGTGCTCATCACACAAACATTTGTCCTGGGTGGGATCGAATCAACGACCTCCGTCATAGCAGTCAGTGCCACTAACCACTAGACCAACAGGCCAGTTATGTTTGGAATAAATGGAATGCGCGACAGGGTAAGGGCGAACCCCACAGGCGACGCGCATTTCCTGTGGGAAATGGGCCAGGGTTGTTTCGCCATCCCGGGCGGGTGCAACGTAAGAAGCTAGCTCGGGAAATTAGACCTAAGTTATGCAAATTGGAATGTTGGAACTATAACTGGAAAGGCGAAAGAGTTAGCGGACGTATTAAAAAAAAAGACGTATAAAACGTGCTTACAAAAAAACTAAACGGAGAGGAACAAAAGCGAGAGAAATTGGTGAGGGATATAAGTTTTACTATTGTGGCAGTGATGGTAAAAAAAATGGTGTAGAAATATGAATATTGTTAGAGAGCAAATTGAAAGAAAGCGTGATGGAAGTGCAAAGGATTCTTGATAGATGAATAGTTGTGAAGGTTTATGTTAGAAAATGTGATGTCGAATTTAGTTAGTGTGTATGCACCACAATCAGGAACTTTATGAAACGGTTTTTTTTTTATGAAACGCCTTCATCATTCCAGAAAAGTGATAAACACTTACTTGGCCACGTAAAAAAGTCGTACCACAAGACCCAAATCTATTATTTCTTGGTTAGGCGCAATCACTTAAAGCACGTCAAAGATTGCAAAGTGCTGCCAGGAGAAGACCTAGTCTCACAGCACAGACTCCTGGTTATGGAGTTAGTGGTAAAATTAAATGGCATATGCTAGAGAAGAGTGAGTGTGCGAAGAAATTTAGAGAGCTAGTTTTGGAAAAATGATAGAGATGGGAGACATGAATGATCGAAGTATAAATGAAACCTGGAATGAGATAGCTGGATATATCAGACATGCACAGAAATATTTTTTTGTGAGAGACGTGAGGAAAGGGCACAATAGAGGATACATGGTGGTGGTCGGCAGAAGTTCAGAATTTATTAAAAGAAATGAAAAGAAAATTCAAGGAATGGCAGCGTGTAGAACCAGAAAATGCTAATTAATAATCGAAATTAATTTTTATTATTTAAATTGCTTTTGCACGGACAGGTTAGGTTAGTACTTGAAAGCAAATGATATTATGTAACTTACGCGTATAGCTAGAAGATATTTTAATTTCACGTTAATTTTATAATGTATAATTATACAGGTCATATTTCTTTCCGAAGGGTTTAAAGTAAGCCTCCTATTTCCAGGTCCAGGTTATGGAAAACTAAGCCGAGGTAAAATTACGCATTCCCTCTCGCTCCGGACCATGGACTGAACCAGGGCCCAATCATCACATAACCAGAGTGGTTATGTTATGTTAACAATCATCACATAACCATTCCCCAATACTGTTACACGTCTACATAAAGTCTTAATTGTACCTAACATCCTACTTTTGATCATCTCCAAGGAGAAACTGGCTCCTGGGATACAAGTATTTATTTTACTTAGTTTAGGAGGCACATGTTGTTTTCATTTTCTTTGGTCAGTGTTTGTACAACAAAATAAAAATTATTATATTATTATTATTAGGTATTATCTCTTGCCTCAAGTTTTGCGATGATCTAAGATATCCAGTATGTGCGTCATGTAGGAACTTGAAACGTTCTTTAACATAAGCTGGGGTTTTAGTTTATTCCCACTTAGATTAATTTATCTTCTCATTTTCAAATTAGTTTTCCGAATTTGTAATGAATTCCTTGTTAGTAACTAAACAGCAAATAATTGGAGCAACTTGACTGTGTGGCCAGCAAATTGCTGCCGGCTCCAGTAAAATTACAGTGTCAGGCAAATTAAATACTTCACGCTTAGCGGTAATTTAAGTAGCGGCAATCGCCAACTAGATTGGTTGTTTACTGATTGTAATAACAGAATGTATTCAGTTTAAGTTTCAATTTTGTGAAAACTTAAATTAAATATTTAAATACCCCCGACCTGCAAATTAGTCATTTATTTTACTTATGTAGTTTTAATATATTATCAAAACTACAAGACAGTCAGCATTACGGGTGCAGTGTAAAACATCGCCATCCATTCAATTCACACTTGATTACAGATCCCAGCTGCTTAACAACGGTGTATAAGTTTTCTTGCTTATTTTCAGGAAAACGTTGAATCTCAAGGTCGTTAGACCGTGCTTGCTGCTCTAAGAAAATTAAGACGCTGACACAATTCTGAGTATGAGCTCTATAATCGAGCATTCCAAAGTCAAAGTCAAAAGTTTTTTATTTCACATAGGCCTACATGGGCACTTATAAAACGTCAGAAGCTAGTGCACGGTTCCAAATTGGTCTTTTCCTATGGAGAAGAACCGGCAAGGAACTCCGTGGTTATTCCGTTCCCTATATTCCCTCACAGTGTATTCAGTATTCCCAGCATGCTCAGATTGGAAGTCCTCGAATTGCTCAGTATGGAAATTTAGTAATAAGCTTAGTTCTCTCACCTCTTTCCCTACTTGTTCCAATTCCTTATTAATAATACTTAAAATAGAATTATTTTATTGTTAGCTCTTTTTTGATAACATCTTATCAGCTGGTCAATGATTAATTCTCAGGGGGAGGGGAGACTCACAGGGGGGGGGGGGGAATTCAGGGCAAATCTCTTATTTCCCCTAGTGGTCGACATACTGCGAGCAGGGGCAATCTTTATTTGAGGGGTTAGGAATCACATTAGTGTAACTCAAATATATCCATTTACAATATTGACGGCAGAAGTTTTCGGTAAAGAAATGCTTACAAATTGATAATTCGAGTTATAGATTGGTTTCTTGCTCATTCTGGTGCAGCATCCCCATGATGGTAATGTAGCCATTACCTATAATAAACCAACAACTCAAAGAGCAGAACATTTTTAAATTTGCTACAATTTGTTTACTTTTTAACTTCAGTGTCAATCCAACCTTATTCCGCCTCTGGAGCGTGCTACCGTGAGCTCGCGAGAAGAACGTCGTAAGTGCTATTTATACCGCGTCGCTCACGTGTTTTTATTATTAAACACTCTGGGTCAACCAACTTGCAATGGGCCCGCGTTTTACGGCCGATTACGGCCCATTCACTCTCCTAAAGAGGAGGCCCGAGTCAGGCCGAGTATGCTGGGTTCAACAGTTAATGACGGTAATTCGATATTGAAAATTAACAAATATATATATATATATATATATATATATAAATGATTTATTAATCAACAATCACACGATCTATCAACTAAATCACTGCACTATTCGATAATGGGAACTTAATGACTCGATATTATCGATTAATCTGGTTGTAGGTAAAGTTTTAAATACACAAGTTAAGGAATTAATTTTTGAAGAGCAATTTTACTTAGATGTTTACTTCACGGTAGCTTGTAACTTGTTACTAGAAATATTTAAAAAAATAACTATTGTAGTTAGTTTAATAGAAAGGAAAAAACTCTAGGGCAATATAATGCAGATTAAGACCATTCTGAATGCAAAAAGAATCTTAAAATTATTTGAATATTGCCATAATTGGAATTACGCCCTTGTAATTATCGTTCCACAACAATGCGAGATAAAAAACTCCCGAATGTATTAATTGATAGACAACAAATTGAATTTATATTGAAGTCAATCTGAAGAGTTCCCAAATCCCAAGCAAAGTAAATATATAAAAAACCTTTTTACTACCGCTTGGATTCTATTTAACTCACACATGAACGCAAATTATTGAATTGTTCAGATTCAGGTGCAATTACGGCTATTAATTTATCACAGCCGTATTCAAATGGCATCCAATCTAATTAATTCATTACACCTCTCTATGAGGTTTAAAAGCGAATAACTCGCCACAATCATTTCGAGTTATTCTGTGAGGTTGTGCATTTCACAGAATAATGCGAATTTTCATTTCGGTGGCGAGCACTTCATGACAATTATGGAGCGTTTGTACTGATTCTGAACACTTTTCATTCATGTATGTACAAGGGGATGAATGTAGATAAATGCCAGATTAAATTCGGCTAACGAGATCGAACGCTTCCAAATATTCGACGGATTTATCGTATGACGCAATCAACGAACGCTTTGTACGATTAAAATTCCTGTACCTGTGACTTGTGCTTGTGGTGTTATACTCTTTTTGTGTTGGAATCTCGTTGTCTGCGGCCTGAGGCTGTACTGACTCTGGTTCTTTCTTCGAAACCTCTTCTTCTGAATCTTTGTTTCGCTCCAAGAATCGTACCGACCTTGGCGTGATGGAACCATCTTCGTCGCTGGCGGTAGTAGTAGATCGCTGGTCATCATTCTGTCATATAAATAACAGTGATCATCACTAGTGTCATTTACAATGTACAGTTTAAAGTTCTAGTGTCCTACTTTCTTAGAACAAATAACTGGAACGGTACTTTGGGAAACATTTTTCATACACCTAACACGGTCTCAGAAACAATTAAAACAAATAAATTCGGGCTATTCAACTTTGCTAGCATTTAATTTCATTATTTCCCGGCAGGTAGGTAATTGAGGCTACTGGGAAGTTTGATAATTACTTTTGCGCGCCTAGCTGAAATTGTTTCGTTAAATGAAGCTGAACAAACATTTATATAAGTATACACTAGTGCTTTATTGTATAGTACAGAGTAATAAAGGTGTTAATTTACCTGTTCGTTCATATCCTTGTCGGTGTCCAATGACTTCCACAGCCGGCCTCCTTTCAATATGCCGCCCCGGCGTTGAGGCAATGGCGAGCTCTCGGAAGACAGTCTGCCATCGGTATCCGCTGTATCGCTGTCCTCGCCTGTCGCAGAGTAAACTATCATTTTCCTGCCATCCTTTCCATAACCTCATACTCATGTATAATAAGGCTCTACTATTTCTATTTCCAAGGAATTGGATACTGATTCTTAAGATACCGACAGATTTTCTGCCTAGTTTAGTAAAGAGAGTCCTTTGACCTATTTTATGTTTGTTGTACTACTTTTTCTTTCCTTCTTCTTATATTTAAGTATTTAGGACTACTCAGCAAGTCATGTACAAACTGCCTATGGAATAACATATATTACTATTAACTTTAATTGTCAAAGAATAAATATATATCTTCTCGTCCTTGTTCAAACCACGCAAACAGTGACTAAGCAACGGATTAAAACAATGAGCCATAAACGAGGAAAGTTCATGAATATAATTTGCAATCGTGAGTTAAAGAATAAACACACGGACGCGGAGAGGGACTTTGTTTAAAAGAAATAAAGGAAAACCGAAAGAAAGACGTTTATTTGTGACTCGTACACGATCAACAACAGTAAGTGATCGGTTAGGACTCCGAATTCATCTATTGTTAATAAACAAAAAATCTGACATATTAATGTCATATTAATAATGACATATTAGTTTTTGGTTAAAATGAATGACAGTTGACGTTAATTAAATAATTTACATATGAATAACACTGACATATGAATGTGTTATTCAAAAGTAAATGATTTAATTAACGTCAACTGCATTCATTTTAACCAAAAACTTGATTGCTTTTCAGCGAAATATCGTTGAAAATTAATTCGGTTTCAATTGAGGCTTGGTTTTAATATTCATTCGAATAGAATGGGACGACAAATTAAAACATCATTTAGAATATCTATATCAAAAATCTATTTTAGGCCTTCCAGGAATTCAGACGAGATAAATGTTTATTTAGCTCGCCTGAATTCCTTGCACCCTCCTTCCTTAAACTTTGGGGTCATCAGTGGTCACTCTCAACGAGATTAGCCAAGTACGCAGGAGACATTATAGTGCACAAGTGCGTGCGCAAAAACAGGTACACTTTCTGTACCTTTACTGTCACACAAGATCAGAGAGACATCAGGCGCAGGACTAACGGCTTTACGTGCTCTCCGAGGCACAGGGGTGTCACACCACCAACTTCTAAACTCCGGACTGCTACAGAGTAATTTGTAATGGAAAAACTTAACAGAACTTTTTCTCGACCCAGGAATTGAACCTAAGACCCCGCGCTCAGCAGTCGAGCTTGCGACCACGAGATCAATGAGGCGGTGTCAGTGAAGTAGTCAGTTTGGAGCCATAAGTAGTAGTTATTTAGTGTGCACACCGACCACAATGTTGTCTTTTTAACCCAATGGTTGACTGGTAGAGAATGCTTTGTGGCATTAAGTCCGCCTATGTACCACCACTGTACATGAAGTTTAAATAAATAAATAATAATAAATAAGTAAGTAGTGAAAAGTGAACTATAACAAAATGTAAAAAAAAATGAGTGTATGCTTCCGTGCCTTACATATCGGCTGCCAACATGAATTTATAACAAAAGACATGAAGCAAAATACAAGTATGCCAAACCGCCAAGGAAAGAAACATTTTAAATATGAAACTAAAAGCCTAAAGGCTAAAGGCCTTTGGCCTTTAGCCAAAGTGTGGTCCTTAATTGAAAAAAAAAATAAATCTAATTTATGATTTAGTTAAAGAATCAATGTAATCTAGTCATTCATCAACATTATTTCAGCAGAAAGACGTCTTCTGTTGGACATAGGTCTCCCCCAAGTGACGTCATAACGACCGGTCCTGTGCGTCTCGTATCCATCGGATTCCTGCAACCCTTCCCACCAGGTCATCGGTCCATCTGATGGGAACCTTGATCGCTACCTTGTTTTGTTTTGCTTTTTCATTTTTGGGGGGGCTAACCATGATCGCCACGCTTGGGAAGCGGATTTGCCACCGCAGTGTGGTTATTACAATGCACAGACAATGCTGCTGCCCAGTCTCTGGTGTCTCCCTGAGTCGCCTATTGCGACACTCACGCGAAAGATGGGATGGTGCTACACTTTACGTCCGAACACCATACGGTAAGGAATTACAGGGTTTTTAAATTTATATCACAAGGAATGCCTTTAATTGCAACTTTGTTTTATTTGGCCATACTTAATCAATTAATAAAGTAATACTGAAGTAGTGGGCTTAATATTAATTTGTTAATGGATTAAGTACTTTCATCGTTGAAAACCAATTTGTTTTCGGTGAATATTCGGTCCGAAAATACAAGATGTCGATAAAAAACAACTGTTTAGGTACATTAAAACGATTACTAGGTTCTTTACATGAAATACTTTGCTTTGAACTGCATAGCCTGTTTTTATTTTATGTCCACTCTATCTTAACTGAAAAATCTCGTGGTTTTTGCTACATTAATTTAATGAATCCCAATCCGCGTAAGGGTTCAAGTCTATACGTAAGCAGCTGACAAGGTACCAGTATTTTATACACAAATTTTATTCGCAAGACTGATGTCAGACTATCTGGGTTCCGAATTATAATTTAAGTGTCTTCAAGGCTAGAGTGAATAGGCTGTTAATAAACTAGTGCGCCTCCCCATGAATGATGGCATCACTGCTTACCATCAGGTGGAATCGCAGTCAAGCACAGGTTTGCATCAATTAAAAAAAAATATATCCGTAACGTCTGTCAAAGATTTATTTTAAATGACAATTATATATAACTAAGCAACTTAAAAAGCATTTCTTCAAGCATTCATTCATGCTTTCCGTCGCGTCTTAATACCTACATCTTCCGAAATTACTCTCGATATATTAAGATCTACAGCGAACCGTAGACTCGTCGAATTTTACGTGTGGTGACGGCATTATGCTGAGCGTTCGGCCATTTTGCGCGGATGTGGCGTATATTTTTCACAAAGTTTTTTTTTTCATAGAAGTTAGACCGGCCTCAGCAAGAGTCGCGTTACGTTAATCGAAGAGATCGAACCGTGCCGCTATTATTACTGTAGCCACTACTGATAAATGTTCGACCAGAGCAACATCGTAATTGGCATGCTACAATCTTCTCGCTAATTGCACTATAAATTCCCTTGTTTGCCAATTAAATGAAACTTTCAACCTTCTCGATTGGTAGTAGCATCAGGAGCACAACATTTGTGTAGTGGATGAGGTAAACTAACTTTTTGTTAACCAGGATTATGAGTTAGCAGCGGGTGGAGTTGAGCTTTGAAAGATGATAATATTCGTGGAAGTTTTATGACTATCAAAAATTCTTATTTCGTAAAATGAAGATACCTGCTAGAACGATGACGCGAATCATCAAAAACCTACTTGGTGGTTACCGGCGATATACGGGCACATCTTAAAATGTGATAGTAGGAAGATCAAAACGTTTGCTTGTTCTTTACGTTGATGGAAAACACAGGGATTCTTTTTAGCAATGAGAAAATTTTCTCAATTATGTGTATATGCTCGCAGCTCCAAAGAAGCCTCTCAACTGGGCAGCCATGTTCTATGTGGTCAACATGCGGTATCAGTAATGGTTTGGTGGAGGGTTTCCTATCACGCAGTGACCAAGATATATAGTTTTGTAAAAAAGGATGAAAATTTCTTGTGAACTTATTTGTGTCAATGAAAGTAAATATACTTTATTTTTCCGCTAAAAAGGTATTGTTTTTTTTCGTTGTTTTTTTATTTGTTTTTCAAAACGGGATAGTTTATCAAATGATTTACGAGGTGATAAGGTTGGATGGGAGAATCTTATTCCTTAAGTAAACCTAGTCGCGTGTTCGCTTGTGGTTTAATGAATTAATAAACTTGAAATTGCACACATTCTAATCAAAATAAATAATAAAGGCTGTCATTATTAGTTCTTAAAGCTGCCCTCAAAATATGGTTTAAGAGGTGTTAAAGTTACAAGTGCAAGTGGCAAGTGCTAGTATAATTGACTGACTGACATATCAACGCTCAGCCGAAACTACTGGGACTAGGAGCGTGAATCCTTTTATGAATATGCGAGCACTAAAAGAAATTTTACAAAATTCACTCCATAAGGGCGTAAACCGGAGGTTCGAAGTTTGTATAGAGAAACCTACTTTCAAGCGAAGTCACTGGCAGGAGCTAGTATGTACACATACTTAATGACAATCAAGGAGGGAAGCAGTGATTATTATAAAGACTTATCTAGTCTACTCCATAAATTATGAACGAACGAATTGAGTTATCGAGAAGTCTAGCCACAATCTGGACATCTGACGCCGTAAGATAGAAATGTTGGCAATAGTCGAAGTAAGTTAACTGGAGGTCTATTTAACGTAACTGACAAGCGACAATATCTTAAACTGAAAATTTCTTAAGTTTATTATATACACTTTCTGCAACAGCATCCATTCGAAAATTGTTTCAGTTATATTAAAGAGGGTACTTTATGGCCGGTATAAAAATGCAAATGCTTATGAAGCATATCGAGTTACTACACAAAAATCTATCCAAATGCTTTTTGTACAAAATAAAAAGTGTTGGCATGAAAATACAATCAGAACGCTTTGCCTCTTTCACCTCAACGCAGCTTTTGCTTTAGCACAAATGATGCCTTGAAGAAGCGTTTGTAAATACGCGTCCTCTACCGATTCCGATATTTCATGGATGGTTGATTTAGATAAGAAAATGTGTCACGGTTTCCTGAGGAACAACATATAGATATCTTCTAGTTCTAGCCTTACTGGGGAGCTTTTCATTACCATACTATTATAGGTATATGTGGTTTAGTGATTTAGATTCCTCTAACCTGATAATTGTTCATGAGAGAAGAGATTTTCTTATCGCGACATTTAATTTATAGCATAGCATAGTATAATCGCCAAACTTAAGTGGTAATGGGCATGGCACATTGCTCGCAGAACAGATGGCCGTTGGGGCCGAAAGTTTCTACGCCCCTAGCCAAGTTACAATCGTATCGTTCGCGCCAAACGCCTCGAGTAGGCCACGCCTCCAATTCTTTTGTTCTGACGTCATCTCAACGCTCAGTCATGTGGTCAGTACAAAAGAATCGGAGGCGTGGCCTACTCGAGGCGTTCGGCGCGAACAAAACGATTGTAACTTGGCTAGGGGGGCTGGAGTGGAGACCGCGTACCGGAAGACACAGTGTTGGAAGGCCCCCTACAAGATGGACCGATGACCTGGTGAAGGTTGCGGGAAACCGATGGATGCGAGACGCCCAGGACCGTTCATTGTGGTGACATTTGGAGGAGGCCTATGTCCAGCAGTGGACGTCTATCGGCTGAAATGATGATGATGATAATATAATCAACTTTTTAGTGTTCTCACTGCTGAGACTCAGGCCTCATCTTTAGGAGAGGAATTAAATTTACACTCTATTCGAAATAAAATTAGAATTTTAAATAAACCCTTTTTATTGTCTGTTCAACCGGTTTTAACTTCTATTGCTATTATAAACAGTTAATATTGTATTTTTTTTGCTTTTTATGCAATCCTTATGCCTACCGAATAGAAGTTAAAATGGGTTGAACGGACAATAAAAAAAACGTTTGTTAAAATGTCTAATTTTATTTCAAATGGAGTGTAGGACTTTGATCCCTCAAGATTGTGTCTAAAGGTCGTAGATTTGTGATTTTTTTTTATTAGAAGTCCCATCATAAAAACTACTGACGAAATTGCGTAAATTTTCTAATTATATGGGACAGTGATTAATGGGATCGGGCAATCTTTTTTGGAGAACTTGAACAATTTCTTTGATGTGTTCATCAAAATACAAGTTTTAAAAGGCGACATTAATTATAATGCCTGTCTATGACAAATTTTCCTTGTACTTCTCTGGGGGCCTTCCATAATGTTTTGTAGGGTTCCGTAAAGAAAAAACAGGACCCTATTGCTAAGAGTCCGCTGTCCATCAGTATGTCACAAGGCGATTTCTCATGTAGCTAGACAGTTGAAATTTTCATAGATGCTGTATTTCTGTTGCCACTATAACGAGTATGAAGTTCCGTTGGCCATTTCTAGTCTTGTGCATTATTTCCACTTTATCAAATGTTACTTTTTGACTGTAAATGCCTAAGTTTCCGATGAAAATACCAAAATCACTATATGGTAGCCTATAATATTTGAGGAGTTCCCTCGACTCCTCACTCTTCCATCATCACAATTGAATTCTGAAAAAAAAGAGACCAAACGGAAAGCATTTCTCTAAGAGGAAAAATTTTTTGCAAATCGGTCCATAAACAACGGAGTTCTGAGGCAATAAACATAAAAAAAACATACAACCGAATTGATAACCTCCTCCTTTTTTTAAAGTCGGTTAAAAAGGAAATAGCTACAATTAATACACTCTGCATTGAAAAACCTGCATAAGACAGTGAAAAGTCGAAAAAATCGTTATTATTTAAGCTACGCTTAACCTAGGAGATCGACTCATGTTGTTGATATTGTTTTAGCCACGAGCTCCTCAATTAATAATAGGGGTTAAAGTATGAAATTGCCGTTTTTTTTTTAAAACGGGTTGCTTTGATGTGTTATAACTTTGGATTGACTTGGAATTATAAGTTCAAATAAACTTTATATTGCATATACGTTATTTTTTTTCAAAATTAGGTATTTATTGGTTTAAATACAAAACACAAAGAATCCAATAAACACCTAATTTCGGAAAAAGAATAACATACCTTTAATATAAACTTTATTTAAACTTATAATTCCAAGTCAATCCAAAGATATAACACTTAAAGGCAACCAGTTTTAAAAAACGGCAATTTCATACCTTAACCCCTATTATTATTCTTCATTATGTTACGAAAAATATCAGGTCAACTGTAACCGTTTTCATGTTTACATATTGTATTTCTTTGTCCCGAGAACAATGGCATGTATGAACGTACAAAATGAAAGACTGACATGAAATGGATTAAAAAAAGAATTATTGTTATGTTTTCACATTGTAGTAAATCAGTCATATCATCGGGTATTAATGAGGGTCGTAAGCCTAGCTATTCTATTGTAGTCGGATACCTCCTTCTACGAAGCAGTAATGCGAGCAAAGAAAGCGGTTGAGAGACGAACCTCACATTCCGACTCTCACCGGAGACAAGCGCCAGCCACCGTTGGCATGGGCTTACGGACGACGAGCAATAGGTAGCTGGCCGTCCGGCCGTCAGGTTAAGACCAAACCCGGGTCGACGGCAAGTTGTGTTTTACGCATGCTTCAAAGAGATGTCAGCAAATTTAACGGAGACAGGCAGGGATGACAGCCTTCGCAAAAAGGACAATTGAAGGAACACTGTGGATTGTAGTCAGTAAAAGTTTGACATTCCCTCTCGCTCCATCCAGAGCTGGAAAAGTTATTTGATAAATGAAGATTTTTTAAAATGTAAAATATAATTAAGATATATAAATATAATAAGTATATAAAAATATATAAGATAAAATGAGATTTTGGGAATATTACTCCGCAGTTTGAAATAGTACATCCAAAATAAAACATGATATGGTTTTATCTTATTATTAATTTTGTCTGTGCGGAAACAGAAAAAAATGCCATTACAAATTTATGAGCCTGCAAAATTTTTGATTTTTGATGATTTTAACGCAACTTAAAATGTAACAAAAATCGTAACAAAATCTCCAAAACGAAGTTGGTACCGACAAATCTTGATTACCGAAGAGTTTTATACATTTCTGAAATCGATTTTATGCATTGTTTTTTCGTAAAACTCGATTTTCCAAAGCACTACTCTCAGATTTTACGCACCGTCTAATGTCAGTTTCGTTCGAAACTGTGTTTGTGTGCGTGCGAACAATACGTTATGCATATATTTATTTATTTATTTATTTATTTAACACTTCATGCACATAAAGGTACAGAGGCGGACTTAATGCCTTAGGCATTTTCTACCAGTCAACCTTTGGGTGATGCAGAGAAGAATAGTGGTAGGTGCAATAAAAGAGAGAGAGAACAAAAAAAAAGGTTAATATAAAAAGATATGCAAATGAATCACAGATACAATACAATAAATATAATATATATTACATAATATATACTTAATTTAATAAACTAAATATATATAATATAGACTAGCATCTAAATGCTCATACTTGATATTATCGCTGTCGAACACAATGTTAGATGAGACATCGCACTTTTTGGCCTCACCCATCAGAGAGTTCGACCCCACGACTAGTTCAGCCTTAAATCACTAAACCAGGTAACTTTAGAACTTTGGGCCGTTTTGTAGAACCGATTCTTAGTATTGAACAACATGAATTGCATGTTATAGTAAAACATCGCTTAGTTTCCAAGTTATTTCATGAGCTAATTATCTTAGTTAATTACTTACGACCTATAAAGCTGACCTAACTCCTGGTAATTATTTGAAGTGGCCTAGATACGCCGATCTCATATTTTGCTCGATTTCCCCTCGGTATCTCTATCTATATACTTTAAACTGGAATACAAAAATAATTTGCAGCATATTTATTTCCGCATTGCTGCATCATATTTCCGTCGAGTCAATTACAGGCATTTTGGCTTCCGTAGACAGTGTACGTATAAACTCGGTAATGACGTAGGATTATATTTTCGTAAATAAATTTCGTTCAATATGCTCCCTCAGAGATAAATGAAAAAATATTAACATGTTGACTGTGCCATCTCAGTATAGCTATGAAAATATTTTGTATGTTTATAAAAATAAAAACATGATTAATAAAAATACAGTGATATTCATAATGTGAATACTAGGAAAAAACACAAATTAGTGGTCCTGCAAACAGGCTCAAAAAAATAGGAGGCTCATTTAGATGCCAATGTATATGTTACGGTTTTTAGCTGAAGTGCGGCTACATCTAGTTTTAGTCGGCTAAAACTAGGTTTTGCCGGCCACGTGCGGTTAAACTTAGATGTATCCTACTCATCTTCGATTAGAACTAGGTTTAGCCTTCATCATAGTGGCTAGAACTAGTTACAGCCGCACACCGGCTATTTACCATCGGCTAGATCGGTTTTCAGGGCAGTTAAGTATTATGGTTCTTATTTTTTAGATTCTTATGGCTTGTGTTTAAACGCCTATCAGAAAAGTACTTATTTAACTACCAAAAAATTCGAAATACCTGCCAGAATGGATAAATAATCACCAAATTATGTTTCGCAAAATATTGAAGAAATTAACCTATTTTCCTTTTTATTTCATGCATTATCGCTAAATAGATGTTACCAATATTTTATATCACGACTAAAAGTCGTCATTTCATTTAGTCAGTTTTGTTGAGGCAAAAAAGCTAACGGTCGATCGTACAATTTTTTTGAATGTCAAATAATAATATTGCGTATCCCAAACAAATTTTACTTGTTTATTGTTTTATGAATTTGATTAAAATATGATAAAATAGCCAAATAAATATTTCACTTTTAATATTACTGCAACATATATGACTATACTGTAACGAAAATGAATCATTATACGAGTATACCTAAAAATAGTAAATAAACTCCAATGTTAGCGGATGAACAGCCGACAGGCGGGGTTCCTACTTCTAGGAGGTTTAAAAAAATAACTACGAAGGGGTTGCCCCAAGTCCCAACGTGACTAAATTATGGCGATCGCTTCGGCAATTAATGACAACTAATGTACGTATGTAGTAAAGTGCGTCACGTGCCGGGGACGGCTGTGCGGGTTGCGGGGGGAATAAGTTAAGGGAAACGACTATAATTTTACTTTGAAAATAATATATTTTGAATTCAGGTTGGATAATTTGATTAAATTAAAGCTAATTAGAACTGTAATTTTCGGTATTAATGTTACTGTTTCAGATAAAGAAGATTTGGTGAGCATTTATCCATTTTGGTAGGCAAAAAGAATATAAATACAACACGTAACTTGTACAATTATTTTGAAGAGTGTACATTTTGTTTGGAACTTAAAACATTGTTCTTTTGGGCACTTCGGTACAGAGGAGTTTATTTTATTTGAAGTTGACATATTTTACTTGGTACTTAGTCTTATGATCTAAAAATTATTTTAGTGTGCATTTAAATTGTACACGATTCTCATCTTGCGTTTTCCGAGATACTCTTCTACTGTATAAAAATACTGTAAAAGACTATCTCGAGGACGAACGGCTTGGGATTGACCCGCTCCAGTACTCACTATAATTGTTGTAATATAATTTTTTTATTTTCTAAATTGCCTTGATAAAATAAAATAAAAAGTGAGAAAGCCATTGAAAAATGTCACGAGTATTAAGACATTTTACTAGTCACATTTTATTGTCAACTTTCTTTAATCAGTTTTGTCAACTCCAAGGGTTTATGGTTTCAAAGGGATAGGTGTATCTAACTAGCTGTCCTCTGCGGTTTCACCCACGTCTTTGGTTACTGCTCCGATCATTTTAGTCGTAGTGTAATGTTATATAGCCTACTAGTTTTGCCCACGACTTCGTTTACGAGAATATCGGCTATATTAGACGCGAGTCGAAGTCGAAGCCAGATAAAAAGTAGCCTATATCCGTTGAAGTTGGGTTGAAGCTTATTTCGTACTGAATTTCATTGAAATCAATTCAGTAGCTAAACAGTGAAAGCGTTCATGGTGAAATAGTGATAGCGACTGTCGCGAACCAGTGCCACAATTATGGCGGTAAGTCCTCTTTTTGAGGTCTGGGTGGAAAGACCTCACGGCGTCCTCACCTTCCGCATGACGCAGGTTCTCACCAAACACGGTAAGTTCGGGAAGTTCCAGCACCGGATTCGTGCGGAAGCGACGCCCGGGTGTCACCACTGTGTGGACCGCTCGGAGGACACGGTGGAGGTGTGCCCCGCTTGGGCAGAGTAACGCCGTGTCCTCGTGGGGGCGATCGGCGGCGGCGATCACTCGCGCCGAGCCTTGGTACAGGCCATGGTCCGGAGCAAGGAAGAGTGGCAGGCGGTCGCCTCCTTTTGCGAAGCAGTAATGCTAGCAAAGGAGACGGCTGATCGCGTGAGGCAACGGTCCTCACGCCACGACGGCGAGCAATGGGTAGCTCGCCGTCTGACGGTCCGTACCGGTCCTGACCGTCCGGACTGAGCCCAGGTCGTCGACGGCGTGTACTGTTCCACGCTCGTCTCAGGGAGATGTCAGCAAATCGTAGGGACCCAGCAGGATTGAAGCCTACTGGGGCCAGGGGTAGTGTGAAACTGAAACCCGGGGCCCTGGGAAGAAGGCAAAGAAGGAACAGTAGTGGGTTTTTAGTCAGTAAATGTCTGACACTATCTGCCACTCCGCCCAAGAGCGCGATTCGTCATAAGGTGATTTTCCCACCTAAAAAAGAAAAAAACCGTGAAAGCGTAACAGTTTCTTTCACATTTATAATATTAAAATAAAGAGTGGATTTCTTATGAAATATTTATGCATATTTATAGAATTAGAAAATTGAATCCTGGCTTTGACAGGAAAAATTGTAATGCGGCTAGGATAGATTCGATTGAGTAAAGTGCTCGTTTAAGGTGGGCGGAGATCCAGATAAATAAACAGGGTAAACTGCGGTCGGTTGAGTTAAACGATTGAATCAAATACAAATAGACGGTGACGTCATAATCTCGATAGTATTGCTATCCGTACTTAAATAGGAGAAGTGGCAGCCGGTAACGGCCCTCACGCCCCAGCTGCTGGGATCTCGATCCCGATTTCTGGCTACCGTAGGCACGGGCTTACGGACAGCGAGCAATGGATAGCTCGCCGTCCGACCGTCCGGTAACCGTCCGGACCGAGCACAAGTCGTCGACTTCGCGTATTGTCAGCAAGCCTTAGGGACCAAGCAGGGTCAAAGCCTTCTGGGGCCAAGGGTTCGCTTCTGAAAGGAAAACCCGGCCCTGGAATGAAAAGCAACGAAGGAACTAAGACTGGGTTTTAGTCATTAAATGTCTGATACGTCCCGCCCAAGAGCGAAAGATATCATTGGATAAATTCCCTCCTAAAAAAAATACGTACTTAAATAAAAATGTTAATAATAATCTAGACTTTCTATCGCTAAGCTCGTACTACAGTTTCTTACAATTAATTTTACAATCAAGGTCATAGTTACTATCCTTGTACTGATAATTTGTTGTTTAAAGAAGGCAGTTCTCATACTCTTCGTTGATATTCCTTTTATGTCTAATTCTTACGCTGTCTCTACCATTGAACTCGTGAATTGAATTTCCCCTTGACAGCTAAAAGGCCGAGAATAAATTTTCCCTAAAGCGTATAATTCGGAACTACTGCTTAAAGTTCAATCAAACTTAGTTTGGCCTTCGTCAAAATTATTATTAGGAACACGAGTATATTTGAGTTCGGTTAATTATAATGGTTGAAGTATTTATCAGGGATGTTATGAATATGAAATTTCAAATCTGGATACTATATAATAATAATAACTAGCTACCCGCCCCGGTTTTGCACGGGTGCAAAGCTGATACCACCGCAACCGCTATGTCCCTGCATTTTAAATCTGTAATATCTTCGAAAATATTTATTTAAATTATATGCTCTAAAGTTGGTAATCTATATTAAAAATAAAATGTATTTAAAGTACTTAATTGGATAAGGATTAATAATGAATTGCTTACAATCGCTCCGCAAATAAGCCTTTATTTCTCGTAAAAAGTAAAGGATAAAAATGGTTACTGTGGGTTTTCCCTAAGAGATAGACATATACCGTTTCGGATTTTTTTATAGACCTTTTTAAGGTGTACAATAAATACTGTTTTACATTATTTAAATCCATCTATTATGGTTTAGCCAGCGTTTGCAATGTAAGCACAAAAAATGTGTTTATTACGACATCACATTAGAAACATCTAAAATTATCTGCTTTTCTCTACTATATTATGCATGTATTATACATATAAACCTTTCTCTTGAATCACTCTGTCTAATAATAAAAACTGCATCGAAATCCGTTGCGTCGTTTTAAAGATCTTAGCATACATAGGGACGGACAGCGGGAAGCGACTTTGTTTTATACTATGTGTTAAACCGGTTTCGAGTAAAATTAAGGATATGAAAATCCACTATTTTCGGTTACGGATATAAGAATTTTAAAATCATAAAATTACTATTCAAATAGTAAGATTAGGCTTTCATTTTTAGTCTAGATTAACAACACAAACGAATAAATGTTCACCCGGGAAAAACAAACAAAAACCAGTCGTAATCTACTTTACGGTTTCAGATATCCGATACGGAGCTCATATATACCAAGAATGCTAGGATTTCTGGTATTTAATAATTAATTATGTTGGAAAAAGTGCAAAAATCGTTCCTTAAGTAGGTACATAATATACAAGCAGGTATTTGGATATTACTCCACTAAGTTTATTTTAGGCTGTATAAATTGTAACTCAAAAAAAAATAGGCGGGTTGTTGACGAAATGACAACAGCCCGTAAAATTATTCATAATTCCACTGATGCGTAGGACTCGCATATAGAGAATTATCACAATCGCTCTGAAAGAATGAATCATTAATGTTCCATTTTGTTACATTTTCTACACCTTTCCTATTACGCGTTTGCTAACGTGCTTGTTTGCTCGAGAATGGAACTATGGAAGACCATATTGTTAGATATTTTGTGGATCTGTGAGAAGGCAAAGTGAAAGAATTACTTATTTTAGCAATAATACCTAGTTTTCAGAACTAAATAATAATCTAATACATGAAATCTTGTATCACAGTTTTTGTTACCGTACTCTTCCGAAACGGCTTGACCAAGTTTAACGATTTACTAACCGACTTCAAAAAAAGGAAGAGGTTATCAATTCGGTTGTATGTTTTTTTTTTGTGTTACCTCAGAACTCCGTCGTTTATGGAACGATTTACATTTTTTTTTTCCTTTGAATGCATATGCTTCCAGATTGGTCACATTTTTTTCAAAATCCAGATTTGATGATGAGATCCATGAGGAATGGAGGGAACTCCTCAAATATTATAGGTAACCATATAGTGATTTTGGTATTTTCATCGAGAACTTAAGCATTTACAGTCATTAAGTAACATTTGATGAAGTGGAACTGATAAAAAAAAACCAGAAATGGCTAACGTAATTCACATAGATATCACAATGAAGATAGTTAAGCGACTATGACAATTCAAATAAATAAATGGTTCTGAATAGTCATGTTGAAAATGGTATCATCGAAGTGACCTGATGGTGATGATGGAATCGGAAGATAGGCACCGGAACTGTGTAATTAATCAATGTATCCTAGCCGTGTTTGGGCTTGTTAGAATTGTCATGAGATGCAGATTGGCTATGGAACTGACCTGATGATGAAGCCGGAAGATAGACACCGGGACTTCATAATAAAACAATGTAACCTAGCAGTGTTTGGATTAATTGGGATCGTCATGAGAAATGGGCACTCTGGTTATATATAAGTGTATCGCAACTAAAAAGTATGAAATGTTTTTTTTTACAAAAAAAACGACTACACTAAAAAAAAAAAAACACTAAAAGGATCAAAATAACTTTAATTTCGGAAGTCGGTGTTAAATAAGAAACAACCCAGCAACAGCGATTTACGAAATTTATGTTATTTGTGTAAAAAAAATTATATTTTAATGTTTTATTGGTGGGTCTGAGAACAAATAGGTCATTTTACCATTTTTACCCTCACCTCCCATTTATTTATTTATAAAAACAGTAATAAATAAATAAAGTTTAAATAAATACGCTTCTACTGGTAAGTATACATAGCTTGAGGAATGCAGACAGACTTAAGTCTATCCCCAGACGTCTATGTGGCCTTTGATTGAAGATGTGTGTTGATTGGATATGATTTGATTAAGCCAAAGGCAGTGGCTTACAAGCACACATATTAATTAACTATAATGAAGCGTTAGCTTATCATTAATTAGTAGAAAGGGAAATCCGGAGCCTTCGGACGCCAGGCAAAGAAGGGACATAGGAGGAAGATAGAATTTTAGTCTGTAAAAGTCTGACACACTCTTTAGCTCTTCCTAAAGCAAAGAAGTTATTCGATACTTTCTAACATCAATAAAAATGTGTTGTACAACACTATACGATCTAAAGAACGACCTACTCAACCTAATTCCACAAATCTAAAACGAAGTTGGAGAGTACGCGCGGAGAACATTAAAGTAACAGATGTCTAACTTTCAAACTAAGGTCAGGAAAGTGGGGCCAAGTGCAGGTTGACCAACGCCTAGTGTATTGTGTGTTCCGTAGGTACGGCTTTATGTTTGTTGTAATGCAACACAGATTAGAGATCTAAAAATGAATATTTATTTTTACAGTTATTTTCATGTAAACGACTTCATTATCTGAAATTTATGTTTGTGTATTATCTACCATAAGGCTTTGAATGCATTTAGTTGTGGATTTAAAATTCTGCAGAAAGGTCAGTTTTTGCCAAACCGATGACCTGGTGAGAGTCGCGGGAGTTCGATGGATGCGAGATGAACAGAACAGGTCATTATGGTGATACTTGGGGAATATATGATATGATATCGTATTTCCTCTTTATTTATTCATAGTTTTTCTTTTTTTCTTTCCCTATAATTTATTTTTATTTATCTATCTTATTCAAATCTATTAGCACACAATACCGTGCCGACGTCTTTATGTCGATACCGTTACACGGCTCACAGCATTATGCTCACATAATGCTGTGACCACACGCAAAATGCGATGAGTCTACGGTGCTGGTTTTCAGCGTGGGCCGGTAACGGTATCGACATAAAGACGTCGGCACGGTTCGGCAGTTCGTCGGTTCGGTTCGGCAGTTTCGCGCGGATGTGGCGCAAATTTTCTTTTTTTTTCACATAATATACTTATAATTTGTTAGTTCTAAATTTGCGCCTTGTTCCGCCAGATAAAATGTTTTTCTTTCTTTTTTTCTTTCTATGTCAAAGAAAGGACGTTTTTTGGCTGAAATGATGATTATATAAGAAATAATATTCAACGAAATTATTTTTATCTCTTACAAGTCAATGTTTTGGTATTGACATCTTTTTTAAATGATATAGGTAATCTAGTGTATGATGGTAAGCAATCGTTTATGGTGTAGCACACTAGTTTATTAAGAGCCTATTCACTCTAGCCTTGAAGAAATTTAAATTATAATTGAACGAGAAGACCGCAGCAGGAAAATTGTTCCAGTCCTTTGAAGTACGCGGTATGACGGACAATTCGTGAATATAAGGGTTTTAGACTGCGGAATCCTAAAACAACAATAGGTTATTCTGAGAACAGACGACGCGCTACACTATCGAGATTTGAACGAGTGTTGAGTGGTTTCAATTCAAGTTAAGTTTTATTTTGTACTATAAACGGAATTGTGGGATGTACTAACGTACTAACGATGCTGAGCTCGATTCGTGTTTTTGTGTTTTCTAAAAAATGGTTATAATGGACTCACTTGTTATTGGTGCTGCCGGCATTTCGGGCTTCAACTCTTCTGGGCACAAGTCTGGGGCACATTCTGAAAAAAAAAGAAGATTATTTCAATCGATTGTTCCGGTGTCATCTATCACATTCGGACTTCGCTTCGTTCTGTGTTCATGTATAGCATAAAACTTTCAGATATAAACAGAATACTATAATAAACAGGTAGTTAACCGAATTGAAATGTCAAATAAATGGTTTGGTAGATTTGTTGATTTGTGGTTTGTTACTTATTTGATACTTCAGTCGGTTTTGCATGTGGGTTTACATTAATCAATTTCGGTAGATAATATCATTTTCCACTATTACCTATAATAGTAATAATAAATACTTTATTTCAGACCATGTTCAGCCGACTAGCGATCATGATAAGGATGCTGTTGGCGCTGCACCGCACGGAACGCACCTGTCCCCCTAGCCAAGTTACGATCGTTTCGTTAGCGTCGAACGCCTCGAGTAGGTCACGCATCGTATTCCTTTGTTCTGACCAAGTGACTCAGCGTTGAGATGACGTTAAAATAAAGCAATCGGAGGCGTGGCCTACTTGAGGCATTCGACGCAAACGATACGATCATAACTTGGCTAGGGGGGCTGGAATGAACAACTTTTACGCATCGTAGCGTGAAGCTGTCCACGCGATGTTCAGCAAACATCCCTGATCCCTGCTATAGGTACGCTTAAATAGATCATATCTACCGTATAATATATACATATACACATATACATACGTATAATACATACATATTTTCTTAAATTTATTGCGACATTGATAAGACGGTAAAGCCCTATTTTTTTTCCGTTACCGAAGGCTACAGATTACGGAGTGTTTTCTTATCCCGATTTTCTTGTTTTTAAAAATACGTGGAACACTCAGAAAGTTATGAGAAACTAAAAAACTAACTTCTATGAATAAAATATTTTTATTAAATCTTTTCAAAGAACTCCATCAGCCTCTATACAAAGTTTCATGCGTCTGAACCAATTTTTGAAACATTTTTTCCAGTCCACCGCAGACACCTTTTCCACGGCCTTCTCAAAACTGTATCCCTTCCAGCTGATTTTTTATTTTAGGGAATAAAAAAATGTCAAACGTTGCCAAATCAAGGCTAAAAAGAGGGTGCCCCAAGACTCTGAACGATGTGGTGTCCAGGAAGTCTCTCGTTTTGAGTGCTGAGTGCGCGAGCGCGTTGTCATGGTGAAACAGTATCGGGAGGCATTTTGTGGTATGCCATTCAGCGTTGATGCTGCTTTAGCCTCGTAATGGAATTGAAATTAAATACCCCGTCAAAGTAAAGAAACTAGCGATCAAAATTTTTCCTGCTCTTCTCGATTGCTTCAGTTTCTTAGGCGTTGGTTCGTTTAGAAACAGCCAAACTGTCGACTGACGCTTTGTTTCTGGATCGAATTGATAAGTCCAGGATTCGTCACCTGTCACAATGTCGTAAACGCGCCGAGATGAGCCTGCTTCAAATTTTTGAATCATATCACGGCAGCACTTTACAGGGGCCTGCTTTTGAGCATCGGTGGGGTTGTGCGGCACCCAGCGGCAAACTATCCTCCTCACGCGAAGGTGCTCGTGTAGAATCTTGTGAACGCTTCCCGAACCAATCTGCAGTGTATGCTGAATCTCTTCGTAAGTACATAATTGGCCGGTTTTATGGAGTTAATTTTTTTATTGACACATCGTGACGGCCGTCGTAGGACGACAACTATTTTGTTCATCCCCCAAAGTAAGGCGACTGCGCTTGAACTCGCTATACCAGCGGTAGATGGTTGCTTTTGAACATCCTTAATCAATAAAAGCAATTTGAAGTCGATCAAATGACTCGTCAGGTTTTAGGCCACATTTAAAATCGTAGAAAATCATCGCACGAAAATGTTTACGTGTGTGTTACGTTCCAGGGCTGCAGTATAAATACAAAACAAGACGTTTGTATTCATATTTGTTTTATTTTTTCAATACATAAAATTTTGTTTAGTTCAACAATGATAGCTCCAATAAATAATTTAAATAAATACTTTAATAATCACAGTTAAAACAACTGCTCTTACGGGAGTATGACGTTATTACATATTTTTCATTAGATATTTTGGAAACACAGTATCTTGTGGATATTATCTAGGCTTCTATTGAAATCGATTTATAAATTTGCGTAAAACTAATCCAGTAAAGACCAGAGAAAATCTGATATTTTGCATGAACTTTAACACTTCATAATAAACTCAAAAAATAAAAAGTCAAAAAGTATAATAATAAACGTATAAGGGTTTAAAAAAATCACGTATTTCCTGGAACAAGTTTTGTAAAATATTCGAGTAAATCACGGAATTACCAAATGCTAACAGAGTTTTCAGACGTTATATCTCTTTTTTCGCGTTGCCTTTTAGTCAAACATCGCGTTGGTTTGCGATAAATAAAGTAACAAGCTTTTAAACCATGCTCGATGTTGACGGTAGGCGAGTAAAAAAGGACCCTATGGCTATTTTTAAAGGATGTTTGACCCTTTTTTGCGTTTTACTAAATGTCAATAGCTGTGTGTAAATTGTTTTATGTATTTTGATTTTTTTCTTTTGTTTATGCATTTATAGAATACTAGCTTTTGCCCGGGATTTCGTCTGCGTAGAAGTCGAAAATGGTTTTTAACCGACTTCTAAAAAAGGAGGAGGTTCTCAATTCGGATGTTTGTATTTTTTTTTATGTTTGTTCGCGCATAACTTCGTCGTTTGCCAATCGATTTAAAAAATTCTTTTTTTGTTGGAAAGGGTATACTTTCCAAATGGTCCCATAGTCACCAAATCGGGATCTGATGATGGAATCTTGGCGAAATCAAGGGAACTCTTCAAATATTATAGGCAACCATATAGTGATTTTGGTATTTTCATCGAGAACTTAAGCATTTACAGTCAAAAAGTAACATTTGATGAAGTGGAACTGAGAAAGAAGACCAGAAAAGGTCAACGGAACTTCATACTCGCATAGATATCACAATGAAGATAGTTAAGTGACGTTAGAATAGTTACGTTGAAAATAGTATCATCAAAGCGATCTGATGATGTCGATGGAGCCGGAAGGTAGGCACTGGAACTCCGTAATTAATCAATGTAACCAAGCCGTGTTTGGACTTATTAGAATTGTCATGAGATGCACTTTGGCTATAAGGTACCATCGAACTGATCTGATGATGGAGTCGGAAGGTGGAAGGTAGACCCTGGAACTTCATAATAAAATAATGTAACCTAGCAGTGTTTGGGTTAATTGGAATGATCATGAGAAATAGGCACTCTGTTTATATGTGTATCGCAACTAAAAAGTGTGAAATAAAAAACTTTTTACAAAAAAAGAATAACCGACTTCACTAAAAAAAAAACAGTAAAAGGATCAAAATAACTTTAATAGACTTCCGAAATTAAAGTTATTTTGATCCTTTTACTGTTTTTTTTTTTAGTGAAGTCGGTTATTCTTTTTTTGTAAAAAGTTTTTTTATTAGGTTTTTTAAGATACGAAAATATGAAATATTATTTATTATCTTTGTCGTGTGTGATAGTCTTAAGATAAAATATTATAGTATTTTAGCCGTGTGCAGCGTCCCTTAGTGAACTCCACTGCGGGTGACGTAACCTACGACAAACTTGTTATTTGCGGTTGGTACAGTAATCGGGTCTAGGGATCGAACCGCAATATTAAGGTTGGTTTTTACTGTATATAATTTTCCGGGATAAAAAGTAGTGTGGTGCACAGGATATTAAAGAATAATTATACCAAATTTCATCATAATCGAACCGGTAGTATTTGCGTGACGCCTGAACAAACAGACAGACAGACGAATTTTTTTTTAATCACATTTTGGGTTCGGTGTCGGTCTAATAACACTGCCATTTATTTTTTTGATATTTTCAATGTACAGAATTTTCACTTCTACAGATTTATTATAAGTATTTGAAAAATGTGTACTCTTCTTTAGGTGCTGCGGACGTCGCCATCAAATACATCTAAAATCTCTCACTGTAGAGCATCGATTTTAGAAAGCTCCTTGAAAGTTAATGGATTAATATTTTATATTATAAAGCAATGCTTAAGTTTAGTCACAGATTATTTTTATTACTTTTTCGATTGATTATAATATACGCAAATGATGTTCATCGGACTATTATTTAAAAACATTAAAAAAACATGCGTGTCCTCTTGTTACCCAAGCGAACGCCAGCTTCTTCTTTCTCCCACTTCATTGTAGACCTTATTTCGATATTTACAGACTACTTTATGAATTAGTTTGATTATTTACGTTTTTGGATAAATTTCCTACAGATTGAACGCATAATACTTTATAACCATACGGATGGCGAGATGACCTTACGCGTTCACTTGGGGAGTGTACGTTCGTGTGCGCTCTCCCGGAAAGACCTAGCATGGAGATTGAGCCTTCGGCCGACTGATGGTGACAAGGTTTTTTTTTTACTGTGGGAAAATCATCTTATGACATCCCCCGCTCTTGGGCAGGGCGGGAGATATTGTCAGACTTTTACTGACTAAAAACCCACTCCTGTTCCTTCGTTGCCTTTCGTACCAGGGCCGAATCTTCCTTTCAGAATCAGACTGCTATTGTTGCTGACATCTCCTTGAGGCGCCGGTGGACCAATACGCGCCGTCGACAATTTGGGCTCAGTTCGGACGGTTACCGGACGATCGGACGGCGAGCCACCCATTGTTCGCCGTCCGCAAGCCCGCGCCTACGGTGACCGGAAATCGGGATCGGAGTCCCGGCGGCGGATAGGGCGTGAGGACCGTTGCCTCACGCTATCGGCCGCCTCCTTTCCTAGCATAACTGCTTCGCAGAAGGAGGCGCCCGCCTGCCACTCCTCCTCGCTCCGGACCTTGGCCTGTACAAAGGCCTGGCGCGAGAGATTGCCGCCGCCCCATTGCCCCCACGAGGACACGGCGTTGCTTTGTCTAAACGGGGTACACCTCTACTGTGTGCTTCACCGTGTCCTCCGGGCAGTCTACGCAATGGTGACACCCGGATTGTGACAAGGTTAGTGTAGCATGTTTCCTGTCCAGTTTTCTTTTGCTCAACGTCATAATTTTGTCGTTCAATTTGTGTCGTATTTGTAAGGTCAATACAATCCACTTATCATTATTGAACCAGCCCCCTGCGTCTGAAGTAACCGCAAATAATTTTATATTTCCGCCCAAAGTAATTGGTGTAAGGCGCCACCGTTATTTTATGGTATTATGAAGCCATTGAAATATATTTATGTGTCTATTGATTCTCTATTCATGAAGGAAAACATAAGAATAACAGAATGAAGTATCTAAAAAACCAAAATGCTCTACAAAACCATTTCATTATAATAAAACCGCTGCTCCATTACAAACAAGTTACTCCAAATTTCAAGCTGTTTAATGCTGTCCATTCGCAATAACGGAACGTTTCAACGAGTTAGGTATACACTAAGGCATGTGTTCAAAGAAAATGGAGAAAGAAATGGTGACCGCATGGCTAGCAAACTAGCCACACGAGGGCGCCACTCGCTTTGGCGCTTCGCTGCAATCTAGATTTGCAATGCATGAAGTTGCTCTCATGGCGACCCGACATCGAATTTGACTGCGCTACATATAAAAGAGTTTTTATTAATTCGGTTTACGTTTTTTAAGTTTTCATTAAATTATATTATTTATAGAAATTGAAAATGCAGTTTACAAGAGGCTAAATAGAAGCTTTGAATAATAAAAAAAACATTATGATCTTTTCGGTAAAGATAAAAACAAAAATAATCCATTGATGATTTCCTTTTTATGTGAATTAGCAACCCGCCCCAGCATCGCATAGGTGTTAGAAATCTTTAAAATTTTATTTTTTTCTCTACTATAATATGCATTTATTATACACTTTTTTTTTAGTTGGGAAATCATCTAATGACATCTCCCACCCTTGGGCGGAGCGCGAGGGCGTGTCAGATTTTTAACTAAAACCCACTCATTTTTTCCTTCTTTGCCTTGCGTTCCAGGGCCCCGGGTTCATTCTCACTTAACCCATGGCCATGGCTTCGACCCTGCTGGGCCTCTACGGTTTGCTGACATTTCCTTGAGGCGCATGGAACACTCTGCGCCCTCGGCGACTTGGGCTCGATCTGGACGGTTACCGGACGACCGTACGGCGTGCTACCCATTGCTCGCCGTTCGCAATCTTGCACCTTCGGTGGTTAGAAATCGAGATCGGGATCCCGGCGACTGGGGCGTGAGGGCCTTTCCCTCGCACGTGCGGCCGCCTTATTTGCTAACATTACTGCTTCGCAGAAGGAGGCGAATACCTGCCACTCCTCCTCGCTCCGGACCATGGCCTGTACCAAGGCCCGGTGCGATAAGTCGTTACCGCTGATCGCTCTCACGAGGACACGACGGTGCTCTGCCCAAGCGGGGCATTTATTATACACCTGATACAAGTTAGTGTAACAATAATCGGAAGTTTTTTTTTAAATTTTATATACCAGTGCTGGACTGCGATTCCACCTTATAATGATATATATAAATGGTGAATCGCACTGGACTAAAAGCCTGTTTACTCTAGCCTTCATTTCAATAAAATAGTACGTTTTACAAGGTCAAGATGCGTAAAGCATCGGTATTATAAAGTATCCTCAAAGTGTCAAAGAGTAAACGTGGAATGCAAAATAAATTGCACATTTCCCTTCAGAATAAAGATCCATTTAACACGTTATCGATGGTCACTGATCGAGTTCCCGGAGTGTATCGATAACACCCAACAGACCGCCGCCGCGTCGCGGTGCACTAAGGGCAAATGTTGAAGATAGCCTGGCCATAAATGTGTTTTGTAAAAATCTGCGCAGTTACTTGTATTATACCTGAAATTATAACTAAGAAGTTAATTTATTTTATATATTTATTCTCTAATTTATATACACACAGAAGAAGATACATTATTATAAAAAAAATGTACAAAGGAACTGCTTATTTCAAAATAAATTTCTTCCAGTAGACCTGCGAAAGGAGACATTATAAGAAATGTAGGCAATAAAAATAATAATATTCCACAACTATCACACAACGCCGTCTAGTCCCGAGTTAAGCAGAGCGTGTGTTGTGGGAACTAAACAACTGGTTAACATTCATGTATATTTCTAAATACATTCATATTATAGATAAATTACACCCAGACATAGAACAAATGATCATGTATATCACACAAACATTTATCCTAGGTGTGGTGAATGAACCCACGGCCTGCGGCATAGCAGTCAGGACCACTAACCACTAGACCAACAGGCCAGTCAATAATGTGTAGAAATAAAAAAGAAGAGTTTGTGAAATCTTTAATTGAAGTTTTTTTTTTTTAAATAGTGTATCAACAAGTTTCCTCCTTAAAAGCAGAATGTACACAAATGTGTATGAATTGTACACAATACAAGACAACAAGATAATTATTTAACATTCATACAGATAGAAATAACTTATTTAGTGTAATGAAAAACGTTCCAGGTACCACCAACCACCGACAACCCCTGCTTCTTTTAGGTTTTTAACATGGACACTAGTAGTATAAGTAAGAACTAAATAATTAATTTAATTAAAAGCCTCATAAATTCAGAAGATGGATAGTTCAAATGAATTCATTTAAGTATGCCAGTTGGTATATAAGTTGATTATAATAAATTCAGCATCAATCTTAACTGTAATAAAGCACAATATATATATATATATATAATGTACTTTTATTACAAAGTGTCTCCTAAAACAACCTTTTTTAAATTCTGTTTAATGCTATCTCGAATAGATTATATACGCTGATCATTATCCTATTATGTTTTTTCATTAAACCCCAAGCGTTCGCTACCTCATTGTTTTTCTATTGTGTCTCTAATTACGGTATTCGAAAGGTTAAAGTACTTAGTAGAATATCGTGATTTTACGGCTTTCCTCGAAACAAGGTGAACAGCTTTTTCGAGGAAGGCTGTAACATTAGACAAACGATAAAATAATTAAAGAATTCGATTTAAAAAATATACAGTCAAGTTTCTAAATAAATAAATTCTAAAAGGAGACAATAATTTTGATTTCGTATAAAAAATCGTATTAATTATTTCAAACAATTAATTTGAATTTAATTTATTTTAATAAAACCTTTAAAAAAGAAGCATATTGGAAACAAAAGAAGCATTCATCGTTGAAAATTTCGAGTATTGCGGATAGAGTCGAAAGCGAAATATGTTAAAATGTCATATTTAGTAGCATGTTTGAAAGATGAAGCTATCAATATTTTATGGACTTGGATCTCAATAAGGCTCATAAAAAATTGCTTATTATTTAATTCTTCTTCTTTTTAAGTATCATGTAAGTCAATTCAGGAAGCTAAAAAAATATGCTATCCAACATGGTTAAATATTAAAGCAAAAATGAAACTGCAAAATTAATTGAATGGCACACTATTGCAAGAATTTTCCAAATTGATGTTATATGCAAGGGTGGTAAAACACATGTAATACTAGAATAGGGATGTGAGAGCTCAAACGCACGAAGTGAACACGAGCATGTCTTACCTGAAGAGTAGGAATTAATTTCTAATACAAAATTTCTATCTTCATTAGTACCTCTGAAAGTTGTAGATATTAACAGAAATGAAACTGTGTGGGAAAACTCTGCTCCCTCATCAGTAAGTGTAGGCCCATTATAACAGAAATTTCAAAGTAGACACGTATTGAACTTTAGGAAATTAAAGTTCAAAACGACGCTCTTACACAAAGCTTGATTAATGTTAATGGTAAATTTATTGAAATCAAATATATACGTTATTAAGAACGGTTGATGGAAAAGTGGTACAAGTTTTGTTAGAAACTTCAACAGGTGCAGTACGCAGTATTTGTGGTGGAAAATCTACAGATATAAATAGTATTGAAAAAATATAATACAAGATAAACCTGTTGTCCTGTTACCTTTTGTACAGCTCTTCGCAGATACCACAATAAACGATTCAGACTTGTTTATGCTAAAAAATATTCTTGAATAGTCATAAACAAAGATGATCTACACACACTTTTATCCTCTTCGAACTTTTATGTAACAAAACTAAGAAAACTTAATAATATGACGATAGTCTATTAAATTTATAAATGAACTTTTGGAACTGCTTTTTCTTATTTTATAAAGTTTAACAGACATTATTTAAAGAGAATCGTTTTCTGATTAGTTTTTCAATATTACATGTTTTGTATTTTTTATGTCTATCAAATATATTTTTATATCCTGAATGGTATATTATTTTAAAGTATATTCTAGGTTATATAAAAAAAAAACATCTATATTATGTCAATAAAAAAATGCAAGTTATAGATTTATGACCAAATTACGACTCAGTTTTCCCACAGTGCTGCGCCGCCGCCAGCCCGCCGCGCCACCCGACACGCTGCACTCATTATTACATTTATCTTGGTTTGTTTAATTCACTTCTTCATCAATACTGGAAGAAGGGAACTATTTCTTGAATAATTACTAATAGAGCAGCTGTTGTGTAAAGTCTTCCGCTGTTTATTTTTATGTATGGTTTTTAACTAATGTTGAAATTGTTTTCTATAATTTTGCCCGTCGTTGGTAAAATGTCATTTGGTTATATAAGGTTTTTAAGAAATTTTTGTTCAAATCTATATTCTAGTGGTGATTTTTGAGATCAATATTACATCATAATACACCTGCTAATTAATTAACGTGCTTTTTAATCACGATGCCATTAATCAGCTACGTAATAAATGAATATTGTTATTTATCATCCGTAACTATAAGGTTTTTAAGAACGTTTTGTCGTCGTTCGTCATCGTGTCATCGTTGATGGTGGGGCGCACTAGTTTATTAACAGCCTATTCTCTCTAGCCAGGCAAATTGTTCCAGTCCTTTGATGTATTCGGTATAAACGACGAGGCAATACGCTTAGTTCGGGCCGTAGAGGTTTCAAAAATGTAAAGGATACTCGCCTTACGTCGGGTTGTCCGATGATAGAAAGATGATGGTGAAATCAAGTCATGCAATTCCCGTTCACACTCTCCAAAATGCATCCTTTAAAATACCGAAAGGCTGGCTACCGGCTGCTTTTTAACTTTACAAAGTGATTATCGCTGATTCAAAGTAATTTTATCTAGCACTTAAGGTAGGCTTAAGATTTGAATATTGACAGAAAAATAAGATATCGCTGGACATGTAATTCAATTCAATTTATAGTTAAAATAACAGTTAAAAATAAACGTTTTATAACGAAAAGCAGTTTTAATAACAAATCATAACGTTACTACTTTTTGCTGTGTAGACAGGGCATGGATTTATACGTACATAAATTTTATTTCACACTTTTCTTGAGCATTTTATCTGTCTCCGTCTAGTCGGCGCTGCTCGCATTCCAACGAAATGCTCTAAAATAATATGCAAAACTCATTGTTAAGTCGAGATTACACAATATACACCGGGATTTGTCGAAATTAATATACAGAACCCGATGTGAAGCGTGTCTAGAAATATCCCGGTTTGAGAGTAAGAGTGACGTACGTAACTTCGTAAACGCGAAATTCTATTTGACGCCCGCAAATCGAGTTTCAGACGCTTCCATCGTGGGTAGACACTGTATGTATAATCACAAATAAAATGTCGATGCATCGATGCGAAGAACTGTATGTACTTCAAATTATTTTCTCAGTAGGTACTAAGTGGCTAGAACGAGGCTCAATTTAATAATACTTTACGCTCGTTCGTGCTGACCTAATTTTGTTTAAAAGCCAGTAAAATAATTATCTACGATCGGTTTCAAGACGATAAAAGTTAACTTCTTTTTAAATTTTTAAGGTTCTGTTAAAAAAAAAATGTATCGCCAACACCGCATTTTTTTATCGTGAACTCTATATATAGAAATTAACTGTTTGCTGCCCCGGTTGAAACTGGAAACTGAAATCAACAGCGTGAAAAAACACGATGTCCAAACGAAATATTACGGGTATGACTTTCAAAAGGATTTAACAAAATAGCTAAATCGCTATTTTGTATAGCTATCTAGCCGGTCTTAGTGAAATATCGGTGTTGGAATATTCTGGCGGGCGATTGCTCGTTAGATGGGAGGAACAAAGGTGATTGTTCGAGTGTTGCCAGCTATATTAAAGCGGTAGTTTGTAGCGTAACGTGGTAATTGTATTAGACCGTTTCGTGCAATCAAAATTTAACGCAAGTATTTATAGCACATGTGCCTGCCGCGTGACCTTCCCCGACCTTGTAGGCTGTGGGTATATTTGTATTGAGAGAATTATTCAAATTAGAGCCCCTGGTAACGTCGCGTTCCGTTTTAAATTTGGGCCTCTGGCTGTGATTAAAATTTAACTTATTTTAGGCCTTAGGGCTCATACGACGTCGAAAATTTCGGTGACAAAGATCAATAAGCTTATAGTGTTTGGTAAGATATAATATTTATAAACTACTGTTACCTTGTGGTTCCTAAAACTAAGCAGCATATTGTGGAATCCTTGAGTGCAATTAATTATTAGTGTAGACTTGCAACATTGCCTTGACATGTTTACTAAACATAACATTGAATGTAGCCTTGGAATATGGTTCCAGTATTCAATGTTTCACCGAGGTTGTCAGTCGAGCCATAATGCTGATTTGATGAGAATATTATAAAATCAACGTTAATGTACAGAGTAAATTACTAATTTACATAATTGAAATCAACAAAACAATCATTGGTCACTAATTAGCTAAAATGTTTGATGGATTGTTTTACATCGGCATTAAGTGGCTAACATAATACATATAATACCAGGATTTTAATGCTCTTCTCTATAAATTATAACTTTTCGTTTTATAATGATATTTATTTATTTAAACTTCATGCAACATAAAATACAAAGGCAGCAAAAGTAAAAAGAATATTTTACACGAAAAACAAGATTAAAAAAAAGAAAAAAAAGGAAAAGTATACATATAATTAAAATGCACATACATATATATTTAATATAATACATATATATTAATATAAAGTAAAGAAAGAAGTTTTGAGACGATTCTGCTATTGATATTGTTAATGATATGTAAGTCGTATATAACGCAGCGAAACTTGCACTATGAAAATCACCCTTACTGTTATACAATATTGGGTGTCGAATATGTTTATTAACACCGATGTGTCAGTGACTACACAGGCAAAGGTGTTAGATAAATACTTACATAGTTAGATATAGGTGGCATGGTTGGGGTAGCCGTTGAGCGATTGAATGCTGCGTTTAACGGAATTAATGGCCAGACTAGGTAGACTAAACAATTTGAATCCAATACAATATTAAAGACGGATACACTGACAACGATTCACAGTAAATAACGCAGAAGTAGGTATCTTCCACAAGAGTCGATGTTTAAGTATCGGGGATCATTAGAACTTTGATTCAAATATTTTCCTTTTAGTCAGGTTGGACATCTTTCATTATAAACTGCAAGTAAATGGTTCAGTTCAAATATAACTCACACTTTTAGTCGTAATAGTTATATATACATTCTCTCCTCTCATTTTCGACTAAACTTCTGTCAGTCAAATTGGCAGTAGCTTGTTATTCATTGAAATAAATACCTTCAAATCGGTTAAAACGATGTGGGTATAAATTGAAATTGGATGAAATCCTGTCGATTCAGACGTTGGGAAGTATTCAAACAGAAAACAAAAAAAAAAAAGTTCGCCAGCGTGAACCAGCAAGAACCGATGCCAGACTTTTACTGACTAAAACTCACTTTTGTTTCTTTACTTGTGCTTAGCGTTCCAGGGTCACGGTGGCTCTACAAAGCTCCACTTCGAGTCATACACACACAAACTGACAGACAGTTGTAGATTATTACTTACTGATATAAATAATGGGTAATTTCCGTTATCATGAGATTACTTCGAATAGGTACAGGTTCTTCAACTTAACTTACTCGAACGTAAGTGGTTTTTCCAGGAAATATTCGATTTTGGTGAAATAAGAGCTTATTACTGAAATTGATATTTGTGAAAGTGATATCAATGAAAGCATTGTTTCTGACGTTTGCGTAGGCTTCATTTCGGAGTCCAGATTAACGTTCATTTCGAAAGTGGAAAGTTAAAATCGCTGAGCCGCCATTTTGAATACTTTACAAAAAATACGTTTAAAGTTATATTTTTTATTATAAAAATAATATAATATCTTGTTTCCAGTGCTGAGTATAAAGATAAAAAAAGGAAATGTATTCGTGACAATAAGAGATCTAATAATTCTTTAATTCAAATGTTATGTAGAGACATTATTTTCCAAATTAGGAGTCGGTTCAGTTAAAGTCATTAGGAGTATAAATACCTGATCGTGAATTTGACTTAAAATTCAGAGACTTAAGCCATGTTGGTAAAAAAAACGGGAAATTAGCGTCGAGTCAGCGATATGAAACGAAAAAATACGTAAAAATCTTGGTCCGCTTATGCGCCAAAAAGTCCTTTGATTTAAACGATATTTAAACACATCGACGTAGAAAATTTTGCTGATTCTCGTGATATAAATAACTTATTTTCGACCAAACTGCCGGTTAAGCGATTTTACCTTTCCACTATCGATTTGTATCTCATTCCCGATGTGTTAGTATAGTACCTACGTAACAACAATGAGCAAACTGAACTTGCCTATAGCTATTTTAAAACAGCTATCATTCAACATACTAAATATTAGTATTGTAAAACCATTTTTTTTTTGTGTATGTTCGTTACTTTTGCGCGCTTATACGTCTGAACGGATTGTGATGGATTTGGTACTAGAATAGCCTATATTATTTGGTTACATAAGTGTTACAAACTTTCGCGTTTATAAGGGCCTTTGCGCACACTTGAGACAAGACTGTCTTAAACAGACAAGTTTGCGACGTCGTAGACAAGTCTGTCTAAGACAGCCTTGTCTCAAATGTGCGCAGGCCCTAATAATAAACTCGACACTGCTAATATTATGGGCACACGTCTACCGTATGTTCCACTGTGTACTCCGGGTGGTCCACCCAGTGGTGACACCCGGGCGATTCTTCCGCACGAATCCGGTGCATGAACCTCCCGAACTTACCAAGTCTGGTGAAAACCTGCGTCATGCGGAAGGTGAGATCGCCGTGAGGTCTTTCCAGCAACTCCTCAAAGAGGGGACATACCGTCATAATTATGGCGTATTCAGGGTGTTATGTCTATTTGAGTTTACATGTTTGTGAACACACTCACGATACAGGAGTTATTCCTAGTGTTGGGCAAAATTTTAAAAAAAGAAGAAAAATAAATACTACAGTAAATCCCAAACCAGAAAAGTTAATTAATCCTTACTAATATTATAAATGTGAAAGTAATTCTATCTGTATGTGACGCTATCTCAGTTAAACTGCTGAACCGAATTTGATAAGGAGTAAGCTTGAACCCAAACGATTTTATAATATTATTACGCCGTGAAACTTGAACACGCTATATCTTCGATGAAATCAAGAGTAGCATCAAATAGTTAAAACGCAACTTCTAGAATGGAAGTACGTAGGTACCCTGGCCTGGCAAGTTCTAGAAATACCCGACATAAAGTACCTATCACTATTATTATTAAATAAAGTTTAGTAGGTAAGTACGTACGGTACATAAGTTCCCTTATGTTCATACCTTCCATAATTAAAAATAGAGTCGAAATTCGCGTGAAAGGAGGGAGGTATATGTTAGTAATAAAAATAATTTATCTCCCCGCGATTCGATGACAATGTTCTGGAATGGCCTTGAAACGTATCTAGAATGTTCCTGGTTTCGCATATAAGTACGAGCTCCCGACCGAAAGTGAGTCCTCACCCCCGATGACCCTATTACCCTGCTCCAAGAGAGCCGTAGGGAAACCAGTACAGTTAAGAGACACCACAAACCGCCGTCTTTCCGTCCTCGCCGCCGAGGCCCGCCGCGACATTCTTTTAAACGTCCTCCCCGTCCCTTGCTCGAGCCAGCCCGCGCCGCTGAGCCTGTAGTTTTAAAATCCCCGATAAATAATAATTAATACTGTTCGATCCAGCTCGTCCCTTGCTGCCCCCCCCCAGCGACGCCCTAAGCCGAGGTCCGTACCCCACAGGGGGTGCCCTTAGCGTGTAGTCGCTTAGTTTTTAAGTAGTTTTAAGTAAGCCCTGGCTGGAGGCTTTGATTTTCTAATCGAGGCCGCCACAGGCAAGACCGGTTAAGCAGCCGACAACCTCCTAGGTTGACCTGCGAGAGGCCACACACAAAAAAAAAAAAAGAAAGTGAGTCAGTTTGCGACTGCAAAACAAGAGAGATACCTAAGTGTGTGAAGTGATAATTTCTAACGACTTAAGCGATACTAAAACGATACTCTAGTGTACATTGTGATTTGGATTATTATTGATTGGACAAATTTGTTATTGTTTGTGGTAAATAAAGTTCTCTGCTAGTAAACCGGCGTTAAATTACTCATGGTCGTAACATTACGCTGAATTAAATTATTAACACCTCGGGTCAACCATTGAAAACTATGCTAATTACTAAAATCGATTATGAATAGAGCATGTTTGAAGTAGCGATAAATGATGTTTCATAATTGAATCAGATTCTATGTAATTCAATTAGGGATTCTTTTATTCGGAGCTCGTAGCGAGTTCTGGCCATTGGCGGGCGACTGCAGTATTTTCGAATAAGCGTTGGGGAGAATTCTCGAATTTCCATATTTGACCCGCACGTCGCGTCGTCACACAAGGGCGACACGGTCGGAAGGTGAGATTGGCAAGCCGCCAACCCCGCTTCGTTCCCAATGTAATATCAGTGTTGTGGCCCTGTTTGTTAACTTTTGTGCAAATGTTAACGGTTACTGAATACGGACATTATTTATTTGTTATGGCAGTCATTCTCTTTTTGACAGCAAATATTCCAGTTTGTCTTCATGTTTATTTACAAATGTCTTTTAGCAATTCTGCAAATATTTAGGTAATGCTGCATAAATTCTTTATATTTTGAATATTTTAGTTGTTATCTTTTGCAATTCTGAGCTGAGCGAGTAATTTATTTTCAAGAAATTATTTGACGTGATTACTGAACCGTGACCAATAATTTCTTTCACCAAAATACATACATACACGCACACATAAAAATATACACAAACGCGCACATACACGTCATATCATGAGACCATAAATATTTTGGTGGGAACTCAAGAACGATGGCCCAACTCATATGTAACCGATTCGATTCTGCTGCCTTTAGACGCTTTTCAACCCTAACTAATTTAAATAAATTTGTCCGTTTTTGTTCGTTTAAGGCAGTGGAGCTTGCGTCCCACAGCCAGACGGGTCGAACTTGGTCGGACTTACGACGAACCGACCTAGCTGCATCCAGTTAGGACGCTTTTATTTTATACGTTTTTTGGCGGCCTGCTGCGGTTCCGATGCGGTGCGTTAGTCGTACTGCGTATGGACGATTCATATTTTTCTTACGAAGCGCGCGGTGCGGCAACCGTGCGGCGAATTTTGGGAAATTACTCTGCAAACAAACATTGTGGAAACCACTCAACAACGTCAAATATAAAAAAAACGATTCATCATACCTACCGAATTTAAATGTATGGAAAGTTGATACTTCTTATACATATAATAAAAAACTATGAAAATAATTGTAATAATAAATAATATCCCAAATATAAAATATAAGTAGTTTGCTGAATTTAACTTTTAACTAATGCAATTAATGCGTAGAAACAATCTCTAAACATTCTCAATAATTAAAAAAATGTGCTTGCATCTTGTTTTAACCCAGAGTAAAGTGCGGGCGTCGTTTTGGTTTCTCTTTGATGATTTTCAACAAGAGCATTAACAGTCATGTTTCTTCGTCAGAGTCCATGACTTGACTGATGTCGCATCACTGGCATACATACGCACGGCAGCCAGACACGCTTTCAATTTAGGCGTTTGTTGTCGGACTGCTAACGTACTACAACCGGCTGGCTGCAGGACGGCACAATAAACTTGTGGCAGCGATCCGACTTGAAACGTCTAAATTGAAAGCGCCCTTAAACTGCAAGCCGGTTAGAAAGGAGAGCGAGGTTATTTTTTTTTCAGAAATAAACTCGCTTAACATTTGAAAAACAAATCATTTCAACCACATTACCACAATCATTTTAAAACTACTGAAATCATAGGATCAAAAGTGGTTTTGATTGTGTTTTGCATTCAGTACAAGTACCTGTACTGAACATAAAACACAATTTTGATCCCATGATTTCAAACGAAAACAAGAGCACTATTTCACCGATTTCATTTTGTGTTACCGACTCGCTTAAGTATTTATAGCTTTGTGTACTGAAAAGCCTTAAAGTGCTTCAAAACAATGTACTTTGGAATCTCTTGAGAATCGTCACTCGAATAACTTCTTATAAAATGGTACGTTGTGGGTCAAACTTTTAAATATTTTTTTCGTAGAACAGTTGTTGAAGTTGTTTAAGCTTTTCTCATCCTTACTTGAGTTTTTGTAACTTTTCTTTTTATTATTGGCTCGCGTTTAAGCACTATCTCAACAAATGGTACCTTTTTTTTAGGTGGGAAAATCTTCTAATGACAAATCCCGCCCTTTGGCGGAGCGGGAGATAGTTCTTCGTTGCCTTCGTTCCAGGGTTCCGTTTTCAGACTACCCATGGCCCCAATAGGCTTCGACCCTGCTGGGCCCCTACGATTTGCTGACATCTCCCTGAAGTGCGCGTGGAACTATGCGCGCCGTCGACGACTTGGGCTCGGTCTGGACGGTTACCGGAAGGTCGGACGGCGGGTTACCCATTGCTCGCCGTCCGCAAGCCCGCGCTTACGGTGGCCAGTAATCGGGATCAGAATCCTGGCGGTGGTTGGAGCGTAAGGACCGTTGCGTAACACGATCGGCCGCCTCCTTTGCTAGCATTACTTCTTCGCAGAAGGAGGTGACCGCCTGCCACTCCTCCTCGCTTCGGACCATGGCATGTACCAAGGCCCGGCGCAAGAGATCGCCGCCGCCAATCGCCCCCACGAGGACACGGCGTCGCTCTGCCCAAGCGGGGCACACCTCCACCGTGTGCTCCACCGTGTCCTCCGGGCGTTCCTCATTTCTCCATGAGAACCCGCCAGAGCTCTGTCCGCCATGCTGCGACTTGTCGCGGCAGCGGCGATTTGCCCTGGCGTTGCATCTCCATGCGCAGATCGTGCATGTGTGCAAGGACTGTTGCCTCCAGATCCCAAGGTGACTGGCCAGCAAGGAGGCTCGCGTAATAAACCTATTTACTTTTGACTTAAAGACCCTTAGTTTAAAGCTTTGAGCTATCATGAAAAACAGTATTTTTGGAGTTTATTAGAACAGGATTATATGCTTATGCTTATAGAACAGGATTCAGTCAAAAATGGGAAAAATCTGAAAGTCTTATATCCTTACAAATAAAAAATTGAAATAAGTTTATAAATGACAGAGTCCTGAAGTAACAAACATAAAAAATACAATCGAATTGAAAACGTCCCTTTTCAAGTTGATTAAATTAAGAGTCGGCCACGGCCGCGTTTAAAATGATTGTTTTTTAAACGAAAATGTTCAACATTAAACTATTTACTCTGACACGCGCATTACCTACATGCGCTTGGCAAGTAATTAATGAAATAACTTAACTTAATTAAGCGATCCCTCCTACTTGCCTTGCCAAGTAGGAACATGCTCACAATGTTATTTACTTAGAAACTCGTTCAACGTCTGCGGCGAGTCTGCGAATCAATTATTGGAAATAACTTAAGAATGACCAATATAAATTTTGGCCGTTAAAGCTCTTACTATAGAAATACTTTCTGATATTTATGGCTGTTATAGACTGGTGTCTTGCAATAGTCTTGCAATGGTGGGTTTGCATGTTAAGTCATTAAATTTCCGTTGCTATCCGATATCAGTAACACTGAGACCCCCCACAGTAGGGTCGGACCTTCCTAGAGCTGCGGAAACGTTTGAAAGTGTTATTGTGGCGCTAGAATTGCCCCCCTAGTCAAGTTACAACCGTTTCGAACTTCGACTTCGACTGCCTCGAGTAGGCCATGCCTTCGATTCCTTCTTTCTGACGTCATCTTAACGCTCAGTCACGCGGTCAGAACAAAGGAATAGGAGGCGTGGTCGACTCGAGGGGATGAACTAAAAGAGAATCAAAACGAAGAGTTGTAACTTAGCTAGGGGGGCAGGTCTCACAACCGTAGGTTAGGCAAGGGCGGGTACAGGTATCGAATAGGTAGCTCGCCATCCGGCCGTCCGGTAACCGTCCGAGCCGAGCCGAACCTGAGTCATCGACGACGCTTTGTGTTAAACACGTGTCTCCAGAAAATGTCAGCATAATTGTAGGGGCCCAGAAGGGTCGAAGCCTACTGGGGCCATGGGTTCGCTTCTGAAAAGAAAACCTGGTCCTGGAATACAAGGCAAAGAAGGAACATAGGAGTGGGTTTTAGTCAGTAAAAGTGTGACACGCCACCACTCCTTCCTAGGGCGGGAGAAGTCATTGGATGATTTCGCACCTAAAAAAATATCAAGAACAACATTTTATTTCCAGACCCCTAGCCAAGTTATGATCGTTTCGTTTGTGTCGAATGACTCGAGTAGGCCACTGTAGGTACACTGTAGGTACACTGTAGGTACACTGTAGGTAGGTGGGCTAGGGGGGCAGGTACCACGGCGCTAATCAACTAAACTAACGAGATACAACAGTTCCAAAACACTAACATAAATTACTGCAAGTTTCTAATCTACTTACTAAATTGTATTCTTGTTACACTAGTTAAACTATATTTATTACTACATGGTTCTAATTTTATTTATAGTTAATTTATTAACAAGGCCCCGTTGAAGTGAAGCTGTTATAAAATAAATTTTAATGCAATTCCGCTCGACACTGTACGAGCCACTTCACAATGGTTTTATAATAACACTGACTTTGAATTTTTAATACGTTGAACGTGTTTGGTGAAACATAATTTGTACCTTAGAATACTATATGTTTAACTATAGTTATTTGTTATACAAGAGTGCAAAGTTGCTTTTTAACCGCGTGCTCAATTTTGATGACCGAGCCGCCGTAGGCGCTGGCTTGTGGACGGCGAGCTACCCATTGCATCCATCGACCGTCTGGTAACCGTCCGGACCGAAACCAAGTCGTCGACGGCGCGTAGTGTTCCACCCTCGCCTCAAGGAGATGTCAGCAAAACCGTAGGGGCCCAGCAGGATCAAAGCCTACTGAGGCCACGGGTAGTGTGAAAGTGAAACCCGAAGGCAAAAAAGGAACAGGAGTGGGTTTTTAGTCAGTAAAAGTCTGACACTATCTCCCGCTCCGCCCAAGAGCGACATTTGTCATTAGATGATTTTCTTTTGATTATATTAGATGATACTCTTTCATGTTTGCGAAAGCACCCACGATACAGGAGTAATTCAGGAAGAAAAAAAAAACAACCTCCCCCATTACTCTTTCTATTTGTGAAAACCGCATTGAAATTCGTTTTCATACAAAATTGAAGTATTTTATCCTGAATATCAGAAGCACTGGATTGATAGGCACCTGGGGCGTTAAAATCATCAAAACCTGGCTTTTTTTAAAGTCCTTAGTTACTATCCAAGTAGCACAACAAGCTGTATAAAAAACTAGTTAAAAAAAAAGCTGTATAAATGTTCAGCCTCTATGCCTATTAGTCATAGTGTGATGTTATAATAATAATAACCATTTTATTTTCAGGCAACGGAGGCCCATAGAATACATAAGGTTATCTTATACAATAATAAACTAATACATATTTCAAATAACTTATTTAACTATAATTAATAACACACGTATTGTAGTCGGCGTTGTGTGTTATATAGCTGCCTGCCTCGATAAATGGGCTCTCCAACATTGAATTTATTTTTTTATTGGAACTACTAGGTCCTGATCTCAGGATCTAGTAGTAATGGTAGTAGGTGTAGTATTAGAGATGGTTACAATAGTTCAATTAGTATCTACTAGTGGAACTAATGTCACCATCATTTTTTTCCAAAGTCAAGATCACAATGTTTTCATAGGCTTAAATACTTTTTATATTTTTTGAGTTGAGCTTTACGAATACTGACAAATTCTTGCACTGACTGGATGGGTCCACTTAAATCCGTGTGGTTCTTTCCTCAAAATACCATCTCAAACACTAAATTGCACAGTTCTCATGTGATTTAAGCATTACATAAAAAAAAAACAAATTATGCTGTATGGAATTTAAAAAAGACTCCTATGTTTGGTTCGATGTTTCTTCTCAAAGTAGTCAGTTAGGAAACTCCGGCCTCATCTAGTTTAAACTGACGAAGAAATTAAAGTATTTTGTAAAAGCATACACATATCATATTTCGTCCTTACAACACCGCTCAAGTCGAAAATTGGCGGTTTTAGATGGAACTGCTCATTGTGTGTCTAGCCATTGGTCACATGATATAGATTTCAGTCAATCAGAACTCATAATTAGAAAAATAGTGACAGCGTGCAAGTTGGCTGGCCTCTCAACACCGCACAGTTTTTTTCGTTTCCTGTAAAGTTGGTAAAAATGACTTATGCGGTGTTGTTAGCTAAGGGACGATTTTCTTTTTAAATTTCATTCACGGTAAAAAAATCTAGGTATAAACACCAGGCTTATTAGTCCTAGTCCAGTTATATTTAACTGGACTAATGTAACTGTCTTATTGATAGGTCTGATTCTTATAAATTCCTCATCAATATGTAGACTTATAGTAAATGCCTTCCCACACTGTCCGGCTGCCCGGTATAGATAATACACGGTAGCGAAGTGTCTGGTGTAACTATGAGAGCTTTCAGACTAATAAACATTTTGTATTTGTAAATTGACACGATTCACCCAACGGCTTCACGTTCATTCAGCAGTAGGTACTACCGCTATACAGTAGCAGGGAAGTGTAAAATTGCACTTACGATTCGAGCTTCAACTGACTTCGTGATTAAATATGCGCTGGTCGGCTGAGTCCTATTCGGATTGAGCCCGTTTTGTCTGCTCCAAAATCCAAAGCAAATACACTCGCTGTATTTCGGATGTCCCGCCGGCATATCATATTGGTTACTAATTCCAGTGTTACTTACTAAATTGGAATATGTCCCAGGGTGATATTTGTTCAACAGGTTAAAGTGATGTTCAGGCCGTGCAAATCTGTTTTAATTTTGGTTCAGATTTAGATTAATATTTATTGTATATAATATGTAATTTCCACCTGTGACAAATCACAGGTGGAAATTCGGTTCTTGTTGTTTGTCAGAGGTGGAAATATAGTTTTTAAAATTTATAACTGTGTGTTGGTGTATCAAATGTAAGTAAAAAAAAAAAACAAAAGAAAATCGTTATAGCACACAAAATAACCAAGGCAACATAATACGGCGAGAATTTTAACCAAATGCTTAAGCAATATTTTTTAAATTATTATTATTTTTTTTTTTTTTAATCAAGATTTTATTTAGGGGCTTTTGTCCTAAAAGGATATGTCAGCCCCATCGTACCTTATAACAATTACTACACACACATACCTTTATTAACTAATACATATTTACCTAAAATACATTACAGATATTAAATAAATGAAGTTAACTTGGGTCGTAAGCTTTGTGAGTTCCATTGAAAAATGATAAAGCATATATTATCATGACTGTTGTTACCCATTATTAAAACTAAAAATCTTTTCCATACATCCGCCACTAGAACACAAACTTATAATAAACTTCTTACATTCTTCCCAAATAATTTTCATGACTGATCCCACTTTAACTTCTAAATTATCTTTCGACATAAAAATACCTTTCATTTTTATCATAAATTTTAAGAATTCAAATTTATAGTGTAATTGCTCATCTTGTGTGTTACCGTTGTCTCTCTCACATTCCGGTGTATGTCCCTTTATTTCTTCTGCTACCTGGTCTTGAGAAGGCCGAGTGTCTGTTCTCTGCTGTGCAGTCCGCGTCACACTGGATTGGTATCGAGACGTGCGCATAGGTAGTGCAGACGCACCGTTAGTGTCTTCCATTGGGATTATCTCCATTGACATTGGTTCTTGATGTACTATCGCTCTAGCAACTACGCTACTGTACGTTTGTGAGGTTCTTGCGTTATCTTTATTTATAACGAGATTAGGTGAAGTTTGGGGTAAGCGTGCCATCTTTTCGTGCTTTTCAATAAACATTTGTAGTGCTATCCGATATGGTACCTGTTCCTTACTCATGATTATTCTAATTTGTTTTTCTTTAAAATATAAGGGACACGTTTTGTCTAACACAAAGTGTGCACCTTTACAATTTAGGCACTTAATTTCTTGTATGTCACAATTTACGTGATTACCGCCACATTTTGGGCATAGTTTCTTTTTTGTTGGACAGTACTTAATTATATGGCCAAACTGCCAACATCCTGAGCACTGCGTCACCGGGAACATGTAGGCTTCAACTTTAAAACGACAATCGTATGCATATATGTATGGGGGTAAAATGTTACCTTTAAAACATATTCTTACCGATTCACTATCGATCCATTTACCCTCTGTGTCCAAGCGCTTAAGTCGATTAATAGAAATAATTTCAGTCTGACTTTTTATTATATTTAGCAACTCCTTTTCACTCAAATCGATGTCAACTCCTTTTACCACCCCATAAGACAGCAACAGCTCATTTACCTTCTGACTTCTGAAACCCATCTCCTTCAATTTGGGACACTCTAGTAACATAATGGCATCTTTATCTTCTTTAAACTGAATTAATACTTTGTTATAACTTTTATATTTAATTCTGATGATACCCTGTATATTTTCTGATCTTAACAGTTTTGCCAAAGCCATTTGTTTAGGTAAACTTTCCGTAGACGTAACACATATTTCGTATATATTTATCTCTTCTGAGTAGTCATTTCGTTTTTTATTTTGTTCTACCCTCTTATTTCCTTCCGCATCAATGGAATCACTCCTATTAATCCGTTTGGGCTTACTTCTCATAACAGTAATAAAATCATATTCTGCACTATTATCATCTTCTCTCTCTTTTCTTTTCGCCGCATTTCTGCTACCTTCTTCGTAGTTATTATTATTATTTAGACTTCAAGTACCTTAAATTCGTTAGCAATTTATTTTGTTAACATCTCTTTTATTGATAGTTGTAATTATTCATATTTTTCTTGCTTTTTTTATATAGTCTCTTTTTAGAATGTGAATGTGGAAACACTGTAGACTCCACGAATTCTTAGATTACTTCCTATTACGACTCATTTTTTTTTAATAACTAACACTAGGTATCTACTAAACAATATTGACTGGTCTTCACTGTTCTTACTTAATATCTATTAATACTGTAATATGAAAATATTGTAATCAACCACTTTTTTTAAAAGAGTAACCATGGTGTTTCTTGCCGGTTCTTCTCCATAGGAAACGACCAATTTGGAACCGTGCAATAACTTCTGACGTTTTATAAGTGCCCATGTAGGCCTGTGATTTTTTTTTTTCACTTTTTTGATAGAATGTTTTATTCCGGTAACCGTCCGGACCGAACCCAAGTCGTCGACGGTGCGTACTGTTCCACACGCGCCTCAAAGAGATGATGAGATGTCAGCAAACCGTAGAGTATTAGGGTCGAAGCCTACTTGTGCCAAGGATCTGCTTCTAAATGGAAGACTCGGCCCTGGTATGAAAAGCAACGAAGGAACAGAAGTGGGTATTTAGTTAGTAAAAGTGTGATACACCCTTTCGCCCCGCCTAAAAGTGAAGGATGTCAATGGTTGATTTTCCCACCGAAAAAAATAATAATGGCAACATAATATTAATTACTACTTTTGGTATTTACTTTACATATGTTAGGCTGTAAGGTGTGTACCTATAGGTTAAGATGCCTGATACATAAATGATTTGTTACTTTACTTATTAATTCACCATCCTCATTATCATTTCAGCTGGAAGACGTCCACTGTTGGATATATGCCCCAAAGTATCGCCACAAAAACCGGTTCTGTGCGACCCTCACCAGGTTATCGATCCACCCTATGGGAGGCTATTAATAATAATTAATAACTTATATTAATTATCACTAGAAAAACAAATAAATTTTACATATTGTCAACTTTCCACATATATTAAAGGAAACTAACTGACTGACATATCAACGCACAGCTGAAACTATTGGCATTAGTGAAATTTTGCACAAGGTTTCCTTTTGTGACATAGACGAGTACTATGTCACCTAGCAGATTTGGACTCGGTGGAAAGGCGTGCGAAGGGGCTAATTGGTAGCCAGCCTTTCGGTGTTTTACAGGATGCATTTTGGAGAGTGTACGCGGGAATTGCATGACTTGATTCCGCCATCTCATTTCTACTATCGGACAACTTGACGTACGGCGAGTATCATACGTTGTTGAAACCTCTACGTTCCGGACTAAGCGTTTCGCCTCAACGTTTATACCGCGTACATCGAAGAATTGAAACAATTTGCCTGCTGCGGTCTTCCCATTCTTCATCGTTAATTTGGGTGTCTTCAAGGTTAGAGTGAATAGGATTTAAATAAACTAGTGCTCCTCACCATCAACGATTGCATCACTGCTTACCATAAGGTGGGATCACAGTAAAGCACTAGTTTACCTAGATCAAACAAAAGAAAAAAATCGGGCGAAGTTGTTGTCAGAAGCTAGTTTGTCATATATAGACTAGCCTTCGGGCTGAGCTGATTATTGTATGGACAACTAACTGACTCGGCGAACTTCGTACCGCTTAATAATGTGATAAATGAAGAAACGCTCGACTGATTTTGTGCAAACTTCACATAAACCATCTAATAAATAGTCCGAACAAAGCCTAAACATTTGGTTTGGATAGGAACCAAACCATCGGGGTGAGCTCGGTATGAGTTATAAAATTACAACGAAAAATGGTATTGATTTTATATATATAGATGTGATAATTAATTTGACCATAGATATTTGTTGCTATGATATTGAGGGCAATAGTGTAGTGATGGTGCAATTTTATTTTTTAATTTATTTTTTTCTTTTTTATTACCACTATCTGACCTGATGGTAAGCGATGATGTGGCCGACGATGGAGCACGCTTGCTAAGAAGTAACCTATCCGCTCTTGTCTTTAAACCCCAGGTTGTAGCTAGCTGGCAAACAAATTCAGTTTGTCATAATGAAGCATTTATTACTGCAGTATTAAAATATTAAATAAATTTTAGGCAAAACATTTGTCATTTACTAGATTGTGAAAACTTTCCGTCTCCGGTTACCTACATTCTGAAGTGTTAGACAAATTAGAGCCATTAAAGATGTGAAGAGAATGATTTAACTCACTCCAAGATGGCGCATATGTCTAGCGGTGCTGCAGAGATTTACTTTAGGTCTTCAGTTAAAAGTAATGCGGCATCATAAAATAACAAATATCACTGTAACAGTCGAGAGCGCCACCCCGTAACATTTTGTTTTATTTGCTAAGCATTTATATGTACGAATTAGTTTGTCGACATGCTTGTAACATCCCCCCTAGCCAAGTTACGATCGTTTCGTTTCCTTCGAAAGCCTCGAGTAGGCCACGCCTCCGATTCCTTTGTTCTGACGTCATCTCAACGCTCAGTCACGTGGTCAAAACAAAGGAATTGGAGGTGTGGCCTACTCGAGGCGTCCGACCTAGTTCAGAGGTAACCGTTAGGTAATAATATTGATACCTGGCGATTGTTCGAAATATTTACCGTTTCGCTGAAACACAAAGGACAACTGAAGGAACACACATGGAACATTCTCTCTCGCTTCAACCATAGTAGAGAGAATCATTTGATAATTTACCACAACAAAATAAAAGGTATAAGATGTCTAAGCCATCATCGTCATCATTTTTGCCGAAAGACGTCCAATGTTCGACACAGGTCTCCCCCAAATGTCGCCACAACAACCGGTCATATACGCCTCGCATTCATCGGATTCCTGCGACCCTCACGAGGTCATCGGTCCACCTTGCGCGAGGCCTACCAACACTGCGTCTTCCAGAACACTAGAAGCTTTTGGCCCCATCGACCAACAATTCTGTTAGCTAATGTGCCCTGCCTACTGCCACTTAAGTTAGCCGATTCTTCGTGCTATGTTTGTAACTTTGGTTTTAGGTATAGACATTGCAATAGAAATGCATCCGATAAAACCGAACCGCATCGTACCTATTTTAAAATTTACTTCTTAAGACATATACCTAGGTCACAAATGGTATTTTGATCAACTGATTGTTAATTTTTATCACTTATTATTAAAGGAAACTAATAACCTATATAAGCCTAATTATATATGATTGCTTATGAAAAAAAAATCCTGTAATTAATACAGTTAATATTGTTAATTAAATTAAAAATGGTAAATTAAGAATAGGTATTCTTGATCAGAACCGTTATAAAAACCAATCTGAAAAAGAAACTGACAGAATATAGCAAGAAATATTACCGACTAATCAAACCATGACTAGTTAAGCCACGTATTATTGCTAACAGTCACAATAAATACAACCAAAAGCATTTGCGTAAGGCCACTGACAAAGAAATCAGAAAAAAACTGTGACAAGGGTTTAGTGGCACGGTTCTAATGAAGAAAACAACAGGCTGGATAAAGCAGTGCTCATCCGACCACACGTGAGCTCTGTGTTCATATTAACATAGTCCGCGGTTCTCGCGTTCGCGTACATTTGCGCGGGGCCCTGAGTGTCAAGATAATCTGGCGGCTTACAATTCGAGATAGAAACTTGGCATCGCGCCAACTCCTTGCCATGTCTGTCTTTGCATACGAATGAGTATGCCTCTAAGGAAGTCGTAATTATAAAACATCATATCTCCTTAATTCTTTAAATAATATCAAATGACAGAGTACGTATATGTCTGGTTTTTTATTTGTCTTCTCTACATCTGTGGCCTACCTAACAATTTATCGACAGATGAACCATTGTTTTTTCCAAATCTATAAAAATATCGGGGCGTTTTAATTATTTTAAAATCCAAGCATCTACTACTGTAGATGCATGGATAGCAGTAGGTACTCCTACTGCTATCATCTTACGTAAAAGTAGGGCACGCCATTATCCAGCCCGTTTAACTATTCGGATATTTCAGTTATTTTAAAAATACTATCCGGATTAATCTAGATCCCACCAAAAACATTTCATGTAAAATGTTGCCAGACGACCACTTATGGTTTGCCCTGTGAAAAAGATATCAGATCTCATGTAGAGCCAAGCTTCTGAATCTATACGGCCTAACTCTACCGACCCTAACGTCACAAATTCTACATATCAGTAAAACTGTTGCCTCCAAATATTACGGTGGCAGGCCAGCAAGGAGGCTCGCCGCTTCACGGGACACCGTGCAGTATCCCTGCACCATCCGGATGGCCATGACCCTCTGGCATGCGTTTAGCTTGACCGCCGATCGCTTTTGCAGCGACGGCGCCCATACCGGCGCCCCATAAAGGGCCATGGACCAAATGATTCCTGAGTAGAGCCTTCGCCAGCAGGTTGGGTAGAAGACAATTGAGGGCAGCCCCAGTTCGATCTAGTTTGGAAGCCAGACGTCGGAATTGCTCCTCGAAATTCCATCGGCTGTCGAGCACGAGTCTCAGGTACTTCATCGTCGACTCGACGCCGCGCCGATGTGAACTTCTCGTCTCTTTTAACCCACAATAAGCATTTTTTATCCTTTACTTTTTACGATAAATAATGGCTTATTTACGAACCGATTTTAAGCAATTCAGCATTGATCCTCCAATTAAGTTACTTAAATACAATTTGCATTTAATATAGATTAATATGGCCTTTTAGACCATATAATTTAAATGAATGTTTTCAAAGATATTATAAATTTAAAATGCAGGGATATAGCGGTTGCGGTGGTAATCAGCATTGCATGCGTGCGAAGCTGGGGCGGGTCACTAGTGATATTATAAATTAAAGTTTTCACAACTCAGGTCCCCAAGATACAGGTTCTTAGTCCTAGTTTATGTTTTCAAAATAATTTAAAATTCTATCAACTAGTGCCACTCTTACACGTATAGGAGCGCTACCCAACTGCGGGATTCAAGGTCGATTTTTTCGCATCCTCTGGGCAATTTGAACAGGCGCTCATTGGTTAAACCAGATCGGACAAACTCAGATGTTCCTGTAGCGCTCTCGGTATACCCGTATAGTTAAAGTGGCATTTCTATCCTCAACCTCATAAATTAAAATCACTTTGGAGTACTCCGAAGCTGTACAATTGTTTTAAGGCATGATAATTCAAAAAATAATTGCAGTACAATAATAATAACGTAAGTGACCTTGAGATGTCAACTGTCACTTTAACTTGATTAATCATTAACTATTTTTAGGTTTTTAGCTTAGGTTTTGTATTGTATAAGGCACCGTATATTATTTTTTCTTAGTTGCCAAGTTGCTGTTAAAGTTTTTTTATAATCGTGGGCTGCATTATACACCATGTAGAAAATGAAAAATAATGTCCAGTAACTACTGGATATATTCAAATAATTTTGATATGCAGACTGGGTACATCATGAAGTATATGCAGTTTAAGTTATTGTCGTATTATCGGCGCCACCCCGTATAACTATAATGTAATTTTTGTTTTGTCGAACATCTTTATGCATTTTTAAAATATGTTTTTATTTGAAATACTTGTTTTAACGCAGTTTACTATGAAAGACCATTCTCAAACATTTAAGACTCAAGTATTATTCGTATTATCCGAAAAGTAGTATGTAAAATATCCGGATTATATTTTTGACGAATATCTGGATAGACTGCATATATTTTAAGAAATTGTAAAATATATTTTTTTATATAATAAAATCTTTATTAAAACGACTTATTCATATACTCCAATGGTAGTCAAAGTAAAAAATGGATTAACTTGCTGCAATAAAACCCACAAAAGTACCAAAACAAACAAGTAATTAACGAACGTAAGGTAAATGAATGGCAAAGCCATAGCGTTCGCGATTGCTACAGCTTAAACATTTAAATATAAGCTGCTCATCCGCGCAACGGTCATCGTGGAAATGTAAATGCATTATATAAATTTTACGTGAAATGAGCATCGGGTATCCAATTTGTGTGAACCAAATGCACTAAGCTTTCTGTGATTAAAACACGTGGATTTTCATTTAAATGTTGCAAATGAAGATTTGTTTATTTACAATTACTGAAATATGGAAAGTAAAGTTTCAGATTTGAACCTATGAACTACGAGTTTTAGGTACTTACTGTATTTTAGTTAGCGGGAATTTAAATTATATGTATTTTGGCGATCTAAATTTACTATAATAACACAATATATATGATATATATATTTATATATGACTTTTTAAATTTTTTTCGCAATCTATTTTTTTGTAGCCGAGCTAAAAGAACAGGATAAAACAGTCATGAAGGTTTTATTTTGTTTAGGATCTTAACAAAATTACGTAGGTACAGCGTATGTACTTACCTACCTATCAAAAATAGAATAAACCTACTAAGTAGGTACTGGTTCAAGATGTAAGTAGTTTGCGAAGTGATAACATCTCATCATTATAATATATTTTATCAATAAATAAAAATGAATATAGGCACAAAATGTTCGTTATCATACACGTGCCATAGAGTTATGAAACTACAGACATGAACATTCACATTGATTCAGTACTCACGTAGTTCATTTTTGAGTGTAAATACTTTAAGATATTGTATATATACAATGTATTTTAAAATAAATAATCTATTTTACGTCAAAGGATTACCAAACTGATACACAACTAAAATGGAGATGTCTAATATTGTATATCAGAAATCTCCATTGTAGCCGACAGAAATAAGCAATGAGTAATTATTCGATACTTATAATTCTCATCTTTATAAAATATATTTTTATTTTGTAGTATAGGAGACTTCGTTGTACCAGACTTGATGGACTGAGAAAATATTGAAGAAATCAATAAAACATTGAAGAGGTAAGTTTCTGATACGTTCTGCGTATGTTTTGAACTTTATGAAAGTTGGAAAAGTAGTCTTTGAAAATAAATAGCATTCGATTTTTTTGGATACATAATAAAAGGTTTTTTCTGGTTTCAAATTTAGTATGAAGAGGAAGCAGAAAGTAACGAAAAAAATATAAACAGAAGAATTATTGATGTCAGCCACTTCCTTTCTGAATTATTACTTAATTAATGCATTTCAAACCACATCACATCCAACCACTTGGATGCAGCTTCACAGAACTAGACCTTGTAGCTCAAACTCGAATTGGTCTACATTAAAAGTTTACGTTTAGGTATTTTTTTTTGCAGGTGGTAAACATCTAATGACATCCCCCACTCTTCGCCGGAAATCGGGATCGAGATACCGGCGGCTAGGAGGACGCCATGAGGTCTTTCAAGCCACGCGTCAAAGAGGGGACTTACCACCATAATTATGGCGTTGGCGGGCCCAGCACTGGGTTGCGACAGTCGCTGTCGCCATTTCACCATGAGATCTCGCCAGAACTCTGTCCGTCATGCTGCGACTTGTCGTGGCAGCGGAGTTTCGCCCCGGTGTTGCATTTTCACGCGCAAATCAACTATTGCCTCCAGATACGTTTAGGTGTAAGCTTTACAGTCAAAAGTTCACCATAAATGGAGACAATTGCAGTAACAACTATCTGAATATTAATACGTGTGATGTTGCTGGTGCTATTGGTCCATCCACAAACATGGAGAGTGAAATAATTGTGAAAGGATTTAAAAAGTTTATAAAAATGTACATTTAATTTAAGAAAACTCATATCCGAAGATGATGCTAGCACCTACTCCAAAATATTACAGGCTCGCCCGTATTCCGATCTGACTGTTATGAAAAAATAGAATATCGATACCATATTTTAAGGAATTCTTCCAATATATTACAAGCACTCGCCACAGACACTAAACACAACACAAAATACCGAAAATTTATTACAAAAAGAGCTGTGCTACGAACAAGATTTACAATTTGTAAATTAATTAAAAACCATAAAACCAACTCAGATGTTCAACTTTTGTTTGACGTTTATAAATTAGCTACTTCCATAGCTCCGGGGATCATACTAAGTGCCGATCATATATGTATTGGCAAAACGGAACTGCTAAATGATTTTGATTTGAGCACTTTATGGCAAAGAGTATGCTTTATTGTACAAAATGTTGCAGGGTATGCTCAAAGTGTATTATATAACGTTGATAACAACGTGGTGGAAAGATTTCATAGCGTGGCTAAGTTGGTCGGTGGCAAAGGAATAAATTTTTCATTCAAAAATTCTTATCAATCTAGATGTCATGCCGCTGCCGTAGCTTTTAATGAAAAGAAAACTATTTCACGGATATATAAATCAATTAATAAAGGTAACAGCCCTCAAAGCAAAATAAAACAGTAAAAACCAAAAGAATTAATAAAAATGTAAAAAAGATTCAAAATAGGAAACCAAAAAACCGAGGATCGCACCTAGAAAAATCAAAACCGGACCACAATTATGGTCAATACTAAGCTAAGTCAGACATGCCAATAGATGTTTTTAATAAGCTTTAAGAAAATTTTATAGCTGATGAAAAAAGAAATGTAATGGAATGAACAACCGTTCTACAAAGTGAATGCAGTGAGTAGCTAAAGTTGCATAGGTCATTATTAACTGCTTCGAACTTTGGAAAAGTTGTCACGTGGTGAAATGACACAAGTTATCATAACTTTGTTCGAGACTTGTTGTACAAAACTAACATTGACCATGTATCGTCAATAAAACATGGCAAGGACAATAAAAAAATTGCTATCAAGCAATTAGAAAGACAATAAGACATTTAAATTGATCCTTGTGGTTTATTTATTGACGAAGAGTTTCCATTTTTAGGAGCTACTTCGAATGGTTTATGTAGCGGCGACACAATCGTAGAAATTAAATGCCCAATAACGGCATACAAATTGGGGTTAAAAGAAGCCATAAAAAAAAGAAAGTGACGTTTTAGAAAATAACAAAAAAAGGGCTGGAAATCAATAAAAATCACCATTGGCACTATCAACTATAGGGGCACGTTACTAAAAGATCAAAGTGCTTATTTGCAGTTTGGTCAAACGATAACTCTCCTCTAAAAACGGAATACGCCGATAGAGATGATACATTCTGGACGGAGAAGATGAAAGAAAAGTTTACATCATTTTATGTAGATTGTTTGTTGCCAGAATTAATAGACCCCCGCTATCCTCGAGGTATGACTATAAGGATTCGTTCAAAAGTTAAATAGGCACTGTTAAGCAAAAAAAAAGTAAAGATAATACAGAATCTAAATTAAATGAAGAGATTGAGTTTTCAACCGATATAGAAAGGAGAAGTGAAGGTGATGAACCTTCTAACGTAAATATGCCTACATGTACTCGATATTTAGATTTTTGTGGTATATAAACTAGAAACAGTATACAGAATGTGTTCAAATTAATATCGCTGATCGAATATGATAAGTATCGATAAACAACGTGTAACGGATATTCATATAAAAGGGTGTGCTACAAACCATTAAACTGAAGTACTTTCTCCATGTGGCAATCATCGTAATAGTAAAAAAATAATCAGCTGTCTCGTACATTTGGTCTAGTAGGTATTGGAATTTAGTATGGGGCAGTTGGTTATGTTTTCGTGATTACGATGTTGGTCCCATAGAGACAGTTCTTTAGTTTGATGGTCTGTAGCTTACCCTTCCATATGACTATACCCTTTCTGTTACTATTTGTATAAACGTGAAAAAATAAAACAACATAATTAGATTATATTTTCTAAGTTCTAAAATTCTTGTTTGTATAAACTGATAGGTACCGATGTCTAAAAACCATCAAACAAAAAAAAAACGGGTTCTCCGTTCATTAACAGTACCAGCTGTATATATTACGTCTGAACAGTTCCGTTAGGTAATTTTATTTGACCCTACATAGGTAGGTATCTACTAAAAACTAATAAGTGATGAAAAACTTTTATCAATCACCCACCGACTGAGTAAAAGGTAACTAACTAATTTTCAATCTAAAAAATAAATGAATGAATATTATAGAGTACCATAATATGTACTTCTATAAGAATACAAGTTGGAAGTATTCATAAACGTAAGTATAGTCAATTATTCACTGAATTCATCATGACCAAACTTATTTTGGCGGAACATTAAACGTTCATAAAAAAAAAATATTTTTGAATGCCATTTCTGTGAATTCTTAGGTCTGCGATTTTTACTTATATTCGTAATATGTTCGCTAGATGGCGCTAGTACTGCTTTACGAAGTATTATAGAGATGGGGTGCGGCGAAGAGGGAACGAATGCTCAAGGTTATTTGGTCAGGGTACCGCGTTAAGACTTAACCAGGCTTTTAAATAATCTTCGTCACATAGGATATGTACTTATTTGTCTCTCTGTCAGTTCTGCCTCGTAAAGAATTCTCACGAGTGTTGTTTCAATATAACAATTTGTTTACCTGATCATCATATCATCATTTCAGCCGAAAAACGTCCACTGTTGGTCATAGGCCTCCCCCAAATGTCGCCACAATGACCGGTCCTGTGCGTCTCGCATCCATCGGATTCCCGCGACCTTCACCAGGTCATCGACCCACCTTGTGGGAGGCCTTCCAACGCTGCGTTTTCCGGTACGTGGTCGCCATTCCAGAACTTTTCGTCCCCATCGACCATCTGTTCTGCAAGCAATATGCCCTGCCCACTGCCACTTAAGTTTGGCGATTCTTCGGGCTATGTCAGTAACCTTGGTTCTCCCGCGGATATCCTCATTTCTGACGCGATCACGCAAGGAAACTCCGAGCATAATCCTTTCCATTGCCCTTTGAGTGACTTTAAGCCTTCTGATGAGGCCCATTGTAAGCGACTACGATTCGGAGCTATACGTTTACCTGAGAGCTCTGAATTATCTCAGTATTGATTTAATCAGAATTCTGAATATCGCTCTCAATGCCTTTAGTCGTCTTATCCCATTGTCTCCCATTGATATATCTGCCTTTGTATCAATTAATTGGGACGTTACATCGTCTACAGTATGTCTTACTATATAGCATGACTACAAAATAGATAGGTACAGAAGTCAATCTCATGTACCTATATGTACTTCGCTTTTCATAGGTATGAAAAGTGAAGCTCACGGTCGTGTTAGGGTGGCGGTGACGGCCGACTCGCCGAGCAGTTCCCATCTTGAGTGTTTATATTAGATTATTGAACACAATACTTAGACAGCTTATACTACAATATAAATATCTAATATGAATTTTAAAAATATTACATGGCCACAAAGTCGTTTTTTGGCCGCGGAGCCATGGGCCGCGGGCCGCACCGCTTACCTGCTCGTATTTACCCAACTGTTCTGTTTATATTAAAATGAACCATCGCAATACGAGCAAATACCTACCCTCTTTGAATCAACTAGTAGCTTAAAAAACGCCAATTCACCGTTTAATGTTGAATTTAACCACCGTCAACTAAACTGTTATAATATTTATTTTTTTGATGCTCCATTTTTACACAAAAATGTTCACGGACGCGTATGTCAAGCGGATGATACTTGAACTCGCATTGTATCCAACCGATCCGAGATATTGTGTCCATGAGCGGTGTCTGTGTGCTCGAGCGCACTTTGTATGTAGATTGATTTTGTATCTCTCTCTCTCTCTCTCTCTATTGACTGACTGATATTATTGGGGATTCTGTCAGTCAGTTCCCAGAACTGCTCCATTAAACACTAATCGTCAAACGGGTATGTTAGTTTAATCGTCATGGTCACTAGTTCCCATCGTGTTTGTGACAGCTTGATCGTTGTATTTAATTAGGATTATTGCCAAAGGCGAACAATCAAATACGTTTGCTTGTTGACGTATATCAAGTCAAATTGTTGGCATTAGTGTTGGTAATTATATCTAACACATCTATTTATATAAAAGGAGAAACTAACATATCAACGGACAACCGAAACTACAGGGCCTGGGAGCGTAAAGTTTTGCATATCTTCTCAATGTGTTTTATGACTTAGGCGAGCCCTAAGAGAATGAAATGAAGACCCAAAGTTTGTATGTAGAAATCTACCTTTACGCGGGTGAAGCCCGTATGAAATAAAACGTAGTACAAATAGTATTGCTTTTGTAATCTTTTTTAAATTATTTAGACTTTATCATCTCATTTATTCGTAGTTGTTGTTGTATTTTTCTTGCTTTTTTTTTATATAGACTCTTTTTTATAATGTGAATGTGAGAACACTGTAGACTCCAAGAATTCTTTAATTACTTCCTATTAGGACTCACTTTTTTTAATATATTTATTCCTATTGTCTATTTTGTACCCAAAAGGTACAAAATATACTGGTCTACACTGTTCTTACATAATATCTATTAATACAATAATACGGAAATATTGTAACATCAACCACTTTTTTTAAAAGCGTAACCATTGAGTTTCTTGCTTATTATGCTGAGGTTTACAATAAAATCAACACTTACTTTACTCTCCCGGACAGAGCTTTGACAAAGAGCTCTTCGGTGCATTTTAAAATGTGGCTGATAAAGTAATGGTGTTGAGCGACAGGTTGGGCGCCAGGCGACGAAGGCGCCTTTGTCTGTCCACCGCGACGATAATAGCCCCTTTCAATAGACATTTTATAAGTTACGGGACGATAACAGCTTCAACCATTATTTTTTTTTCTATTTTACAGCTCCTTTTTCCTGTATTTCTTGCAGGTGAATTTTCTAAAAATAAAGTGAGTATTTTCAACCGCAAGAAAACTACCGAGTGTTATTTTGCTCCTAAGAAACTAGACATTTTAAAAGAAGGTAGCACAAACGACAAAGTTTCGCACCGTATTTTTTTACATTTTAATGCATTTTGATAAAAAATTGCACCACGGCAACATGACGATGCCTCTGCGACATAAATTTTATGTTTTTAGAAAATAGTAGTAATATAAAGCTTTCAGGTAAACAGGAAATGCTGGTACGGATTGACATATTAATTTTTTTTTGTTAATCAGGTCTTATTAGGAGCCTAAAAACCACATATCAGCATGGCAGGGTAACGGGTCGACGATTTCGGCCACGTGGCGCTAAACTCAATTGACAGCCGTTTGGAACCGTGCACTAGCTTCTAACGTTTTATAAGTGCCCATGTAGGCCTATGTGAAATAAAAACATTTGAATTTAAAATTTACAATTCATATATTCTCTATAGAGAGGTATAAATTTCGTGTTGGTAATCGCTTATGTAAAAAAGTTAAAAAACAAACAATAAACGCAAATAATTATTTTTTTTATTGTTTGTTGAACAATAAATGAAAAAATATTTGTACAATATTGAACAGCAGGAATTAAATCGTTGCATATATTTGTTTTAAATTTTATGATGCCCTTTTAAGGTACTTTATACAAGTTGAAAAACGTATTTTTTCAAAGGGAGTCCTTTAACGTGATTTTCGAGGCAACGAGAAAACTTGTTAGGAAGTAAATGTCGTTTAAAAACTGACGTTGACCGTGCAGTTTTTATTATTAGTTGCGAGCTTTTCAGAAAAGATTTAACTTTTCACTGCATGCACACTGCCCCACATAATACTCACCTTTCACTACACACACGCCATCATACACATATGCACACTTCACAATTAAAATTGAAACAACACATAAATTATTCAGCGGTAGTACGACTTTCGTCCAATTGTTGTAACAATAACAGTGTATAAGAGTTTTGAGACTGTTCATTGTTTCTCAACATACAGGTTATAAACATTGTTTGAGAGGCAAGGTTCTAAAAATTTTAGTACAGATTTACAACATACCTACTTAAAGAACTGTATAACTTCGCACCTACTGTTTATTTCCTTATGTAGGCTAAGTATATTCGTCAATGGTTTAGGCCCTATCCCACTGGCGTTTTACGAGCGTTGGCGGTTCTCCAACGTCTGCGCAGCGATAACGTTGTGAAGACGCGACGTTAACGTGGTTAGTTTCTTGTGGCAAGGGTTACATTCGCTGAACGCTATATTAACGTCGCACACATGCTGCAGTTTGAGGAGTACTCAAGAAACTTGCGACGTTAACGTCGCGTTTGCGCAACGTTGGCGTTTTACCACTAGACCAACACAGCAGTTGACTGTTGAGGCCGCCGCGTGACTGCAGAGCGGCAACACACTTAAGTGTACCTATGGCAATTATTGCATCCGAGCGTACTTGTAACCAATGCGTTAAGACCTTCCTTCAAATCAATTGGCTTGATCAGCTATTGTGAATGCAATTATGTGACGATTCACTTAATAGCTGTTGAACGATTGTAGGTTCGTAGGTGATTAGTGTTGGATTCTTCTATGACTTAGATTGAAAAGTTATATATACCATTTGCGTTTGTCATTTGCATTTTTTTTATGGTATACTAGCTGACTCGGCAAACTTCGTACCACCTAATAATGTGATAAATGAAGAACCGCTCGACCGATTTTGTGCAAACTTCACATAACCCATCTGCTAAATAGTCCGAACAAAGCCTAAACATTTGGTTTGGATAGGTGAGTCCGTTCTTGAGTTATAATAAAATTACAACGAAAAGTGGCATTGATTTTTATATATATAGATTATACCATTTGCGTGGTTTCCTTGTTAATCACTTTGTTGTATCAATAACCTACTTAAGACTCATTTTATTAACTTCAGCACACGCTTTATTGAATTTCAAATGACGTCATATGACCTAGGAAACTAGATCATAACAACTTAGTTAAATTGGTTCAGCGGCAGCGTGAAGCGCTTGATTTAATGAACTATTCATTTATTTAAATTCCAATATCCTTGTAATTTGTGCCAGTTACCACAACTATAGGATATCAAAGTTTCTTCATTAGAACGTACTTTTGAAGTGATGACTTTTTTGGTTATTTCTCAGTGTTTTCAAGGTAATAAACCGGATCTGGTAGTTTCAATATTTTTCGGCGCGATATGTACTCAAAATAATATCGAAAATGCCGTTTCCGATTATGTACGTGGTATTTTATTTGACGTAAACTATCTATTCGGGCCGTTTCGATATGTTTATTTCTTTGGAAATAAACGAAAGTGCCAGTTTCGATTGATAATGTTAGAGCAATTACGTAGTATATGATAGTAACTTATTTTTCTCAAAAACTCTTCATAATTAATAAAAATCATTTTTGACTAATGATTCTTAAACCCAACCTAAATATGAAACCAAATGTATATACAGATATAGTCACTAATGACAAAGTTATACATAACATAAATTTCAAATCGCTCTCCTGTAAAGTAAGTTTTTTCAATTTCGATAGTTTACCTAGGGACAGTCGAACTAAAGGAACTCTGTGTGGTTAAGTTTCTGAACAGAATATTTTGAGTTAAGGACGTGTCAAACCAATCCTTAACGCCAATTTTTCACAGGTTATGCGGCTAAAGCATACTCAGTTTCAAATGCTTAAATCAGAAATCACTAGTTAGTCACTTAAAGTCTGACACTTCCTCTCGCTTCACGTAGAGCGAAAGAAGTAATTTGATGATTTCCCACGTAAACACTTTGCCATATTGCTGTTTTTTCGGACGAAAACGGCCAGTCTGTCACGAGAAGTTTGTACTGACCGCTTGGCGATGTCTTGAAAAATTAAATACTTGAGAATTCGGTCCGCTTTGGCCCTACCTATAGAAATAGTGAGATTTGATTGAGATTAGTAGAGAGTTGGCATAAAAACTAAGTAGGAACAACTCAAATAGTCACATTTTTTCTTCTAGCTATTCTAAGTCAGGTAAAAGAAACTTAAACGCGAGTTTAAACGTTAACATTGAACAAAGCTTACGGGCGCCTTCATAATTTGATTTGCAGCCGGTTTGTCTCGGTTTTAAATTATGACTAAGAAATTCTCAGCTTCAAGGATAGCTGAAATAATTCGATACACTAAACACATGAACTTCTTTTAACATAATACAGTAGGGAATATGCATGCAATATTTTTATTTGCTTAATTAAATATATGTTTTTCGTTAAACAAACACAGTCTTGAGAGCAGTGGTGGCCGGTAACGGCCCCGACTTACGAGTTAAGACAAACATCGTGAGGAAACCGTGTCCTAGAACCAAACCAGCCATGTGACATCCACCAATCCGCACTGGGCCCGTGTGGTGGATTACGGCCCATTCCCTCTCCTAGAGATAAGACCTGAGACCCAGCAGTTGGAACATTATAAGGCTGAATATACTATACTATAAACAAATATGTTTTTTTTAATATATTTTCATCAACAACGAAGTTATAAAAGTTCATAGCTGCTATTAAGACAGAGTCAAGGTTCATGTCGGACTTGACATGAACCTTGACAAAGTCCATAACATCTATACGGGCCGTCATGGAAAACGGCATCTTGACGAAAGAGTCGGATTAGTTTAAAATTGCTATATTTCGTTTATTTTTATTTCTACAATTATGTTTTTGTTTGCACAATTAGTATTTTATTTTTGTATATTTTTTAAATGACTGACTGAAGAACAAATATTTCTCCATGAATATTCCTTATTGTAATGAAGTGATAACTATATAGCTACCGTACCTATCAGGTATTAGGGTGTGGTGTCATTTGGGAAATCGAACTGACAGTAACGTATAAGTATTAGGTTTTTATTTATTCATTTTTATCGGGGGAGTTTTTCCGATGAGTGAGGAGTGGAACGAAATGACTTAGAATATAGAGGACTAGCTGACTCGGCGAACTACGTAACGCCTAATAATGTGATAAATAAAGAACAGCCCGACTGATTTTATACAAACTTCACATAAACCATCTACATAAATAGTCCGAACAAAGCCTAAACATTTGGTTTGGATAGATGAGCCCGTTCTTGAGTTATAAACTTATAACGAAAAGTGGCATTGATTTTCATATATATCTATAGATATAGATCCAAAAATGATGATCTTTTTCAGAAAGTCACTTTGTCAAGAAGTTACTCCAAATAATATGCGGTTCATGTATCGGAGATGTATTCGTACTGCCAACTATAGCTAATCATTTCTACACTATGTAACGGAATAATTTATAAATACTTAAGTATTTAAATCCGTATCCCATATAAAATCTCATCTCGTGACCGCAGCGCGGTATCCCAAGCAGACCACTGCCGCAGGCTCGGCTTGAATGCACCCTCCAACTCTCTAAGCTTTTATGAAAGCCCGAAAAAAACACGAAATAATCATGCCTCGTTTTGTAAGAATACATGCATTGTAGCGCGAACATTACTAACTTTTTACATGTAACCTACTATACTTTAGGCCGTTCGTGGAAAGATTTATTTGAGCTGATTATCTGCACATAACGGTCTAACGACCACATCTAATTGTCATTGAAAAAAGATATTCAAGTCCTCCAAATTTCATCTTTCCGGCCGAATATTCGCCACCGGGACACGGACTACAGTAGCCAATCTGGAAATCTCTGAACCGATTGCGGGCTCATATTGCCAAACGGTATCCCATTTTATGCCGTTCATAGAAAGATTTATCTGAGCTGACCCATCGCAAACACAGTGCCAATATGGAGCTGCTTCACAGGATATTTGTCACATCCTTTCCTGCCCACTATGCACAGCCACTTGCACTTTCCACGACTTATACGAGGCCAACGACAGAGCTATCCAGGTAGCTAAATATTGGTCAATTTGAGTCAGATCTACACGAAATAAGAAGATTGCAATTTAATTTGAAGGTGTAATCCATCGCTGCATACACGATGACGCTTATATTCTATCTTAGTAAATTCTATCTATACTCATAAAAAAAGAAAGATTTGTATTTTTAGGGTTCCGTACCTTAAAAGGAACCCTTATAGGATTACTTTGTTGTCCGTCTGACTGTCTGTCAAGATCCTTTATCTCGAAAACGCGTGGAGGTATCGTATTTAAATTAAAACCATATACTGAAATTTGAGCTGTGAAAAAATCAAAACTTCTAAGTTAACGAAAAAAAAATATACGGCCGTTTATGTCGCAAAAAACGTATATTTTAACACTCTCAAGGGAATCAAATTCATAGGGTACTTCCCGTTGACCCAGAATCCTGAAATTTGTTATAAAGCAAGGTCTTATAGCACAAATATAGGAATAAATCTAAAAATAGCAAATTTATTGATACGTCCCAAAAAAAAAAATCGGTTTGGAATGTTTTTCGAGATTCCATTCGGGAAATGAACTATTTGCATAAGGTACGGAACCCTCAGGGCGCAAGTCCAACTCGCACTTGCCCAGTTTTTTTTAATTTTTATTAATGAATTAACACAAAAAACTACTAAACCGATTTTAATAATTCTTTCACCGGTCGAAAATTTTATCACAGATTGGCTTAATACACTTTCTACTTTTACGCGGGCGATGACGCTGGTAAGAGCTAGTTTAGAACTTGAAATACAGCTTGTTGGTAAGCGCATCATTGGCCGGACCGATTTGGATTTGGTTGAGTTTGTTAAAAATAATTTCATTTAAGTCCACATAACGATTTCAGGCAAATGATTTCCGAAAAATATTTTTTTTTTGTGACCTTTGTAGGAATGAACTTACGACAAGACAATGTCTGTCGGGCTATAATATGTAACTGGAATAATGAAAACCCTTAGGGCTGAAACTGGGTAAAGCGGTCACCCGCGAGGTCTCATATAAAAGTGCTCCGTTGCGGAGAACCCTGCGGGCATCCGTTGCGGGGAGCCGGGCCTCACGCCCGCTTTTGGCTACGTAATTAATATTAAGTTCTCCATCAACACGACTACATGCACACCGTTAAAGTTGAACTAGCGACACTGGGTAGGTAATAATCCGGTATCCGCGACGGGGACCGCCACGGGCATTTAATGTTTTTCTTGGATACTAAGCCTTTTAAGCCAAGACATGGCTTAAAAGGCTTAGTATCCAAGAATGTATGTATGAATAGTTAATTTGTTTACTATTAGAATATGGATGTACACATTCTAATGTTTTTTGTAGTATTTGGCAGCAAATGTATCAGTCAGTCTACTTTTTGGGCAAACTTTGCTGAAGTAGTCAACACTACAATAAATTCAGAACAGTACAATAAAATTCTCAACCCCATTTTACCGAGATCACGCCTGTTTCAATGTTTCACAAAACTACAACAATTTTACATCACAATGTCTACTAATAATCAATATGCGAATAATTAAAATAGCCATAGAATTCCATTCGAAGAAATCCCACCAAAAATTTAATTTCACATTTGTTTATTGCGTTGCACAAGTTAAAATGGTTTATTTAAACAAAATTACATGAAATAATTCATGCAATTTTGTGTGGTTTATTTAAACAGAAAATTGCATGAAATAATTCATGCAATTTTGTGTTTAAATAAACCATTTTAACTTGTACATGTTTCAAATTGTTCATTCAAATAAACAGTTATTTGGTTAAACAAGAGTGCAAAGTTGCTTTTTAACCGTGTGCTCAATTTTGATGACCGAGCAAGCAAAGGATTCTAAAATTGAATCTTGAGCGTTACGGAGAGAATCAAAAGAGCACGAGGAGAAAAATCTTTGCACTCGAGTGCAACACGTAACTTTTCATCCCACCTCAGCGAAGAAATGACTAAATCCAAAAAAAAAAACATTTATAATGACAAAATTCTTTTATTCAGTTTCGGTATTAACTACTACATTATGATAGGTAAGTATTACAGCCCCCTAGTCAAGTTACAATCGTATCGTTCGCGCCGGACGCCTCGAGTAGGCCACGCCTTCGATTTCTTTGTTCTGATAAATCTCAACGCTCAGTCCGATTCGAGGCGTTCGGCGCGAACGAAACGATTGTAACTTGGCTAGGAGGGCAGAATAATCTTTAAATTATAACAATTAGGTAGGTATAATTAAGAAAAATTAAAAGTAACTTTTCTACAGTTACCTAAGTTGAGTGTAATATTTTTGTTAGGTACTGTAAAGTTAGTGTTAGTGACTTGTGTACTGTTTTTTGGTAAACTATCTGTCATACTTAATAGTTGTACCGTTTCAACAGATTCCTTTGGCGTGAATGTTGGTGACAGAGGGCGATGGTTAGGTGTTACGTAACGGCTCATTTTTTATGTAGAAGCACCAGTCCAAAAATCTGACTGAAGCTCTTTCAGTGTAATATGCCTTTGCCTTTTTTTTATGCTCCTAAGATGCCTTTACCTATGTATTAGATTATGTTAGGTAGTTGATTAATATACTTAAATAGATATACTGAATGTGAAACTGACTTACAAATATACGGAATCAAGTGCTTCGTTAAGAAACTTTTCAATTTCAGATGCTGTGAAAACCTTCGATATTTTTTGGTTGATGAGCAGATGACGCTCTTTTTAAAAATGCCACTAATTTAGGATAGGTGTCGATATGTATGTCTTTTTTCATCTTTATTGTTGCTTTTAGCATTGAATACGTACTCCATATAGTGCTTCATTTTTTTTTGTTTCGGATAATTCAATAAAATATGCGTTTTCTGAGATTTATTTTCCTTTGAACGTTTTAGTTTCCTTTGCGCACGCTATTATCTTTTCACGTCATATTGCAGTAGTAAGTCGCATTACAGTAGTAACCGTTTCGCAGTTAGACCGCAGGTGTACTAAGGTACCCGAAATTATCAAATAATTTAGTTCCCACGTTTTAGTTTTAGTAACTGTCCTACCCAAACGGCACGGATTTTGGTTAGATCCGTCGATCAATTGTCGCGACTGCAGATAGAACTGACCATTTGTGGTCGATTCTAGCTTTTAAAGTGAATGCTAGAGAATATCGAGCACGATCGGAGCACGAGCCAAGCTCAAATTCGTATAGTGTCACTAGTGCTCCTCTCCTCCACACTACACTAATTTGAGCTTAGTTCGTGCTTGGCTCCTCCAACGTTGCCCCACCTTTACGTTTTAAAATCTTTATGCGGTTGAGGTCAAAACAACGCAGACTCGGCTCGTGAAAACAGCATTCGTAGTGGCTCGGAATACTTACGATTAGTACCTAGCTATTGGAATAGCATTACTATGTTTTACAACGAAACTGAAACCTAAATAAACTTTATAGCTAAGCAACCGCCCGTTGATTTTCTATTTTACATTGAATTTACTCATTAAACACTGAAATATTGCTGGTTTTTGGTGAGAATAAGGCGGGGTTTTATGACCCATGAATCCAATAAATAGGTAGGTCCACTAACAATGATAAATACTTATATATATACTTGCCACCTTCTTCATCATCCATACTAATATTTGTGATATTATAAAAGGGAAAGTAACTCTGTTTGTCTGTTACGTTTCCATGGTTCAACTACTGAGCCGATTTTAATGAAATTTGGTATACAGTAAGCTTGAATTCCAAAAAAGAACATAGACTTCTGTTTATCTGGTTTCCACTTTGGCTTTGACTTCGGCTCTGCAATAATCGATATTTACACAGACGAAGCCGCCGTCAAAAGCTAGTCAACCATAAAATATACTTAGAGCACCAACTTTACGATGTCACTCGAAATCAACCAATGAACTTATTGAGCGGAGAAGAGTCGTTAAACTGTAGGGTAGGTATTTGTATTGGTTATTTTCCACAACCCCCTCCACCCCTCGCCCCTATGGTACGTGAGCTTTACGTTGCCTTATGAAGTTTACTGAAGTTCTAATCTTATATTCTGCTACTTTGATTAATTCCAAAAATATTGAAAAAGTTTTAACAACAGTTTTTGCGAGTGCTCAATTCATCACAGCATTTCATAAAGTCGGATTTTCAAATGTTCTGCCTTTTTCAAAACGGTTGAAATTAAACAGTTTCAGAATGTGGCTTATCTATATTAAATGAAGGCCTCACTGTAATGTCTAAGGGCTTTAACATACTAGCGGATTGCGAGCGTCCTCTCAGCGGAGCGGGTGCGCAACGAATACGTTACGGGCGCGCTACGAACACGCCGCTCATGCGTAGCGAATTTGTTGCGGACGCGCAACATGATCCGGTAACGAGGTGGGGATCTCTGGCGTCTTCGAAGTAACAAAGCCAATAGCAGTGTCTCCTCGTCGGAATCCATTTTGTTACCGAGTGTATTGTACTTCGTTAACTTGCTAAAAACACGTGTTGAAAACGTTGCGAATTTGTCACGCGTCCGCGACGTCTTCGCTGTGCAGCCGCGAACTCTTAACGAGATCCATTTTATGACCTAAACTGAACTGTTAAAGGGATGGCGTTATATAGGGTGTATAGCTCCATCCCTCTTACTCGCTCGCAAGATTGACATTTGAACAAGTCATGGTAAGGCCACAACATTCGGTGTTTTGTAGCCGCCTGGAGTACAATCCGCATGCCAGCCGGTCGGCTCGCCTCGTTTTTCTTCCGGCGCCGTATTAATGTCGTGAAATTGATCACTTCATGATATAACCAAGTAAAACTGCCCTCACGAATTCTCGCCCGGAAGGCTAACACAGCAACTAATAGATTCTAAAATCCAACCAAAGTCATAATAAGTAAACCACAATTTTTTTTTTGCAATCTTTTTTCATACTAACACCAGCAAATCCGGCGAACATCGTACCGCCTAATTGTCAATGAATGATGGAATGATTGACCGAATGATGGAATGATTGAGACCAATCTTTGACAGTTGCTGTTATATTTTTCTATTTATTTGGAAATTTTGTTTTTTTTTCGTGCTATGTATATTTCCAAAATTCTAATAGTTATTCTACTATTCGGGACGGAAAAAAGCAAAGGTCATTAAAATTAAGTAGTTCTTCCGAACTTGAGTTCTAAATGTTGTCACTAACATGACTTTGTTTTATGTTTATATGTAGATTAAGATTATATTTGCGCGGTTCAGGCGGAAGATTGCGAATTATTTAAAAATTAGCTTGTTGCTAGGTGGACTTTGTTCAGCACCATAGACCACATACATACGCTTCGGCAGGTTACACAGAAGACCGAGGAGTATAATCGGCCTCTCTGTCTAGCGTTTGTGGAGAAAGCCTTTGATTCGATCGAGACTTGGGCTGTGCTGCAGTCTCTCCAACGGTACCAGATTGACTATCGGTACATCAAAGTGTTGAAGTGTTTGTACGAAAATGCCACCATGTCAGTCAGACTGCATGACCAGACCTCGATACCTATCCTCCTGCAGTGGGGCGTGAGGCTTGGAAACGTCATTTCTCCTAAACTGTTCACCGCCGCAGTGGAGGATGTCTTCTAGGTTCTGGACTGGAGTGGATTAGGCATTACTGTCAATGGCGAGTATATTACACATCTTCGGTTTGCTGACGACATAGTAGCCATGGCTGCGACTACGGAAAAGTTTAGCACGATGCTCAATCACCTCAGTTGAGCTTCCGAAAGAGTGGGACTTAAAATGAACATGGTTATAACTAAAGTCATGATAAACAACTAATGTAGCACCCACTCCTATCAAGATTGGAGACTCTATTCTCGAGTTGTGGACCATTATGTCTATCTTGAACAGATAGTCCAGTTGGGTAGATCTAATTTCGAGAAAGAGGTCAACCGTCGAATCTGACTCGGCTGGGCAGCGTTTGGGAAGCTGCGCGGTATCTTCTCGACCAATATACTACAGTGTCTCAAGACGAAATTCTATGACCAGTGCGTGTTGCCAGTGATGACATATGGTTCCGAAACGTGGTCGCTCACAATGGGCCTCATCAGAAGACTTAAAGTAACCCAAAGGGCAATGGAAAGGGCTATGCTCGGAGTTTCCTTGCGTGATCGAATCAGAAATGAAGATATCCGCAGGAGAACCAAGGTTGCCCGCATAAAACCTTGCTGACATTTAAAACCAATTAATTTAAAACCAAAAGCAATTTTCTTTGCGATATATTGATTGATTTACAAACATGCAAATAAATTAATATAAATTACGAGTATTATAATATTGATATTTTTACATATGCTAAGTACAATCTGAAGAACACTCAACCAGCAATTTTTGTGTAAACATATTTCTAAAGGTCAAAGCCGTTTAAAAGAAGTAGGGAAAATAAGCGAAAATTATCATGTTGTTCATTTTTATTTTTGGCAAAAGTATTAGTCATAATAAAAAAAACATATGTTGGTAATGTGCATGGATATTGACCCAAAAAAACATGTTTATTATTGAATAAACATTTATTTTTTTCAAACCTATTAACCTAGCCGTTACCGAGGAGTAGACTTCAGGGAGTCACTGTTTTGTGGCACTGCTCGAGAACTAGGGTCTTAAAAAGCGAAGCCTCTTGAGCCAAGTGCCTGCGAGGCACCTTGTTTGTTGTTTTACAACCGTCTTCGTCCACACTTTTGTGATGGCAACTTATAAGAAAATCTCAAGCATTTTCCTTAGTGTTTTCTACGTTAGTTTTAACTTTATTTCTTGAGTGGCAATACACTCTATTTTACTTCCTACATTTACCACGAAAAAAAAAAAAATAGGAACGGAAGATCTTTTATCAAATAATCTATTAAACTATAAAATATTTTCATTAACATTGTACACACTAACTTTCATCATAATATATATACCTACATTTAGTTTTTTTTTTTCGGTGGGATAATCATCCAATAACATCATGCTCCGCTCTTGGGCGGAGCGGGAGTGCGTATCAGACTTTTACTGACTAAAAACCCACTCCTGTTCCTTCGTTGCTTTTTATACCAGGGCCGAGGCTTCCTTTCAGAAGCAGACCCTTGGCCCCAGTAGGCTTCGACCTAATAATTAATACCGCGCCTACGGTGGCCGGAAATCGGGATTGGGATCCCGGTGGCTGGGGCGTGAACGTCGCTCCCTCGGGCGTGCACATGCGGCGTCCTACTTTGCTAACATTACTGCTTCGCAGAAGGAGGCGACCGCCTACTACTCCTCTTCACTTCAGACCAAGGCATGTACCAAGGCTCGTCGTGAGGAAGATCGTTGCCGCCGATTTTCCCCACGAGGACACGTCGGTGCTTTGCCCAAACAGGGCAGACCTTTACCGTATGCTTCACCGTGTCATCCGGGCGGACCACACAATGGTGGACTCGGGCGTCACTTCCGCACGAATCTGGTGCAAGAACCTTCCGAACTGATAATGTCCGGTGAGAACCTGCGTCATGCGGAAGGTGAGGACGCCGTGAGATCTTTCCAGCTATGCTTCAAAGACCTTAGTAACTTACCGCCATAATTATGGCATGCCCAGCACTATGTTGCGACAGTCGCTTTCGCCATTTCACCATGAAATCTCGCCAGAACTCAACCTTTGCTCTTTACTTTACTGAGATAATCAGCAGATCTGTAACCATTTTACGAATATTTGTCATCTAGACTTTCTTAAATAATACGAAAGAGACTGGATCCTGCGACGGTAAACCGGACATATGAGCCCCAGTCGGTAACGTGCCTCACTTGCAAATCTAAGACACGTGTTTACAACACAAGTTAAGCTTGCGTTGTGTAGTTTACAAAGCCGTTACACTTATAAATACTAACCAAATTTGCTCAAATAAGCACCAAATTTTTTATGCGTGTCTAAGAACCAACCGGGGCTCGAATGCCTATATGCCTATACCCTAAAGTGTTACAATAGTTAAGAGTGACATTGGATCCCGAACTAGCATACCCTGTGTCAGATATCCAGTCTCTTTCGACAGAATATTATTTAACTAAGTCTTATGTAAAATATGTAAATAAATAAACTACTATTATTATTTATTATTGTTAGAACAGTAAAATCTAAAGCAACATCGTAAAAAAGTGGCTAACGTATGTTTCTCGTTTACAATGTATTTGTGGTGTAAGTTTCTTATATTTGAGAACGGTAAGCGCGCCCCAGATTTCGCAGGTCAAGGCCGCTGCTTGCTCCTCCGAGCCGACAGCCGCCTACTATCAAAATTCCCGACCTTAAATCGAGCGTGAAATATTGCCGAATTTTATGAAACGACTGCCTAAGATTGTGCCCGTATCGGAAATTACAGATAAGTAACTGCTGTCTCGTTAATCTCTGTCTAGTTTTCAAAAATAGCTCACAAAATATCATGTGCTAATTATGTACTTATCTTCTTCTATATATTAATAATAAATAGAACGTGAACGAGGCGTGGTCACGTCATCACGCGTGAACGACTGGGCGAATTTCGCTAATTCTTTTTAGTTGTGTATGCTATCGTCAGGAGAAGGTTCTTATGAATGAAAAAATTAAGAACGTTTCGCAGAAAATTGGAAAATTTCAAAAATCTATGACTATTTAACCTTCGTACGTTTGACGATTCATGCACCGCAACGGGCAAAACCGCTGACACCACCTGACGGAGGCTCTACGCAGGCATCGTCCGGTCCATGACCCTTTACAACAAACCATCATCTTCAATGGTGCATTAAAGACCACACAATGTGGATAACATGTTTCCTCAAGCGTGAAATGAAAACCGGCCACAAGTATCGGTATCCCCATAACATGCAAGCCTAAGTCAAGTCTGATCCCTCCAGCGTCCATTCAATGATTTCATTGTCCCATCAGTCCATTCAATGTTTTCGTTAAAATTTACAAGCGGCAAAGAGATTATGCTGAAGCTACGAGGCTTATTTCCAACGAGTTGATTGGTTTCCTAATCGAAAACTAGCGCACCAAACAAATTCATCGCATCGTTGAGCACCTATGCGCAGGTTTCCAGCATAACGCGATGATGGGCCATTGTTCTTCGACATAGCTTTTGCTATGTCGAAGCTTTTGACAAAGTCTGACACAATCGTTTATTTTTATATAAGTTATATTAACTCGGTGTGCCAGAATGTCTCGTATTCATCTTGCGAGATTTTTGTTGAATCGTACATTCTGCTATCACATAGAGGGAGCGCTTCCATCTCCTCGCCCATACGAGCTGAACTCCTTCAAGGTTCCTCCTTTGATCACTATGTATTGTAAACTCATCCCTTGGGAGCAAGCTAAATACCTCGGTTTGATCCTAGACCAGCATTTGTCCTTTGCTGAGTACATAAAGCAGACTTGTTCGCGTGCCGCTTTCGCACAAAGCAGGCGTTACACACCTACACCCTGTCAGCCCTTAGCAATGGTCACTCATGCGCAAACTGTATTTTTACAGCAGTCATCCGTATGATCATGACATACCTATGCTTACCCTGTCTTCGCACACGCAAAGCCCCGTCACCTCTATAGAAGGCAAATGCTTCAAAATCGATTCCTAATAATCCTCGGAACGTCCCAATATGTCTGAAATGAGAGTTCATTTAGATCTCAAAATCCCCACCATCCAGCAGTTCATGATACGCTTTCCAAAGGTTTCTTTGACACTGCTATGAGACAGCGCAACCCCGCCTTCCGATATGAAACCTCCCTCATCATCGAAATTCGCCGTCGCAGGTATATTACTTTGAGATTAGCAAATATTACTATGGTTCCAGAGGACTACTATAATCTTAATTAGACTGTGATTTTTCTAGTCAATTAAAGCATTGACCGCAGGATATATGTTTCGGTGTTTTTTTTTTAAATCACAACAGTTACAAAAAACAAAATAACACAATGTAGAAACGACTACTGCCTGTATTTTTTCGTCGTGTTTTGTTTTTAATATTGTCATGCCATAGTAGAATATAATAATTTTTGAACTCAAATAAAACCGAGGTCATTGGTCCCACAGCGTTGTTGCCATAATAAAAAATGTTTGTGAAAACAAATTCTAACAGAATATTGTATATTTTTTGGCCGGCACTTTTTGCGATTCGGAAAAATCTTCTTAACTGAATTCGGGAATTGAACTGTTTTCATAGGTAAGTTTGTACAGAACCCTCAATGCGCGAGTCCGACTCGCACTTGCCCGGTTGTTTTCTTTCGTTACGGTATTTATTTTACATATCTTGTTTATTACACTATTCATTAAATCTTCGAATTTTTAAAACAACACGAGAATTGGCCGTGTTAATTTTTTTACGCGTAAAACACTACCTGTGAGCTATCTGTTTACCCTTTAGCAATATTTTCTCGCAAAATATGAAAATAAAAATCGTATTTTAATTTGTTTTATGTACATATTTGTATCAACGATTTTTCATTAACCTGTTTGCAATTCATTTTAATAGAATATGGCGTTGTTTTATCGTGTTCTACACACCTATTAAGTTTAGAAAAAAATAGAGGTCCTTTCTACGTAAAAACGCTGCCGTATTTCGAGACCACGATGTTAGAAAGGATAGAAACACGACATAGACTAGTTTACCCACTAGAACCCTTCATAAGTGACCGTATCCAAGGGCCCAAGTCTGCTATTTTTATAAATTCGTCATTCCAACACAAACCCATTGTCATTTTGCTAAAAGTTCGTAATCTGATAATTCATAATGGTCGATCATTGATCGGTCAATGATCTTGTGGTAGAATGACAATATCGAGCTGTCTCGATACAAATTAAAAGCAATGACTGCACAATCTGTCTGTCTATCGGCTGAAATGATGATGATGACTGCACAATGACGTTCAAAAATCAAATTTTGGCAGTTATCCGCAAACGTCAAATATTAATTTGTCATTACGTATGAGATTACCATTCTATGCCATTTCTTTCAATGGAGTGTCAGTGGTTGACCATCGGAAAGTCATAATGACGGCATTATATTAGTAGATTACCAAACTTGGTCAAAATCAACAATTATGAAGTCAATGATAGACCATTCTGATACTATTGTAATAGCAGACTTGAGCCCAGGATAGAGGGTAGACTCTTTACATCGGAGGAGTACGATTTTGTTGTGCGTTAAAGAGTTTTCGCGCTTACCTAAATACTTCTTCAGCTATACGTCACCGGCTAACGGTAAAGCAGTGAGAAGTGGCCAGTGTTTATTGCAGCGTGAGCAGTAAAGTGTATTTGAGCTATATTCCGTTTTGTGCTGTTCTTTCGGTACCCGACTCTTTTTTATTTATACTCAGATCCCAAAGCTGTCAGACATAACTTATTTTCACATGAATGAAACTTTAGGTTCTCAGTAGCGTTTCATGTGCTTCGAATACCTGTGTACTTGTGGAGCTTCCCCTTGGGGCCCCTGAGCAGGTACCAGGTGAGAAAGGGAACTAAAAATAACGAGTTACTTAACTTAATTTTTTATGGCTGATTTTTATATATGTATTGTAGAATATTATTCTAAAGTAGTATCATAAGTGTCAGACACTTTCCATGGACCAAAACTAATGTCAGACACTTTAAAGCTCAAAAAAAAATAAACTATACTTGTCTGATTTTTAAATATATTATTGAGGTTACTATTACAAAGTTATATTTCAGTAGTCAGACCAACTGTAGTGACTAAACAACCCCTAAACAAAAAAAATATTCAGCCGAAAGTATGAGCGCGAGAGCACGCATGCATTTCACAGCGAGTGAGACGATTCCGTGCACTGACTGGATGTTTGGTCACTACAAATTGTCCGTTTAATGAAATATAACTTTGTAATAATTACTTCAATAACATATTTAAAAATCAGACACGTAAAAACAAGTTCTTTTTTTTTGAGCTTTAAAGTGTCTGACAGAAGTTTTGGTCCATGAAAAGTGTCTGACAATTATGATACTACTTTAAAATAATATTCTACAAAACATCTATAAAAGTCAGCCATAAAAATTTAAGTTAAGTTACACTTATTTTTAGTTCCCTTTCTCACCTGGTACCTGCCCAGGGGCTCCAAGGAGCACACAGGTATTCAAAGCACATGAGACGTACTGAGAACCTAAGGTTTCATCCATGTGAAAATAAGTTATGTCAGACAGCTTTGGGATCTTGGTCTAGTTTGGCTCGAGGCCGAGTGTTCATTTGTTTTATTTGAAAGGAGGCTCAGCTCCACTCCGCTCCACTTCCACTGTTTCTACTGATGAAGGGTGGAGATTTCTTGCACTGTGATTGACTGATTTACGAACCGACACTATTTCTTCTGATGCGGAGTGGAGATTTCTAGTACTATGATTGCCCAATTCACGGACAGCTCCTCTCTACACCGCCTAGCTCCAGTGGCCAAGCCAGTGGAAATGCACCCTTATTTTCTTTATGTCTAACATCCCTATCCTATTCCATGAGAAGATCAGATGTTTATGTTCACTTCTATTATTTTTTTAAAGTAGGTACTGTCGCACTCTGCGACGGTTTGCTTCGAGTTCCGGGACTTTTATCTCAGTGAAAATACTTGAGCAGTTTTATAAAGACTTCTATTCTTTTCTTCAAGAATTCAATATAAGTACATCGCGCTACAATGGTTATGTCCGAACTGAAAAAACTAGACATTTCTTTGTTCTACTTAATTTTTAAACCTATTCTAGAACAACAAAATTCTTCAAAGTATATTTTACATGCCAGTTCGTTGACCTAACTCATGCGATCTCCTTTTGATATCAGAGTACCTATATAGATAGATAAAGTAAGATTTATTGACTATTTTTTCCAGTGGTCTAACCCTTCCGATCAGTCGAAAAACTGAAATAATCATGGAGTGGTTTATTGTTTGGGCTCCTTTTCTTCTTCCGTTATTTTGTTTGCCGGGTTCATAATGGTTTCGATATCTTTTAGTAATTTCTGTTTGAATTTGTTTCAAGAGAATTAATATATTTTTATTTCTCAGCCAATATAACAGAAAAAGGTTTTCGGGACAGAGTTCGGTACATGTAATATCTAGTGAGGAATCTTGTCGTCGTAAGTTATCCATTGTATGTCGTCGTCTGCAGATGATATGTATTAAGCGTTCGACCTCCAACCTCCCAACCGCCTTTATACCTACCTAGATCTTTACAAATGTTTGTGAGAGAAAATTTTTCTCTAAGTAAATTGATGACGACATTATACGTTCGTGATGTTTTGTTTGATCAGATGCGATTATATGATTCTTTTTCGAATCAAAACTCACTACTCCCTACCCGGCTAGGTACTTGTTGTAGGTAAGAGGTTTTTCAAAAAATTCAAATGATCAATAAAAAATGTATCATAATTCTATCCAGTTGTATCCTTATTATTTCTAAAATGAATTCACATTCCACAATCCAGCGACAATTACCACAATCAAAGGTCGATATCCTCTATTAAATAAGCTATGTATTATTTAAAGCACGACGATGCGATGGCCGAACTATTTGGAATATTTACTGAGAAACCAACAATGCACAAAGGGATGCCTAAATCGAGCTATTAGCTATTGGCTTATTGCCGCGTGTCGGTCAGGGAAGCTCGTCCCGGTGTTCCCACGTTACTCGTTTCTAGAATCCGGTATATGTATACTCTATAGGGTACGTAAAGACTTATAGGGGTTTGTGTGGGTGTTTATTGCCCGACGTGGCGACGCGCAGTTGACGACGGCGCGCAGCGTGCCCGCGTCGGTCCGCTCGTAAAACCTTAAAAGCAAATCGACGACCCGCAATTCACTTTATTTTTGCCGGCGGTGAAAAATTTGATCAAATTATCACTGTAAAGGATTCATTTTAACGTGAATATATACGGATTATGAATGTCGTTCGTATTGCTTTTGTTGCCAATCTTTACAAATTGAAATTGATTGCGTCATATAATTCAGTTGATATGACATCAGCTGCCTCTGAAAGCTTTTAATAATTAATCTTATTTGTAACATTTTTTACAGACGGTTGTCTGTATGAATATGTTTTGTTCGTACTTATCAGACAGATCTTTAATGTGCGTTGATATATACACGTTACTTTAAAAACAAGATAAAATTAAAAAAGAGTTCCTATTTTTGAAAAGATTTTTTTTATTGTTTTTGTCAGTACAATGCCAAACACAATACCGATTTGATTATGAGTTATGATTTTCTGTACAGAAAACATAGTAAGAAAACTTTTTACAAAATAATAATAATAATCGGCTTCACTAAAAAAAAAACTAAAAGGATCAAAATAACTTTAATTTCGCAAGGCGGTGTTTCTTGGCATTGTTCGTTTCTTATTTAACACCGACTTCCGAAATTAAAGTTATTTTTATCTTTTTAGTTTTTTTTTTATAGCCAAACTGCATTTCATGATAATTCTAATAAGCCCAAACACGGCTAGGATATATTGATTAATTACTTAGTTCCGGAGTCTATCTTCCAGCTCCATTATCGTCACCAGGTCAATTCGATGATACCATTTTCAACATAACTATTCAGAACCATTTATTTATTTGTATTGTCATAGTCGCTTAACTATCTTCATTGTGATATCTATTTGAGTATGAAATTTCGTTGAAATTTCTGGTCTTCTTCATCAGTTCCACTTCATCAAATCAACCTATTGACTGTTGTAAGTGCTTAAGTTCTCGATGAACGTACCAAAATCATTATATGGTTGCCTATAATATTTGAGGAGTTCCCTCGATTCCTCATAGATGTAATCATAAGAAATGGATTCTGAAATAAATGACATCAATCGGAAAGCATATCCACTAAGAGTAATAAAAAAAAATTGCGAATAGGTCCAACGACGGAGTTCTGAGGTAACACACATAGAAAATAAAAAATACTACGAATTGATAACCTCCTCCTTTTTTTTTGAAGTCGGTTAAAAATAATGTTATAATATTGATGTTGGGCGACGCGCGACTTCGGTACCTACTTGTCAAAGGCAGCCGGTGCTGACCCCGTCAGAAAAGGAGGGAATAATATTTTTATTCTGCCCTTGGACGAAGGCCGGGGCACGTGCCAAAATGTAAGAAACGACCTTATAGAATCCTTTGATAAAACATGTCATATTATCTGTATAGTTACTATTTTGTATAGGTCGTCTCCTGACGTAGCTCGCTTTGACGTTGTTTATGGATAGCCAGTGGCGGATCAGCCATGAAGTAAGAGTAGCAAATGCAACAGGCTTGGGGCCTCGCGCATTTAGAGACCGCGCTTTTGAACGTAAAAATTGCTAGTCAATAATAATTTCTATGGATGTGATAGTCAATTTACTTCAGATTTCCCAAATAGTCTACGGAGTAGAAAATCTATTAGATTTTCCCCATTATTGCAATTTTCACGCAACCAATCTAAAAATCCAACAGGTATTTCTCAACATATGACACAATGGCTTCCGCTACAAAATTAAGAAAATTTTCCCATTTAGCATTCACATGTGAAGATGGCAAAGGCTTATTTGTCAAATCGGAGCTTCTGAGAGAGATTGAGGCATTCCATGGACAGTTGTAAAAACAGTTAAACCCGCTACGATAGCAAATGACCCAAGAGTCATATTGACCAGACACTACACCGAAGACGTCCCGGACATCAGCTTGTTCAAGATTCGGATGGCTTTGAAGCCGCTCAAAAACAATAAGGGTAATGACGGAATTACGGTGAATTCATGAATGCGGGTGGAATATCGGTGCAGTTCGGTTTATTAGAAGCTTTTTGACTCCGTCATATTCGAGGGAAACCACCATGGGTGTGTAGCAGAAGTGTGGTGGTAGTCTTCTTTAAGAACTATTTAGAGTTTATAGTCTACGAGAAAACCTTCGTCAATCCTATAACAGTGCCTGATTGACTATCGGTACATCGATGTGCTGAAGTGTATCGTATATCGATGTTTGGAAACGCAACCATATCAGTTCGACTTCAGGACCAGACCTCGAAACCTGTCCTACAGCGGGGTATGAGGCAGAAAGACATCATTTCTCGGAAACTGTTATAAATATGAACATATTTTCAAGGGTTTAGACTAGAGAGGGTTAGGCATTAATTTCAATGCTACATTTCATGGCTGAGACAATGCTCGATGACTTCATTAGAGTTTGCGAAAGAATCGAGTCTTAAAATCATCATATAATCATCTTCCGGCCTTTGTCCTAAATTACTTGGGTCAACGCAACGCGTTTTTCTTTCCATTCTATTCTGTCAGCAGTCACGCTATCATTGACTCTCTTTTCTTTCAAATTACTCTTGACACGATCCATCCACCTTTTCTTTGGCTTCCCTATCCCTGTCCATCCATCCACATGTATATTCATTACTTTATTATATTATATTTTCCTCTTCACATGACCATACTAAGATAAACAATTCCTTTTCAACTTTTAAGTCACTGGTGCCACTTTCAAATTTTCTCTAATATGCTCATTTCTCACTTTATCCATGCTCGGGTCTTAAAATGAACATGGATAAAATCAAGGTTATGATAAATACTCCAATAGCAACTACTCCTGTCAAGATCGAAGATTATACACTCGAAGCTGTAGATGATTAGATTTGCCTGGGACAAACGGTCCAGTTAGGTAAGTCTATCTTCAAGAAAAAGGTCAATGGTCGAAACCGACGTGACTGAAGGTCGAAAGCATCGAAAGCGTTCAGGAAGCGGTCCGGTATTTTCACGTCCCACAAACCAGTGTCTCAAAACCGAAAGTTGTGTTGCGAACGATGTCATACGGCTCTGAAACTTGGTTGTTCACAATGGGAAACCCCATTGTGTACATCAAAGCAAAGGGCAATGGAGACGGCTTAGCTCGGAGTTTGCTTGTGTGTTCGAATCAGGAATGAGGATAAGCTTAAATGGCAGTGAGCTGGGTACATTGATCGCAGATCAGATGTCAATGGGGTGGAAAGCCTACAAAAGGACTGATAGCCTGGTGAGAGTCGTGAATTAGATGGATACGTGACGCACAGAACCGGTCCTTGAGGAGAAACTTGGGAGAGGCCTTTATCAGCTGTGGACGTCTTTCGACTGAAATGAAGATGATAATGTCGACATGTTGATGAGACATAGCTCTCGCTAGGATTATCTAATTAAAGGATGCCTGAATATCAGTTGCTAGAATTTTGTATCCTATTCCTAGTAAACCTAAACCTAAGCTTTTCTGTATAAATTCACAGACTTCCTATTTCTGTATTATTTGTTAAAAAAGAACCTAGAATATCCTAAGCATAATTTTTTGAACACTTCGGTTTTTCAGAATTTAACCTTTAAATCTTTGTTCGCACGGAATTTGCAAAAAACCGTTATAATGTTAGTTTTTCCAAAAGTATATTAAATATTATCTTTAAAAAATAACAAATTATGTTGAAGTATTTGAATGTTACGGTAAATGAGAAAAATAATATCTTTGCCTAAGGGGGGAATTGCTACAGCACTGTGAATAGCAAAATTCTTTACTGCATTTGAAACGCTTTATTGGTCTGTATGTCTTTGTCTATGAGATTATCCATTACAAGCTATCCTTAATTGAATATTTTTTTTACGTTAGGTATATCTACATAAACAACTTTATGCTAAGGCAGATTCCTCTTTTGTGGGATTGTTCGAAAGACTTACTGCGGCCTTGGAACGTCAACAGGCAAGTGAAGGAAAACAGCTGTGGTTATAGTTTGACACTCTCTTTCGCGCCACTCAGAGCGGGAGAGAGGAAATCTTTGGGTTTAAAAATTTGTGTAAGACGTAAATTAAGCAAAATTAATTAACCCCTCGTGCGTGTAGGGGTATTATTATTACGTAATTGTGCGTTTTTACGTATCATAATCACCAAAAAAAAAAAAAAAAAAATACTTTTACTGGCCCCGGCAAACGTTCCACCATATAAATTATCAAAGAAAAAACGGAGGGTGGGATTAGTAGGGTAGATAAATAGCCTACGACCTATTCTCAGACCTACCAAATATAAATACTGTAATACGAGATTTTTATTTATCAGAAGTTAGATTAAACACAAAAACAAATTCTCATTTCCATCAAAGACTTTGAAACTATACAAACGAGGTGCCGCAAAACGTGCTACCGGGTAGTGCTTTAAAACAGTGACTACCAGAAACCTGAAGCAGTAACAGCTAGGTCAATAGGTTTGAAAAAAATATATGTTTATTATAGATTCATGTACAACAATATCAACATATGATTTCGTAAAAAAATATTTTAGCAACATGATATTTTTTTCGCTTGTTTTCCTTCTACTTTCAAACGGCTTTGATCTTTAGAAATAAATATTTTTACAGAAAAAAAAATGCTGATTATATTTTCTTCAGAATGTACATAGCATATGTAAATCTATCAATATTTCGCAAAGAAAATGGATTTAAAGGTCAACGGGGCTCTATCCGGGCGCAGCTGGCCGGAATTAAATGCACCTCAGATACTCGTACTGACGCTTGAAGGTAGTAAGAGTCTGTGTGCATTTAATTCTGGCCAAATGTTCAAGGGACTATAAGCCTTAAAACATTATGCATTAAAAAATGCACTTCTTTTCTTAGCGTTGTAACACACGCTGGGAGACAAAGCAAGCGTGGGCTTGCAGACGACGGATTAATGGGAAGCTCGCAGTCCAGTCTTCAGGTAACCGTCCGGACCGAGTTTGAGTCGTCGACAGCGCGTAGTGTTCCAAACGCGCTTTAAAGGGTTTCTTGTGGTCCTAGGACGCAAAGGAACATAGAAAGAAAGAAAAACATTTATTTGTAACTCGCACATGACAAACAACAATAAAATAAAAACGAACTGCTTAATCTATAAATACTTAATTAGATTAAAAAAAAAGACAATATTAAAAGATGAAAAATAATAGACCTGTTCAATACCAAAAAGGCCCATATTTCAGCATATGCTGCGTTATTTAACAATAAAGTAAAATAACATAATTGTGGTTTTAGTCAGTAAAAGTCTGACACGTCCTCCCATTTCGCCCTAAAGTGGGTGAAGTCATTCACCCGCCCCGTCAAGAAGCCACAAGTCCAAGGTTTTCAGGATCAGATCGATTTAAGTACCGATTAAATCAGCGAATATTGGAAGCTGTCGGCAGGTGGCTTGTTAACTCACTAACGTACATATAAGGTTGATTAATCCCATCAAGTCTGCTTTATCGAACATTTGTAAAGACATTAAAAGGCGTAAAAATTGAATTAACTTATCTCATTTATTTATTTACCCGCCATAGTGTATCGGAAAAGATAGCTGTATTTTCATGCTCGTTAGCGGCTAGACTCGGGGCAAGTTCGGTTTATGAAATGTTGAGTAGGAAACAAGAATAGTGATGATGCACATTAAAGTATAATATAAATTTCCACAACTATCACACAACGCCGTCTAGTCCCAAGCTAAGCAAAGTTTGTGTTATGGGTACTAGACAACTGATAAACATACACTCAGACACAGAACAAATGATCGCGCTCATCACACAAACATTTGTCCTGGGTGGGAATCAAACCCACGACCTCCGGCACAGCAGTCAGGGTCACTAACCACTAAACACACTAACCAACAGGTCAGTCAAAGAAAAAAAAAAAGTTAAGCCACAAACATTATGTGTTTACCTACAGGGGCCTTACCATGATGTGTTAAAAAGAAAGAGGGATGGAGGTAGCTCCATCCCTCTTTATTTTTGAAAAGGGATGGGGTTGGAGCTTTATAGGGTGTATAGACAACCTATCATAGGATGAAGCAATATGCTTCATCCCCATCCCTTTAACAATTCAGTTTAAGTCATCAAATGGATTGCGTTAAGAGCTTGGTTTGGGTCCAAGATATTGATTTTATGAATGTATGATTAGTTGAATGTGAGGCCATTTTACAAAACCAATAAACGCAATTACCCTTGCTTTCAAACAACCTATAGTGTTTTATTAACTACACGAGAAAATAATGCTCACAGTCAAAGGCTACTTGTAATCCGATTACAGTACTAAAGCCATAAAAACAAATAAGATAATGCTATTACTTTGCTCTTTGAGCAATTTAATGCAGGCAGTTTTGCTTAATAACAGTAGTTAGATGTGTTGGGTTACTTTGGCCGCAGCAAAAGCGCATTGCGACGTATTAAATACCGGAATTAAATTGATGCAAAAAACTTCCATTCTCGTATAATAATTGTACCTTTTACCGTTTGTCGGTTTGTTTTACTTATTATAGATAAAAAACTGGAGTTTATGGCTGATTTTTTTTACGGACGGGTCAACAATGAGAGGATTTTGTGGGTACTGCAGATAAGAACGTACCCTCATTTGTTCATTTGTTTTGCCCTCACAGTAGGTACCTACTGCCCGCGCTCTAGATTTGGTACCACATCGACACTTGCGTTTATGAACGCAATATCGTCGCATGAGTTCGTAATCCAACCCAATAATAATCACAGTACCTAATATTAAAAAGGCGAAGGTTTGTATACCTATGTTTATCCCCTTTTCATGCTCGAACGCCTGAACGGATTTGTATGAAACTATGTCCTGGTATAGAATGTCGGAAATGTTTCTATTTACTATTCAGGGAGAATCGAATGCTAAAGGAAGCAACAATTTCTACTTTAACGAGGGCAAAGCGGCTGTCAGATACATCGATACACCGGAACAATTTGCCTGCAGCGGTTTTCTCGTCCGATTATAATGTAGGTGTTATCAAAACCCACCTGAGTAACTCTTTCAAACAATCTTGGAACTCTGGCATCTGAACTAGCGAGCCCCATCAGTGTTGCCGACAGCTTTTTAAGTCACGCTTTGTCGACCCAGGCCTGGTGGGTTACTATGACGTTCAAATTAAGATTGTTTCATTCTTATTTCAGTGTAGGTAAGAAACAGAGGGAGACAGAGAGAGAATACAGGTTGTCTAGCGCCATCTCTTACCTACAATGGAATAAGAATAAAACAATCTTACTTTAAACGTCATGGTAACCCAGTTGGTCCTTATTGAACGACGAGCTACGGATTGCTCGTTGTCCGCATCTTCTAAATAACCTTTGTTGATAACGAAGGATGAAAAGTTTACATTAAATAAGCAAATCCAAGTTAAAACAAATCTCAGATTAACATAACAGTTTTTCTCACAACGCAATTAAGAATACTTTACATTGCATAGCACAAGGGCCTTTTGACTAGAGTGGAAACAAGTTAACAAAGTTTCTAGTAGACTCGGAATAAAGAGGAAGTTATCCAGAATTAGTTAGCAAAGTTCTATTTAAAAGAGTAAACTACGGGTGTGTTAAGCTAAATAAGACCTTAATTGGATTAGGGAGGAAATCAGGAAGAATTTCTTTGTCGAATGTTATGTTAAATTTGTTTTTCCGTCATCGGATTGGAGGATTAACGTTTTGCAATTTTTGTTTTTGTTTTTACGACTAATTGTGGAAAAGAAAATACAATACAGCTTATTGCACCAGTTTCCCGTTAGCCGCGAGTCGTCGCGTACTCTTTTTGCGTATATTTTTATTTCTCAATAAACTGGAATAAGCGGATTACTTCACTACCTATTCAACCTTTTCCCCACAAAGAAAATAAACATCAACAAAGGTACGTTTAATCTTTTTACAGTTTACAGTTTTAGTTTTTTATTCACTTTATTGGTGTAAAGTGCATGAAAAACTGAATTTCTGAAACCCGTGACGCGGTTTTTACGGATTTTCAGAATACCTACTTAACGCTGACATACCAGTGTCTCAAGACGAAAGTACGTGTTGCCAGTGATGACTTATGGCTCTGAAACGTGGTCGCTCATAATGGGCCTCGTCTGAAGGCTTAAAGTCACCCAAAGGACAATGGAGAGGGTAAAAAGGCTAGAAGTTTTCTTGCGTGATCGAAACTGAAATGAGGATATCTGCAGGAGAACTAAGTTTACCGACATAGTAGAATCGCCAAGCTTAAGTTGCAGTGGGCAGTGCTCATTGCTCACAGAACAGATGGTCGATGGGCCGAAAGGTTTGGATGGTTGAAGGTCTTCAATACTGCGTCTTATGGTCTACGTCTTCCGCAATCATCATCCACTATATGATAGGTCTCACATAAGGTGGATGATGGTTGTGGAAATCTGATCATACTTAAGTTTAAATACTTATCTATGACAAACTGAAGTAGCAAAAAGCTTACTGTCATACTTGCAACCGCTATTATGGTTCCTTTTCTGTAACTGCAGTGCGTCTCCGTAACTTTCTCCTATACCTCCTTTTTTATTAGGGGGGAAATCATCCAGTTACTTCTCCCTCTCTTACGTGTCAGACTTTTACTGACTACATCCCACTCCTATGTTCCTTCTTTGTCTTGCGTTCCAAGACCCCAGGGTCAGAAGTAAACCCATGGCCCTAGTAGGCTTTGACGCTGCTCGCCGTCCACAAGCCCATGCCTACGGAAAACGGCTGGAAATTGGGTTCGGGATCCCGATGGCTGGGGCGTGAAAGCCATTCCCCTTGCTAGCGAAGGAGGCGGCTGCCTACCATTCCTTCTCACCCCGGACCATGGCCTGTACCAGGGCCAGGTCTTTGCTACCGATCGCCCCCACGAGGACACGGCGGTGCTCTGCTTAGGCGGGGCACACCTCTACCGTATTGCGTTTCTTCCGCACGAATCAGGTGCAGGAACCTCCCGAAATTACCATGTTCGGTGTGGACCTGCGTTATGTGGAAGGTGAGGACCCCGTGACGTCTTTTCAGCCATTTCTCAAAGAGGGAACTTACCACCATAATTATGGCGTGCCGAGCACTGGGTTGTGACCGTGGCTATCGTCATTCTACCATGAGATTCCGCCGGAACTCTGTGCACCATGCCGTGACTTGTCGCGGCAGTGGAGTTTCGCCCCGGGGTTGCATCTCTACGCGCAAATCGTGCATGCGTGCAAGGACTACCTATGCTTTCTTTGGGACAGCCCTTCTCTAGATGTCTTCAAGAAAAAAATAAAGAGTATTTCCTTTCTTAATTGACAATATATTAGTATATACTAGCGAACCGCCCTGGCTTAACACGGGTGCAATGTTGATAATAAACATACTACAGAATGTCTTCTTAAACAATGTTCACAGCTTTATAACAATACAAACATCTTTTCTTTAGATGTTACTCTTGTAAGAGCGACATATAATTGGTCATGTAAAAAACACTTAACGCTCAAATCTAAGCAACGTTGAAAGTTTGACCTTGCGATTTATTAATGGTCATTGCAAAATATGTTTTTACCGGAAATTGTAGGCGCTTAAATTGGAACGGTAAATCCAATGGTATCAGAGAAATTCAGGAAATCAATACTTCTTCCAAATCCGGTGAGTATTGTGCACTCTATTATGAAAGTTTTTAGTAATTTTACTAACAAACGTGTGCTATTGCAAAGTTTAGGTGAATACAGGTTTCTTAATAAAATAATTGGACAACCTACTTTCAACACCATTTTCTGAGGAGGAAGTCTAGATGGGTTCAAAGAATTAAGAAATTCTGTAGGAAAATAAACAGCTTCTCCACCGCATCAATCTTTGAAAAAATCAAGTTATTTTCCTTATCAACTTGTTCGTTAGTTGGTGACAGAATCGCTCTTTCTTTAAAACAAGATATAGTCTTACAACTTATATTATTAATGTCGGAATAGACAATGTAAAATGTTGACCAACTCTTGGACTTATCGTACCGTACTTATAACTACGGATTACGTTGTCGCGCTGAAAAGCACTTTTTTATTTAGTACTAGCTTTTGCCCGCGACATCGTCCGCGTAGAAGTCGAAAATGGTTTTATTAGGTTTTTTGAGATACGAAAATATGAAATATTATTAATTATCTTCGTCATGTGTGATAGTCCATTGAACTGTATGGCGAGCGATATTGTATCTTAAGATAAAATATTATAGTATCTCAGCCATGTGCAGCGCCCCTTAGTGAACTCCACTGCGGGTGACGTAAACTACGACAAACTTATTATTTTCGCTTGGTACAGTAATTGGGTCTAAGGATCGAACTGCAAAATTAAGTTTGTTTTTTTATTGTATATACTTTTCCGGGATAAAAAGTACCCAGTGTGGTGCCCAGGATTTTACAGAATAATTATACCAAGTTTCATCGTAATCGATCCGGTAGTTTATACGTGATGCCTGAACAAACAGACAGACAGACAAAAATTGGTATAATCACTTTTTTGGTTTCGGTGTCGGTCTAGTAACACCCACTGCCATTTATTTTTTTGATATTTTCTATGTACAGAATTTTCACTTCTACAGATTTATTATAAGTATAAATTAAGTAATAATTGTATTTTTCCTCGCTAGAGAGCTCCGATGAAAGCGTGCGATCGCTGCTAATCATAAAGTGCTATATGGCGAAGCACAGCCTTCGACGCGCTAGTACTACCGCAACCTATGTCTGAATATCTGTAATATCTTCGAAAATATTTATTCAAATTACATGCTGTAAAGGGCCGTATTAATCTGTATTAAAGGCTCAATGTATTTAAAGTACTTAATTGGATAAGGATTGATGCAGTATTGCTCAAAATCGGTTTGTAAATAAGCCATTATTTCTCGTAAAAAGTCGTAAAGGATAAAAAATGGTCATTGTGGGTTATCACTAAGAGATAGACATATACCATCGCGAACTTTTTAGTAGATCTTTTTGACACTGTAGTACATTATTTTGATCTATCTCGTAGGGTTTAGCCAGCGTTTGCAATGTAAGCGCAAAAAAATGTTTATTTACGTCGTGTCGTAAATAAAAAATGTGTTTATTTACGACACGACGATTTATTAGAAACCTCTAATATTATTAGCATTTCTCTACCGTATTATGCATGTATTATGCATATAAACCTTCCTCTTGAATCACTCTGTCTATAAAAAAAAACACATCGAAATCCGTTGCGTAGTCTTAGAGACCCAAGCATACTTATGGACAAACAGATTGGAAGCGACTTTGTTTTATACTATGTAGTGATGATTCATATTTATTAGGTACGTAGATATAATATATTCCTATATTACACTTATTTAGGATTTATTATATTGTACACGTCCCACCTTCGAATATGAATAGAATCACTTTGTTGTCCGTCCGTCTGTCTATTATTCTGTCATGACCCTTTATCTCGGGAACACATGGACGTATCGAGTTGAAATATATAACTATATACTTAAGTCTGCGATCCCTCGAAACTGTGAAAAATCAAACTTCTAAGTTAACGGAAAAAAAATGGCCGTTTATGTCGCAAAAAACGTATATTTCAACACTCGGGCGAACCAAAATTCTAGAGCACTTCCCGTTGACCCAGAATCCTGAAATTTTGCATAAAGAAACTGGAAGAAGGTCTTATAACCTTTCTAAAAAAGAAAATTATTGTAACGTCACAAAATTTCTTTTTTTGCGATTTGGAAAAACTTCGAGACAACAATCAGGTATTGAACTCTTTACATAGGTAAGTTTGTACGGAACCCTCAGGGCACGAGTCCGACTCGCACTTGACCAGTTTTTTTTATTTTTATTAATATAAACATCACAGTAAAGCACTATTTTACTGTGATCCCACCTAATGGTTGGTAGTGATGCGATCGTTGATGGTGAGGCGTAATAGTTTATTAAGAACCACTCTACTCTATCACTAAAAGGTTTAATCATCATCATCATTAAATATGAAAGACGTCCACAGTTAGACATAAGCCAACCCCAAGTGTTGCCATAAGGGCCGGTCCGTTGCGTCTCGCATCCATCGTATTCCCGTGACCCTCACCTGGTCATCGGTCCACTTTGTGGACGGCTTCCCAACACTGTGTTTTCCGGTACGTGGTTTGCCGGGACAAAACTGATTTTTGAATTAACCTTTTAATCGCCTATAGCATAGCATAGTCGGCCTTATAATGTTCCTACTGTTGGGACTCAGCCCCTCTTTCTAGGAAAGGGTATGGGCCGTAATCCACCACGCGGGCCCAGTGCGGTATGGTACCTTTATAGGTGATTAAAGGTATCAACCTGCACTGGGCCTCGCATGTATCCGACGAATACTCTAGTGTTTATTCAGCCACGACCAAATAGTCCATCTCATCTGCTCTCCTGTCACCTATGGAGATTGAAAAATAAGACGAGATGGAATACCCATTCACAAACACCCGATCTTGGCGAATAGGACACAAAAGCACTTGCCGGACCGAAAAGTGATATGTACCAATCTAAACTCCACAAACGAATAACGAACCTTCCTTTTTGAAGTCGGTTAATAACAAGATGGGGTAAGAGAGGACAAAGATTGGTGGACCAAAGTTTCCACAAAAACTATTCATAGCATAAATAAGCATAATCAGCCTTTTAATGTTCCCATTGCTGTGACTCAGGTTTCCTTTCTAGGAGAGGGAATGAGCCGTAATCCATCACGCAGGCCACGTGCGGGTCGGTGAATGTCACATGTCTTCGATTTTTTTGGTTCTAGGACATGCCGGTTTCCTCACGATGTTTTCCTTCACCGATTTGAGAGCAGTGGTGATGAAATAAATTACACAAAAGTAATGCGCCTAGCTGGGTTTGAACCCGCGACCTTCAACTCGTAAGTCGGGGCCGTTACCACTCGGCCACCACTGCTCTTATTATAGAATAAGAGCAGAATTATAATTATAATTATATTTAGAATAAAGTAATTAATATGAATATAGATTCATATTAATTACTTTTATTATTTTACAACAAAATTCATTCAGGTTTACAAAAAAGTTCTCATTTTAAGTTAATATTGAGACTGAGAAACCTGAAACCCAATAAGTGACGTTTATCGAAAAACTGGTTTATTCGCTGCTGAATAAATTTTCACAAACACATTAAAGTGGCTTTTATAAATAAAATTCCTGATGCTTTAACTGTGCGGTACTAATTGCATTAAACATAATAAAATTGTTCAATCAATTCATATTAAAATTCCTTTTGTATTCTGGAATTTAAGCGTCCAGTAGAGTTAAAACAATTAGTCGCGTAGGACGATTATCCATCCACATTTATTGTAAGCGATCAGTCGGCAGTTAATGAGATATTCAATATAAGAGTAAAACCTACTTTTTATACGTTTTACAATATATTTTGAATAATTTGAACTAATATAATGAAACATGATCAGCCGACTTGCAGATGAATCTCACCACATGTCTTTGTCATAGTCAACTATAAATGATGAATGTCATTTATAGTTGACTAGTATATATAAGCACCAACTAGTCGGCCAAATCCGTCGTAGGTTGATCTCTATTTACTCGTCATATTTTGCGAACGTGTTCATCTCATTCTGTCCACGTTCCCGCAACTGACTATGGCGCGGGTATAAACGCGAGTTGCGTGTTAGCCTTGCCCTAATTCGCGATGTGGATTTAGATACCACATCAGCTCATAAAGGACGATTGTTTAACGTAGGTTGCTCTGGTTCTTATGAAGGTGATGATTTTTGTCTACTGCTCTTTTAATTTATTAGCTATTTTCTTCTACTTATCGTAGCACCCTTTTTTTTTGTCTGTTCTGAAAAAAAATCACACTTAATTATTTTTTTATAAATAGGTTTTTGATAGATCTATATTATATATAAAAGGAGAAACTGACTGCTGACTGATATATCATACACAGTTGTAACTACAGGGAGCATTAAGAAGGGGTTTTTAAAAATTCAAAGCGAGGAATTCGATAAATTTGAAACTTAGAATAAAAATTAGCAACCCAATTAAATAAAAAAGGTTTTCATTATTCGTTTTTCAAAACAACCCCTATATAACGATTTAGGGGGTAAGAAAGGTTGTATGGGAGAATGTTATTCCTTGGATTAATAAATTTTAAACATGACACAAATATTTATCAAAATAAATAAAAAGATGGCCATTATCTGTTATCAGTTTTTCAAACTACACTCAAAAGACGGTTAAAGCGGTAATATTATTGTTGAGATCGAAGCGGTGGGCTGTGTCATTATATATTCCCACAGTAACCATTTCGAGTCAGTGAATATAATATGGAAAACTACTATGGAAAAGTACATAAATATATGTATAATGACAACACAAAAAATAAAAATAAACTTTTTACAAAAATAAAATAGAACTGTGAAAAGTGCAAAATAACTTTAATTTCGGAAGTCGGTGTTGCTGTAATAGTTTTGTCTCTTCGTTATTTAACACCGAATTCCAAAATTAAAGTTATTTTGCACTTTTCAGTGTTTTTTTTTACATTGAAGTCGGTTGTATTTAATTTTTGTAAAAAGTTTTTTATTTTGTACTATTTAGATATGGTATCACCACTAAAAAGTAACCTTCAGCCAAACTTAAATACCTTATAACCAGAGTGCATCTCATGACAATTCGAATTATCCCAAACACGGTTAGAATACATTAATTTATTACAGAGTTCCGGTGCCTAATTTCAGGCTTCATCATCTGATCAGTTCTATATATTCCCCCTCTTCTTTCAGTCAGTCATCGACTACATGTATAAACAAAGAAATTTTACTTATTATGACGGTTTCTTCGGAGTTCTCTTCTATGTCTTTGAAGTTCATGATCAGATCATAACAATATTTCTATGAAAGTAAGTATTCAACTCGAAAGCATAACCTTAAAATAAAATAGAAAAATCAAAATCGGTCCACAATTGACCGAGAAATCGGTGAACATACATTAAAAAAAATACATTCAGCCGAACATAGAACCTCCTCGCAACCTCGAGATAAAGGGTCTTGACAGACAGATAGACAGACAGTTAATTCGGAAAAATCTTCGTAACTCAATTCGGGAATCGAACTGTTTTTATAGGTAGGTTTGTGCGGAACCCTCAGTGCGCGAGTTCGACTCGCCCTTGTTTTTTTTTTATTTCACTTAGTTCTACATGGACACATAAAGAACTTCAGAGGTTACTTTATATCTATATAATATATAAAAGGAGAAACTGACTGACTGACATATCAACGCACAGCCAAAACTATATTTTATAACATATGCTGGCACTAAGAGATAATTTCCCAAAATTCACCCTCCAAGTGGAGGAAACAAGAGTTCAAAGTCTGTATGGAGAAACCAATTTTCACGCGTATGAAGCCGCGGGTAGAAGCTAGTTGACGTATAAAAGCGTTATTTATACTGGCTTTGCCTACTAGCTTCGTATGAGTTAAGGATGAAAATAATCCCAAGAGGACATACTCCCTAAAACTAAAAGTATCCTGTGTCGTCTCTTATCGGCTACGGCAATGTTCAAAAGATTTACCATGGCCCTAAAACGCAAAAGATAAATAAAGGAACACGGATAGGTTTCTTTCAATAAGCTAAGTAGAAGTCATTTGTATTCTGTATGGTGTCGGACGTAAAGAATAGCACCATCCCATATCTTCCCGTGGGTGTCGTAAGAGGCGACTAAGGGATATTTAGATTCTGTGCATACTACAGCACCTTAGGTCACCCCGTGGTGTCGGGTAAACTACCAACAAAAGCATTCCCAAGGAGGGTTGGTGTCAGGCTGGCGGCCGACTTTAAAATAAAACTAGCCAAATCCCATAGCAACATGTTCGGTCTTAATAGAATGCGCGATAGGGCTAGGGCGTACCCCACAGGCGACGCGCAGGGGCAGCACCCGGCTCCTGTGGGAAATGGACCAGGGTTGTTGCACCACCTCGGGCGGGTGCAACGTAAGAAGTTAGCTCGGGAAGTGAGATTGAGGTATGCAAGTTGGAATGTTGGGACTATGACTGGAAGGGCCAGAGAGTTAGCGGATGTATTGAAAAGAAGACGGATAAATATAGCATGCTTGCAGGAAACTAAATGGAGAGGAACAAAAGCGAGAGAAATTGGTGAGGGATATAAGTTCTACTACTGTGGAAGTGATGGAAAAAGAAATGGTGTAGGAATAGTGTTAGACAGTAAATTGAAAGAAAGCGTGATGGAAGTACAAAGGATTAATGATAGATTTATAGTTGTGAAAGTTATGTTAGAGAATGTGATGTTGAATGTAGTTAGTGTGTATGCACCACAAGTAGGATGTGATGAAACGGTGAAAGAGAAGTTTTGGGAGGATTTTGATAGAGCGTTAATGAACATCCCTGTTCATGAAGAATTAATAGTTGGAGGTGATTTTAATGGACATGTGGGAAGAATGAAAGGTGTTTATGAAAGAGTACATGGGGGATGGGGTTTCGGTAGTCCGAACAGTGAAGGAGAGACACTGTTGCAATCCGCTACTGCATTTGACCTGGCAGTAGCCAATACGTGGTTCCAGAAAAGAGACGAACACATGATCACGTACAAAAGTGGTAATCATAAGACCCAAATAGACTACTTTCTAGTTCGGCGCAACCAACTAAAGCACGTCAAAGACTGCAAAGTACTGCCAGGAGAAGACCTAGTCTCACAACACAGACTCCTGGTTATGACATCAGTGGTCAAAGTACTCTCTACCAAATACAAAGAGCGTCCTCCCCCTAAAATAAAATGGCATATGTTAGAGAAGAATGATTGTGCGAAGAAGTTCAGGGAGCGAGTGGTGGACAGAATGATAGAGATGGGAGACATGAATGATCGAAGTATAAATGAAAGCTGGAATGAGATGGCTGGGTGTATCAGGCATGCAGCGAAAGATATTTTGGGAGAGACGAGAGGAAAGGGTATAATAGATAGGGATACATGGTGGTGGTCGACAGAAATTCAGAGTGTGTTGAAAGAAAAGAAGAAAAAATTCAAAGAATGGCAGTGTGTAGAGCCAGGAAACGCTAGTTTAAAAGCTGAAAAAAAGAATGAGTATGACGTTCTAAAGAAGAAAGCTAAGAAAGCCGTGGCAATAGCAAAATCAAAGGCCCAGGACAAACTATATGACACACTGGACAGTCCTGCAGGCCAAAAAGAGCTGTACCGGCTTACTAGAATAAGAGAGAGAAAAGCAAGGGATGTTTGTCAGGTAAGATGTATAAGAGATGAAACTGGAATGGTTCTATCGGATGATGAAAAAAATCAAAAAGAGGTGGAAAGAATATTTTGAAAGACTGATGAATGAGGAAAATAATTGGAGTGGGGTGTTAGAGAATAAACCAGTGAATGTGGGATTAGTGCGAATTGTTAATATGGATGAAGTCAGAATAGCAGTAAATGGAATGAAGAATGGTAAAGCCATTGGTCCAGATGGAATACCAGTGGAAGTGTGGAAGTTATTGCGAGTGGATGGATGGACGTGGTTAGCTTTGTTCTTCAATAAGTTGTTGCTGGAAGAAGCCATACCTGATGAGTGGTGCAATAGCTCTTTAGTGCCGATTTTTAAAAACAAAGGTGATGTGCTTGAGTGCAACAATTATAGAGGAATAAAGCTAATGTCACATACTATGAAAGCCTGGGAGAAAGTTATTGAAAGGAGGCTGAGAGAAGAGAGTGAAATTTCACAGACCCAATTCGGTTTTATGCCTGGTCGGGGTACAACGGATGCCATTTTTGCTATACGCCAGCTGTGCGAGAAATATAGAGGTGCGCATAAAAACTTGCACATGGTATTCATTGACCTCGAAAAGGCATACGACCGGGTACCTCGTGAGGTTCTGTGGTGGGCCCTTAAGGAGAAAGGTGTGCCTGGGAAGTATGTGCAGTTGATCCGAGCGATGTACAGTCGATGCAGTACCCAAGTCCGGTCTACAGTGGGTACCACTGGCAGCTTCAATGTGGCAGTCGGCTTACATCAAGGGTCGGCTCTCAGCCCTTACCTCTTCCTGATGATAATGGACGCTCTGACGTCGGACATTCAGGAAGAGGCTCCCTGGTGTATGTTGTTTGCCGATGATATTGTGTTGGTTGCCGAGAGTGGCCTAGAAGTCCAGAACAGATTGGAGGTGTGGTGGCACAGACTGGAGAGTGTTGGCCTGAAATTGAGTAGAACCAAAACGGAATACTTGTTCTGCGATTTCGGCGGTCTCTCCAATCCAGTGCCTTTAGCTCTAGCTGGAACGCCCATACCGATCTGCTCTGACTTTCGATACCTCGGGTCACTCATCCAAGGGGATGGTGAGGTAGACCGGGACGTAACACATCGGATCAACGCAGGATGGATGAAATGGAGACAGGTCACGGGAACAACTTGTGACCCACGGATGCCCCTCAAGTTGAAGGGTAAAATCTACAAGTCCGTGATAAGGCCTGTCATACTGTATGGATCAGAATGTTGGGCTGTGAAAAAGACGGATGAAAAAAGATTGCATGTAGCGGAGATGAGAATGTTAAGATGGATGTGTGGTGTGACGAGAATGGATAAAGTGAGAAATGAATATATTAGGGGAAGTTTGAAAGTGGCACCAGTGACTGAAAAGTTGAAAGGGAATCGTTTATCTTGGTATGGTCATGTGAAGAGGAGGGATGAAACGCATGTTACTAAAAGAGTTATGAGTTTACATGTGGATGGATGGAGAGGGAGAGGGAGACCAAAGAAAAGATGGATGGATTGTGTGAAGAGTGATATGAAAGAAAAGGAAGTTAGTGATAGCATGACGAGTAACAGGGCAGAGTGGAAGAAAAAAACGTGTTGCGCCGACCCCAAATAACACGGGATAAGGGCAGGAAGATGATGATGAAGTAGAAGTCATTTGATGATATCCGATCTGAAAAAAAAATCTTCCCTTGTGTCAATTTTCATCCAAATACATTGAGATGTGAAGAAATAACAAACGAACAAAGACAGAATTACTTTTGCTTTTCGAATATTATGAGTATGGATTTGTAAAATAAATATCATTTATCTTTTTTACCCAGTGCTGGGACACAGAGCATTCCCTCTTAGAGAGGTGTCTCTAAGAGGGAATGGGCTGTAACCTATCAAAAGGGTCTAGTGTGAGGAGGTAGATGTCAGTTAGGTATGCCCTAAAACACACTAAACACAAAAGAATACTAGAACAGTGTTCTATGACATAGCGGTTTTCCCACGATGTGTTGCTTTTTCGTTTTAAGAGGTTTCGAAGATTAAATAAAATTAAATAAATTACACAAGTTAATGTGCCAAACTGGGTCTACTTTTATTATTGGGGGGGGGGGAAATCATCTTATGACAAATCTCGCTCTTGGGCAGAACGGGAGGTTGTGTCAGACTTTTACTGACTAAAAACCCACTCCTGTTCCTTCTTTGCTTTCGTCCCAGGGCCCAAGGTCTCATTTTCACACTACCCGTGGCCCCAGTAGGCTCGACCCTGCTGGGCCCCTACGATTTATTGACACCTGACCCTGAGGCGCGTAATGATGTAATCGTTGATGGTGAAGCGCACTTGTTTATGAAGAACCTATTCGATATAGCCTTGGAGACACCTAAATTATAATCAGACAAGAAGGCCACAGTAGGCAAACTGTTCCAGTTCTTCGATGTAAGCGGTATAAAGAACAAGACAAAACGCTTAGTCCGGACCATAGAGGTTTTACTTTGAACCCAAGACCTAAAAACTCGTGTGGGGGCTGTTATCACTAAGTCACTATTGCTCAAAGTTAGTTGTACTTATTGTCACGTCATGCGCCAGACCGACAGTAATTAATGGCATTATTTCTAAACGAACATTAGTAAGAACTTCGCTCGGAAAAATATCCAGCAATTTCTTCCAAGAAAAAAGACGATAGAATTTTTATATGGGGAATACACTAAGTTCCAGTTAGTAATTTAGCGGTCGTCTCCCACAGCATTTCATAAGCGCATCGTGAGCGCAGGGAATCCCGCGCCGCACGATCCCGGGAACCCACGTCTAGCGTCCCACGTTCCCGGGAACCCGCAATACCGCCGGCACGCGACTAATATGTAGTAAACTTGCTTCGAAAAATCCACTTATTAACTCCATTTTCTTATGACAGTTTTATGTTCGGTTTTTAGAAAACTCTCGTCGTTTAAATTCAGATATAGATGTTTATTTTTTAATTTAATTTAGCGCTTGATATAATGTATTTTACAATTTATTGAAAATCTACTGTTGGGAGTTCAAAATGTCTTATTTGTTTTTAATTTGTTTACAAGATTGCATTCTCTTAGATTATATGAAGGTCAACCCGTTTTCAACCACCAATTTGATGATACAAGAAGGGTTGTTATTTGTCATTTTAATGTTATTCGCTAACGGGCCTATTACACTACGCGTTATTGCACACAAGAAAGAGAGCAATTTACGCCAATGTCGTGTAAAGGAATGAAACAGAACGATGAGATACATAGAAATACATAGACTAAGACTGAATAATGCGTAGTATAATAGGCCCTTAATGTCTTAATGTCAATACAAAACAGATTACCGCAATCCGACGTGTAGCGGCTTACGTACGCTACGAATACTACGGCTGCTACGAACTGCTACGGCGTAGCGTTCTATGATGCAACCGCGTAAAACGTACAATATTATTTATTTGCGAGTAAGAGACTCCGCAGGCTACAGACTTTCTTAATCAATTTAAAGGTTTGCTTAATCAGTACAAAGCTGTATGGAAGTGCGCACACAAAATGCTGGTCCAGCTCCACTACCACTAGGGTGTGCAAATTGATTAGCTTGAAAATTATAATTATTTTTCTTTAATATTTTTGAAATTTGAAAATATTATAGTGTTGTATAATGTAGAAGCATATTTCTTTTAAAGTTTGTAAATGTGAGTACCTATTATTACTGGCTATTTATGGTTTTTAGGTTATTATTATTGGACTTATTTGACATAAATGAGCATGGCATTTGAGAGTTTGTCATGCTCACTCAAATGTCTCACTGATGGTGGCGCGTGTAATGGATCATTTGGTTCCCTTCAAAATGGTTGAGCGGAGTGGTGCTAATATTCGCGTCATGCCCGTGAACGGGTGCTTTTCTTTCGGTTTAGACTGGTCATCTCTTAGCTGCCAGTTGCTATTTTAATATCTTTATTTAGTTTTTATTTTATTTACATTGTTCTCATATGATAGTAGCGACATGAAACATGTAACCGAGATATTTGTAATACATAACATGATTGAAAAGAGTGTTCATGGAGTTTCTTGCATATTCTTTTCCATAAAGACCTATGCTTTGGAATGTGCAAATAACATTATTTTTTCTCTGACTGACTGACATCTTGACATTTCAAAAGTGCCTGTAATGGTCGACGCGATCGGCGTTATCGTTATCTCCAGGCCCTGGTACAGGCCATGGTTTGGAGTAAGAGGGGACGGCATGGCATGCGGGCGCCTCCTTCTGCAAAGCATGCTAGCGAAAGCGGCGGCCGCACGTGTTATACATAATGACATTCGTAGTATGACGTAGTTAAATCACGAATTTTAATATTTCACGAATATTAATCATTGTTTTATACACTGGTAACATTTATGAAGCTCAAATCAAATGTGGACCTTTACCTTGTAGTACCTCCCTTCCCCCCTCCCGTTACCTTGGTAGGTACCTCCCAAGTATAAAACGACTTATAAAAAAAACGTATTGGTGATAATCCGGTAAATTATTAAATACGAGGGACACTCCGAAAGTTTAAAAGAAACTAAAAAACTAACTTCTACGGATAAAATATTTTTATTAAATCTTTTCAAAGAACTCTCTACACCAGCCTCTATACAAAGTTTCATGTATCTGAACCAATTTTTGAAATTTTTTCCAGTCCGTCGCAGACACCTCTTCCACGGCCTTCTCGAACGCTGCTAGCGTGTCTTCCGGCGATGAAAACTGTATCCCTTTCAGCAGATTTTTCATTTTAGGAAATAAGAAGAAGTCACACGGTGCCAGATCAGGACTGTAAGGAGGATGCCCCAGGACACTGACCGGTGTGGTATCCAGGAAGTCTCTCGTTTTGAGCGCGGAGTGCGCGGGCGCTTTTTATTGTGAAACAGCACCCCGCGGAGCCAGATGATCGGTCGCTTGTTTCTCATTGCAGACCAAACTTCCGGCAGGCATTTTATGGTATACCATTCGACGTTGATTCCGCATTGATCTCGTAATGGAATTGAAATCAGATACCCCGTCAAAGTGAAGAAACTAGCGATCAAAATTGCGCTTCACCTTCGTAAGTAGTAGTGTATTTTTATCTTGTTGAAAGTTCTGTTTATTAACATGGATTCTTGCATCCATCTCTTGGTTCAACCAATTAAAACTGTTCATTCGGCTTCACTATAATAATTTGATTTGATGTAGTTTGCCTGCTAATCGTGCTTCCTGAATCGTTTCTTGTCGAGAGAACCGAGTTATGATTTGTTTAGCAGGAACTTCCACCCTCCCAAAGTTTATGTTAGTATTATTTAAAAGGGTTAGATTCGCGCACGGAACAAATATTTTTATGACCTTCAGATAGGTGTTCTGGTACACCAGAACCACGACAGACAGTCCAGTGTCCAGTGACACGTAGACATACATGTTTTGTGTATCTGAGTTTACATATTTGTGAACGCTCCCACGATACAGGAGTTATTCATAGTGTGGGGTACGTATTTGAAAAACAAATACACAATTTCGATATGCATCTACGATGCTCCTTAAAATGCACCCTTTTGTGATTGGCTACCAGAAATAGAAGTCTCGATATCGATGTATTCTATAATTGGATTGCAGAGTTGATATGGCTGAGCCTTTGGCTAATATTTTTAGCATTCGTTCAGAGGTTGGGGCAAACTTTGGATTCCTATATTTATTCTGAATCGTATGAAAATATCATTCATTGAATGTGCATCGAACTTAATTCCGAATCACGGCTAATTTAATTGTAAAAGGTTTTCATTAAGCTCTATAGCTTAAATTTGTCACCAAATCTATCTTTGGTAACAAATTTAAGCAGTGCAGTTGGGGGTGGCGGTGTGGGCTGTGGCGGAAGGGCTCAGTGTGGTAGTTCTAAAGAAGACGATTCAAGACATCGTCAAAAGTGTCATCAACGTCGAAATCACCACCAATGACAGAATAGATGGCCTGGTCATCAGTAATCAATCTCCAGATCCTGGGTACTAAAGTTCTTTCAAAAACAACAGAAAAACTAGAATGAAAACACAATACCTTAGCATTATTATACGTACTTACAAATTGACATAATTCGATATGAAAAAACATTTAAACAATTACGATAATTAGTTATAAATACGGAACCCGTATATATATATTTGTGCTTATTGCATTATTTTATCCTAAACAAAGACTATATACTGCGTATAAAATGATAAGGTTGATATGCATTAATCGAAATATATACTTATGAGACTACCTCGTACACACTTGTGTAATTTCTAACTTAGTTTTTTTCAACACACCGCTCTGGTTTTAATAACAAAATTACACAGTTTGTTTTACGATACTCAATTATATTTGCACACAATAAGAAACTTTATATTATAACAAAATCGTTTTACTCACCTTATGTACGAAGATATGTTTTTCCTTGGACTACACTCCGAAACACTTAGGGTCTATTTGTGATGACAGCAAATACTAGTGTGGGTCCGCGCAGTTGACAGGCCATCGTAAAAAAAGGCGTGAATTTTGCATTCCGTGTGACGACCTTGAACGCTGGCTAGTTAAAAGTCCAGTATGCTTTATTAGTTATCGTTTATGATCATAGGGTTCAACATTATCATAAAAGTCTTCGGATTATCGACCTTGAAGTGATCATCCAGTTTACTGGCTACTTTGAATGGCCCGTCCTATAAAGGGTTAAAAAACAACTCCAAGAACTTAAGACGTCTTCCCATTAGAATTAAACTACGGCAAGTTCAATAATAGAAGTTGAAAGTTAACATGGCCATTTAACTTAAAAGAAACTAATTTTTCCGTTCATTATTCTTTTGAAAGCGAAGTTTTAAACCAATAAGCTTTTGGTTTTTCAATGAAATAATAGACAAAAGTTTCGTCTGTTAAAATTTTCTGCGTTACTTGTTTCTACTTTTTTTTTTCGTTGAGAATCATCCAATGACTTTTCCCGTTCTGGTACAGAACGGGAGAGCGTGTCAGACTGTTATTGGCTAAAACACACGTATTTTGCTTCTTTGCTTTCTAGGACCCTGGTTTCCCTTTCGGTAGCTAACCCATGGCCCCTACGGTTTAGCTAACATCACTTGAGGCACTTGTATCTGACAGATACAAGTAATTGGAAGTACAGTTTCTGGCGTGGCTACATTTCTTATACGCTAATTTCCGGTTTCCGGCTTTTTAGGTATGTGCATATTTTCTGGCCCGTTGGTCTAGTGGTTACCCTGGCTGCTATGCCGGAGGCCGTGGGTTCGATTACCACCCAAGACAAATGTTTGATCATTTTTGCTTTGTGTCTGGATATAAATTGTCTATGTTATATATGTATTTAGAAATATACGGGGCTCAGCAGGGTCGAAGCCTACGGGGCCATGGGTTCGCTTCTGAAAGGAAAACTCGGTCCTGGATTACAAGGTATAGAAGGAACATGGGAGAGGGTTAGTCAGTAAAAGTCTGACATGCCCTCGCGCTCCGCCTAAGAGTAGGAGAAGTTATTGGATGATTTTCCACCTAAAAAAAACCTATATAAGTATGTTTATCAGTTGTCTAGTACTCATAGCACAAGCTTTTCTTAGTTTTGGCCTAGATGGCATTGTGTAAAAGTTTTGGAATATTATTATATAAATTCCGGCTTTATTAAGGTTAATGAGCTATTCATGGACCAAAATAGCACAAAATGGACTTATCCGTTTTGTGTTATTTTGGTCCATCAATACTTAGTCTTACATCAAGTACTTAGTTGCTTCGTTATAACGACAATATGAGGGTGTTTTTAATATCGTGTGGATTCATCACGCATGTGGAATTCCACGCAATCCGCGTGCGAATTCCACGCATTACAATAAATTATTGTAAGAAAAGGACGTTTATAGGGAATACGCGTGCGGAGCAATCCCGCATGCGTGATGAAATCTGCACGATATTAAAAACATCCTATTAGCGAGCCCACTTTTCTTAATGTCATAAATCAGAAATTAGAAACGTTTATTTCAAATAGACCGATTACAGGCACTTTTGAATTGTCAAAATGTCGATCAGTCAAAAAAAAGCGAAGCTTTTTGAATTGAATTCAGTTACTGGCAGCTAAGTGATGACCAGTCTCAAATGACGGCGCCCGTTAACGAGCATGACGCGTGCACTGATGCAGACGTCATGCTCGTGAAGTGGCCACTCAGCTCAATCATTTTGAAGGGAACCGAATGACTCAACAATACGTAACACCATCAGCGAGACTTTTAAGTGAGTATGATAAACTCTCAACTGGCATGCTCGTAATGTCAAACAAGTTGTAACCTAATAAAAATGCTCCATGGTACTTGACATTCACAAATTTTAAAAAAGTGCTTCTTCATTATACTATTCTATATTATATTCTATTATCCTATTAGTAATACTACCTAACTACTACTTATATTAATAAGATTAAGATTCAGGATTGAGGTTCGCGAGCATATTCGTAAAAAGTTGGCAGTAGTATCATCACAACGTTAATGTTTCTCTGTTTGTCGATTTGGACCAATATCTATTTATTTCATTAAATTGTGTATATATTATATTTACCTATATTGTATTGTATCTATGATTCATTTGTATATCTTTTTTATATTGACCTTTTTTTCTTCTATCTCTTTTATTGCACCTACCACTATTCTTCTCTGCATCACCCAAAAGTTGACTGGTAGAAAATGCCTAAGGCATTAAGTCCGCCTCTGTACCTTTATGTGCATGAAGTATAAATAAATAAAATAAGAATAGATAAGTGCTAAACATCACGTTAGATGTCGAAAAAGTCGGCTTTCTGCCTTTATTTAGATTTTCTTTAAGACTGTTAATAAATATCGGCTATTAACCGCTATTGTTAAGTTAAAACGCAACATCTACAGGGTGTGTTTTCCAGTTGGCGAGCGTGGCTAAATGTGAAACTATGACGAATATCGAAAAATGCTCTAAGGAATCGCGTGTTTGACTTTAATGAAAATTTTAACTGCATCATTAGGTTAAAAAAAAAAAACAATATACCTAGCCAAGAATCGAACCCGTTAATATTCGAAAATAAATTACACTCTATTTTATTACACTCCATAGATTCGCTAAAAAGGATCATGTTGTAGTATCCGGAAATATAATAAATAACCTTGTTGGTAGTTATATTTTCGAGCCGCTTGGGGTTGAAACTATCGGATCGTGGGGTCCGAGTGCTCACAAATTATTTAAAGAACTTTCAAAACGCCTTGAAGTGTCAAATTCTCGTGACCTAAGGGTTGGCTTTTACTTCGGACAAAGGATAAAAGCATTGCCCTTCAGCGTGGCAATGCCGCCAGTCTTTCGGGAACATTACCAGTCGACAGCGATGCGGAGGAGTTTTTCGACGCCGTACTTTAGATTGCTTTTTTAGTACTTCGCTTTTGTTTTTATTTTGTAACTTCATTTTAATGAGGTTAAGTTAAGCATATTAATGCATTATTTATATGATAAATAAAATATTCCCTTTACCAAAAAAAAGTTGTAGTGAATACGGAAAACATAAAAAATATTGTCGAATTTTACTAAAATCATCAAATCATCTACAAATATCAATATTTTGTAGGTTTTTCATTCATGTAAGTTAACCGTGACTTGTTAGAAATGGGGCAATCTGTGTATTATTTTTTTTCTAAAATCCACAGGTTTCATTCCCGGCTAGTGATATCGTTTTATAAAAAATCTAATGATGTAATTTAGGTTTTGGTAGAAATTCCTTTTGAATATTTTAGCTATTTTTCATAGTTTTGGATTTGACCAAACACGCCAATTTGAAAATATCATTCCGTATAGTCCTAATATATTTATTTCCCAATATACTAAGCAGCACATTACCAAACAAATTTAAATTAAATAAAGTGAAACAAAAAGGGAAATGACAAATGGTTTATGCAAAATAAGGGTCTTAATGCCCGATATCGTTAAGACGGAATTCTAAAAAAAAAAGGAAAGCATTGTTTTCGTAAAAGGGTACTAAGATGGAGGTGGAAATTGTGAACAGTTAGCTGAAATATAACTGACGTTCTGACCTTTTAATAATCTCTTTTCTTTGTATTGTATTGTAGTTCCTTCGCTAGTGTTCGAAATTTAGAAATTCTAGAATAAAAGAGCAGATACAAAAAAAAAAACTGTTATAAGGCCCTTACTCGCATTTAGAGAAGGTAATAAACAGTGCCTTTGTGAAACCTACTCCTCCTTAATGGATAGGTTTGAAAAAAAAAATATATTTATCAAAGATTCATGTACAACATTATCAAATATTTTTCGTATGCGGTTATTATAGGCGGGTCGTTAAAAAATAAATATCATCGCAGTGACATGACACTATTGACGATATATTATTTGATTTTTTTTTAATTTGATACGCTTCTGTGCAAGCTTTGTAAAAATGTACCTATTAAAAACGTCAAAATACGTGCAAACTTTTTGCAAACTTCGTAACAATTATCGGGTAGAGCCGCGCACGTTAACTTGCGTCGCTGGGAGCGCGCTTAATGTTGCTAGTTTAACTAATCTATTTTCACTCATGAAATTAAAAACAATCTTTCGTAATACATTGTAATTTATAGAATTTATTTCGACGAGCCCCAAGAACAAAATCGTATCGAAAATGAAAACAAAATCTACTTTATTACATACTAAGAACAATAATTATGACACAACTTTATTTTTGTTTAATTCATTAAACCCCAAGCGAACGCCACGCACGCTCTGATACGGTATACTCTCTCTAGATACGGTATTCGAATGGTTAATATTATTTTACTTATACTTAATAAACTTATACTCTAACTTCAAACCCATATATCGATAATGTTTCATTATATACCATTTTGTTCTTGGAATCTGTCGATTAATTAAAATACATTTATTTAGGTATTTAAAGGAAAGTAAACAAATAGATTGAATTAGAGGTTATTTTCATTAGCATAATTATCATTTTAAAAAAGACATGAGAACGTTGTAAATCTTTTATTGAATAATTAGTGGCATTTTTAACATCAAAATCCATGCTGGTCTTTATCAGAATAATCGGATGAGTCCAATGTATAATTTAAGCTTTGTATTAACAAAGCTTAAATTATATATAATAAATAGTAGTAATGGTAATGCATCATATATATTGAAAGTAGAAATATTAATCATGCATTTCCATTACTTACATATAATTCTTATTTACTATTATAATTACATATAATTATTATAATATAAAATTATTATTATTTACATATAATTCGGTTGTAGATTCGGCACTATTTTTTCTTTCATCCATCTCATGGAGTTTGCAGAATTCATATCATCATAATAGTCACTTAATTAAGATTTAAATACATAGTAGCAGTCTATTTTCAACAAACTCTATTTCCTTGCCAGGCACCGCTGGGGTCCGAATATGTAGGGGAATTTTATTGTTATGGTCACCCAAAAAATTATTTGACAAATGGGTCTAATTTTGGAAAAAGGTACCGTAGGCCCGATATTTTCTCATTCCTCTTAACAAGCACGTTTGACTTTCCAGATAATATCCCAGCCAGCACTTTTAATTACTTTCAGTATTATGATGACGATTATTTACTGTAGAAACGATTAAAAACACAGAACACAACACATTCTCTTGACACATGACATAAACGTCAAGATGGCGGCATACGATTAGTAAGTTCCGAATTCGGCCGCGCGCCGACTAAAGGGCCTATTACACTACGCGTTATTCAGACAGTCTTAGTCTATAATAATAATCGCGTAGTGTAATAAGGGTAAGACTGTCTTACTCTGAATTCCGACGGGAAAATCGGGCTCGATGAGGCTTACTGTCTTACAGTCTTAATATCGAGTAGTGTAAAAAGAGTTAAACCGTTCAGGAGCGGACGTGTGCGTGCGTAACGTATGTTTTATTTTTATTCGATGTGCCTTATCTAGTTTACGTTACATTTACCACAAAGCTGGCAGTAAAGAAACAGAAGTATTATTAAGCGTCCTAGAGTAGTACTGCGAGATGCCATATTTATGCAAAAAATCATAAAGATTAATTGAATAAAGAATTACGTTCACAGGGTTTATAAATGGTTTAATGGTTAAGTTTTTGGGGATTAAGTTTTATTCGAAGTATATAAAAAAGCGACATTAACGACGTTTAAAAATAAATTCAAATCTACACTAATAATATACATATTATAAAGAGGTAAAGTTTGTTTTTTTGTCTATAGGAGGTAATTTATTTAATTTTATTTAAACTTCATGTACAGTAGTGGTACATAGGCGGAATTAATGCAATAAGGCATTCTTTACCAGTCAACCTCTAATAATCTACATATAATTATAATTAACAGTCAAGCTGGTTACAGTAAATGCTACGGCAATCTTTGGGGCTTCAAAAGTGCAGGTGCCATGACAACTGCCAACATCGATGTCTTGCGTGCGAATGAGTAAGCGCGCGTTATTCAGTCTAGTGTAATAGCGAGCTGTATATGTAGACTCTAAAACTGTCTGAATATCGTGTACGGAATAACGCGTATTGTAATAGGCCCTCTAATCTAGTTGGTATTCAACTGGTCTGACAGTACACGAACATGTGTCAGTTCGGCCTTCAAACTACCTACTCTTCCCTTGAGCGGTTTTGCAACGAGTCCGGTCGGAATCAGAGAAAATAGCCCTTTCAATTATGCCCACTGTAGTGAATGGCATGGTGGTGTGCTACTTCGGATTCAATTTCAAATTCATAGATTTTACATTGAAATTTCCTAGCTTGTATTCAATTAGATTTGGTGGGTCGTACGGAGCTGGGTTGTAGACTTATTGTTTTTCTTCAAAATCGCAATTAGGAAAAAAATACAAATCTGTTTAAAATCAAGTCAGTTGGAAGCCTTTTCAATCTAGTGGAAAGAGAAACTACCGTAACAGAAAAAGGATGTACAAATTGAATTATGTCGTCACCGCTATTAAGTTTGGCGCGTATAAAAAAGATAGGGAGATTTTCCCACTTCTTGTCCTAAACCAATATTTGGAATGCTTATTGCTGCGTTATTAAATAGCCAATGTCGATACCGTTTTCAGAATAGATTTCTTTTTAGTGTTATTTAATATTAGGTAAAAATGTACTATAATAAAATAAGGGAAGTCTGTGTATTTTGGCCTTCACTGTAAACTAACAGTGTACACTGTAAACTAACATACAACATACGAGTATGTGTCCATCTTATAGCTGACCATGGGTAGTTCGAAAGGGTACCCCAAGGTTCTGGAACGCAAGGCAAAAAAATGTACAAGGATGTGGTTTTAGTCATTAAAAGTCTGGCACGCCTTCTCGCTCCGCCCTAGTGCAGGAGAAGTCATTGCATGATTACCTACCTTGAAAAAAAATCTCATAGCGGAACCACCTAAATTACTGCACTTACCTCTTCCCTTAAACCACATAAATAAAACTATTTATCATCACAAATCAGCGCGGTTGTAAATTCGGATCTTCCTAATTTCCAATAATAAATACTGAATCCCCAATTAATGGTCTAGACAGATGTTCTTTGTGGAGCCTGTTTGATACCTTAATGTTATTCTGTTTGTTGGTGGGCTAGGGTGCTAATTAACCACCCAGCTACTGTCTGGTACTGACACCCTTCTACGTTCTTTTAACTCATCCTTAAGTATATCTTATAAACACCCAAAATATACACATAAGAACAACGTGACGAACGTTACTGTAGATTCATAGCCACATAACTATTTGGTCACCATTGGTTGCTATTTTTATTTAAGTTTGTTTTACACTGTATTAATATTTGCTTAGCAGATAAAATCTTCGTTTTTCCAAAAATGTAACCAAAAACTTATATGACTTACAAAATGTAAGTCGTATAACTTACCATCAGGTGGCAGACAAGCACTGGATCTAAATCAATTAAAAAATGTGACAATTTTGTCGTCATTTTATACACAGAGTTTCTAGTCGATCGAAGGGCTAATAAAAAAACGTTCTCTACTCTACGTCGGCGTAGCCATAACAACGAAAAAAAACATTCGAGTTGAGGACGGTAACGAAGCTGGTGGCTAAAATAACAGCCACAGAATTATTTTTCAAGGTCCTTATTTTCCGTCTGATGCAAGCCGTCACTGGGCATGGCCAGCTCAAGAGATGTATCCGATTCAAGCGGAACAATCGTCCGGGTGTCACCGGTAATCGCTTTGAGGACGCGGTGATGCATAAGGTGGTAGTCTGCCATGCTTGGGCGGAGCACCACCGCATCCTCGTGGAGGCGATCGGTGGAAGTGACCTCTCGCGTCCGGTCTGGTTAAGGCTTTTACAAGAGGGAATGGGGAACAGTTGCAACCTCCTGCAAAGCAGTTATGCGATCGAAGGAGATGACCACAACCGTGAGGAAACGGACATCCTCACACCCCAGCAGCCAATGTAGGAGACGCATCGGGTGTTGGAAATCGTGTTCTTCTTCTTCCTGCCCTTGTCCCGTGTTATTTGGGGTCGGCGCAACACGTTTTTTTTTTCATTCTGCCCTGTCACTCGTCATGCTATCACTAACTTCCTTTTCTTTCATATCACTCTTCACACAATCCATCCATCTTTTCTTTGGTCTCCCTCTCCCTCTCCATCCATCCACATGGAGAGGAAACGCATGTTAAAGAGTTATGAGTTTATATGTGGAGCATTAAAAACAAGAATTTATTACTAAAATATTACAGTGTAAAAATTGCTCACTGCGGTAATATTCTTTTCCATTTATAGCCCAGGTTTAGATGCTTCAAGTAATGTTAGATCTTTGTTTTGATTTGGTGGTTGAAGACTACACATCAAGGGCATTCCTCAATGCAATAACTGATAGTTTATCAGTTTCTGTATATTATGCAGTTCTTCTATAAATATTTTCATGAAAAACCCACCAGCACCCATTTGTGACTTAGCGGGATGTAGAAAAGTCACAGTCATATTTAAATAATCTTGCCCTGCTTGCTTTTCAGCCATAATTGGTATATTAACTAAGTCGTCTATTTTGGAATTGTAGTTATTTTAATATTTGTATCTGTTGTTCTGGTAACGGTTGCGGGAGTACGATGGATGCGAGACGCACAGGACCGTTCATTGTGGCGACACTTGGGGGAGGCCTATGTCCAGCAGTAGACGACTTTCGGCTGAAATGATGATGATGATGATGATGATCTGTTATTAATTGAATTGGATACCGGTAAATATTTATCGAACCTAAATTTTATGAGTGTGTCTCTCCACTTACTATTTAGGCATAAGACCAAGTACTTATTAACATCACAGTTTTACAAGAAAAAACTAAAAATAAAATTTTACTTGGTAAAATTTACAGAAATTTATAATTTAATGTTGTTTTTCTAGTAGGCCAAGGGTTTGCTGAAAATATAGGTATTAAAATAGTTAACTGGTACTTGATTATAAAAAGTTTTATACATTCATCAAATATTTAATAAACTATTTACTAAATTACTACTACTTAGGTATATTTGAAATAATTATATTAGGACCTTAATATTAAAAAAAAGAACATTCACTTTTGTAAATAACTGTACCTAACTGTCAATTTGAATGTGTGAGAAACTGAGTTAAGGTTGACTCGAGGGGACCAAATTACTCGCCGGAGCGTTCCCGCAAAACATCGGTTAAACTTCTACATTAAAAGGATCACCTTTTCTCTTGTTTTTTGGTTCCATCAGCATTAAAAGTTCTTTATTTAATTTAAAGGTGGTCGACGAATAAAGTAATATTAATAATATTATTATTTTTTTTTTAAAGGCGGGAAATCTTCCAATAACTCTTACCGCTCTGGTCTACCCAGAGCAAAAGGGAGGGGGTGTTGGATTTTTACTGAATAAATCCCACCTGTGTTCTTTCAGTTGTCCTTTGCATTTCAGACCCGGGCTAACTCTTACAAACAATCCAGCAAACCTTAAAATCTAAAACCCTGAAACTTGCCTAAATATTTGCATGCCATTTGAATTAGCATTTTTATCTCTTCGTTATTTAACACTGAATTCCGAAATTAAAGTTATTTTGCATTTTTCAATTCTAATAATCACAAACACGGTTAGGATACATTATTTTTTTACAGAATTCCGGTACCTCCTACCTTCTGGCTTCATCATTAGATCAGTTCGATATATCCCCTCTCCCTTTTCCTTCAGTCAGTCATCGACTACACGTATAATAAAAGCAATTTTACTTGTTACGACAGTTCTGCTGTGATCCTAAGAGGAGTTCCGTCCCACAACTTCGAAGTTCATAATCAGATCAAAGAAATATTTTACCTTTCAATCAAAAAAAATATTTTCACAATCGATCCACAATTTACCGATAAACCGTTAAAAATACACTAACAAAAAAAGACTTCAAAAAAAGGAGGTTCCATGTTAGCTGAACAAAGAACCTCCTTTTTTTTGAAGTCTGTTAAAAACAAAAACAATTAACTAGACCAATTTATTGGACAGTGATTCCCGTAGGCAAAGCCGCGAAAAAAAAATAAACAAGTTTGTACGTTTATAACGGGACCGGCGGCGGCGAAGCCCCGGGCGGCTACAGTTGACACTGCCCGGTTAGAGTTTAACTACCCTCAGGCATATTGAGTGGATATAGATTTATTAACAGTTTAGGAGTGACAGTTATTCCGAACTAGTAATAAAAGGCCGTTTTATTTCTGTAAAACGTTATCCGACCCTAATTGGGCGTTGTACGTTTCAACAGAAAGCCATTATTAATTGTTTGCCCTTCAACCCCTAGTATAGTATAGTATAGTATTTTTATATAAATAATTGTATCACTGTTTTTAATTTATTAATTTTATCACAATAATTAATTTTATCAATGTTATTAAGTTATGATTTTATCACTATAATTAATTAATTATAATAGATTAAAGTTATTTCAATCACGGTAATTAATTTTAAAAATGTTACCAATTTTATTAAATGAACTTTTACGATTTTTTATAAAAGTTTTTATTATGAATTTAATAGTGTTTATGATTTTTTATGAATATGCATTTTTAAAACTTTTTAAAAACTTTTGTGAATTTTGTTTTTTTTTTTAAATTTTTAATTAATTTAATAAAATTTTTTGAATGAATTTTTACTGTACCTTAATCTATAATTCATTGTTTTATACTGTGTAATGTGGTTTTTACCTGTAAGTGATGGTTGCGCTGAAGTTACTTTTGTATATGAGTTATGTTGCTGTATTCAGTGTTTACAATCATTGGTGAATCTAATTTAATAAATAAATAAATAAACATAATGCTTACTCAACCATGAAGTATTTTTCAGCTCGATAGCAATAATATTTACTAGAACCCACCATCGGGTCCAAGTTGATCTGCCAGGGTTTCTTTACACCATTTCTTTTAATGTATATTTGGTAAAAGGAAGATTGAGGACAGTCAATTTAAAGTTTACTGAGCACATTTTTCTTTTCGATTTCTAGTTTGTTCCAAGTACTGTTAGCGTTGCAGGGCCGTGGGTATACTGAATAAAATTCACGCATTTTTCTTCGAACAAGGGTTTTTACTAACTTCTAAGAACCACCACCCAGAAAAAAGGCATCGTGGGAGTATTTGAAGTTAGGCTAATAAAAACATTTAAAAAAACCTTTTGAACTTTCACCTTCAATACCTCCGTGAGCAAAAGGTTTTTGGGTTATTACACAACAAAATGATTACAATGCTGGGAAGAACTTTTGATTCTCGGGTTCGCCACGTTCTTTTTCGTCTTTTTCCCTCTCAAGTATTTTTTTAAATCGTTGCCCCATACTAAGAATTACTCTTGTATCGCGGGTACGTTCACAAACATATAAACTTACATATACAAGACATTTAGGCCCGCAAAAACTAGCTGTAGGCTATATAAATATTTGTTCAGTGTGGTAATCGAACGCTATCGCGTTGCTCGGCAGCCGTAAAATATAACAATTATGACGAAGACCGACTAAGGTTGACGGACTTCAAGTAAAAGTTCCGAATTTTACGCTTGAAGCAAAATTTACTTTCAGCTTTTTTGATGTCAAGGGGAAAATTCTAGAGTTTTATGGTGGAGACAGCGTAAGATAAGACATAAAATGAAATACCAGTACGGTGAGAAGGAATATGAAGAACCATGTTTTTGGGTACACGAAGGTTAAGATTGGGTCTACCTTTTATAGCAGAACTTTTTACGTCATAATATTGTTTTGCATAACAACGGATAGCATAAACTTCATTTCGCAGAAAATCATTTCGCATACACTCAGTTGTCATACATTCAAAACTCATAATTTTGTTAGTCAGAATCATCTTTAGGCATAATGTTTATATCCATAATAATTAAAAAGCAGAACCATCATATCGCAGAAAATTCACAGTCAGAATCGTCTTTTGGCATACATTTTATATCGATAGTCATTAAAAGGCAGAACTGATTTTTTTCTTGGCTTGCATGCATGTAGCATGCAAACAGGCATACAACATGCAAGCAGGCATGCAACATGCAGCATGCATGCAGCATGCATGTAGCATGCAAGCAGGCATGCAACATGCAGCATGCATGCAGCATGCAAGCAGGCATGCAACATGCAGCATGCATGCAGCATGCAAGCAGGCATGCAACATGCAGCAGGCATGCAGCATGCAAGCAGGCATGCAGCATGCAAGCAGGCATGCAGCATGCAAGCAGGCATGCAGCATGCAAGCAGGCATGCAACATGCAGCAAGCATTGTTTCTGTCACGGCTCCGGCGCTGCGGGGTTTGGGCGGCGCCACGCGAGCTTATCGTCACAGATGGTTTTAACGCTCACCACCGCAGCTTCGGCTTGCTGGCCGGCTTCGCCGGCCAGCCTCAGCCGCGGTGGCGGGCCTTCAAACCACCTGCTCCTCAGCTCGCGGGCCGCCCTACCCCTCCGCGCCTACGCGGGTTTAAATTACACTCTAGGGGTAGGGCAGACAAGACTGCGTAAAGTCGGTTTCGCAGCGATTCGTTTCTGTCACAAAATTTTGCAGCACAACGTATTGACTTTTTATGACACAAATTTAATTTAATATTGAAAATGCTACCAATACATGCTATATTTAGAACATTCTATGTCACTTTTGCAGACCATTCGATTTTAAATACATTGCACGTAGGTTATCTAACCATTCGACAGCATAAATTTACTTTATTTAAATTATCAGTTTTATTCCATATATTATAAGTTTTTGATGTTTTGAACACTAATTTTTACAAGAAGATACATCTATTTTCATTTTTGATGTTCAAATATGCACCCATACCAAATAATCGTATCTCTAAATAAATGTTATGCTAAACAAAATTATGCATAATATTAATTATGGCAAAGGTAATTATGCGAAACAAAATTCTGCCAAGATAAAAGTATGCCATTGTAAATTCGGACACGTAAATATTCGGCCAAACAAAAGTTATGCTAAATAATTTTTATGCCTTAAAAATATTCGATTAAATAAGATTATGCCATGTGAGTTATGCCAAATAAAAATCGGAGTATCAAGATTCTGCCAAATAGAAGGAACCCGTTAAGATTATTAGAACTGCCCAACACTTTAAAATCATCTAATCAATTCTCGCGCTCTAACGCAGATCGTAAAGGCGTATATGACTTTTACTGACTAAAACCACACTTGTGTTCCTCCAGTTGCCCTTGCGCTTTCGGACCACAGGGTTTCCTTTCAGAAGTCAACACATGGCCTCAGTAGGCTTCGGCCCTGCTGGGCCCCTATGGTTTTGCTGACATCTATTTGAGGTGTGCGTAGATTACTACGTGCCGTGGATGACTCGGGCTCGAACGGGACAGCAAGCTTCCCATTGCTCATGGTCCACAAGCCCACGCCTACGGTGAATCTCTATGTACTGCTGCATCTTTCAACACTCCTCCCACTTACAGAAGTGGCAAAAACAAAGACATTGAAGAAGACTCACACCCAGACCTTTAACATCTATCTGCAGACCGTTTCTCTTTTTACAATCGTTATAAACACACTAGTTTCTGCCAATGGCTTTGCTCGCGTGAAAGTATGTTTCTCTACAGAAAATTTTAGTCCCCTGTTGGACCTTTTGAAAGTGAATTTTGGAAAAACCACTGTTAATGCTCGCCTACGTCACAAAAAGAATCCTTATGCAAAATTTCACTGTTTTAGTCCTAGTAGTTTTGACTGTGCGTTGATATGTCAGTCAGTCAGTTTCTCCATTTATGTGTATAGACTCTCCTAAAATACTTGTATTGATAAATTTACCAGTATACATAACCGGTTTCCAACACGATAATTTAGAAATAAAGACTAATGACCCAGTTTGTTGCATGTCTACTATGAACCGAGTTACAACTGTGCCAGTCAACGTCTAAGTAGGTAACTACACTAACTTTATGGTATTACGGAAACACATTTGTAACTGTTGTTGCATTGTTACTAAGGAGCTTATTCTTGCTTACTGACGTGGATAGTTTCTCATAAGATCTTATTTCTTATATTTTATTTTAAAGTTTTTTCTTTTTTGAAGGAAAGAAAGATAAGTCATTTATTTGTATCTCACACATTCGTAAACAATAGAAATGCATAGGTATGGAACATTATAATTAAAATCTGTGCGAGGCTAAAAACACGCCTAACTCAGCATAAGCATAATCAGCCTTTTAATATTCCCACTGCTGGGATTCATAACAATACAAAAATAAAACTCATAATAATTTTGGTTATTTGTATATATATTTATATAGCATAGTCGGCCTTATAATGTTCCCACTGCTGGGACTTAGGCCTCCTCTCTCTAGGAGAGGGAAAGAGCCGTAATCTACCACGTGGGCCCAGTGCGGGTTGGTGAATGTCACATGTCTTCAATTTTTTTTTGTTTTAGGACATGCCGGTTTCCTCACGATGTTTGCCTTCACCGTTTTGAGAGCAGTGGTGATGAAATAAATTACACAAAGTAATGCACCTAGCTGGGTTTGAACCCGCGACCTACAACTCGTAAGTCGGGGACGACTAACTCAGCATATGCCGCATTATAGTATTTAAAACGATAAATAACGCAGCGCTAGTATTCTACTAGGGCTCGCAGTGATGCCACGGTCACACTCACGAAAACATTGATAAAAAGCGTGAATTTAAAATGTGTAAATGTCTGTGCATTATGTGTGTAACGCAAATGTTAATTTTTATGATTTATCTTTTTTTGATCTTATTATTTTTAGTTTCCCACTTTGTTTGTACAGTTGAGACGTTAGGAGGGTTGCAACGCAATGTTTGATGCAGAGGCAATGTGAAAAAAAATCGTCTAAACGCTCAGTTAGCATTCAGTTAACAGCCGTCGCTCAATCGAATATTTAACAAAACTTGTTCCAGGAAAACTAAAACGGGTACATTGAGGATATATTTTTATCTGTTCATAAGGAAGCAGCTTTATGTGTCATAGAAATGAGCTTGTACACAAAAACTCTCTTATCGCAGGACTGTTGTTTTTATTTTTTAAAGCAACACCTTTATGCTCGACTCTCTGTATTTTTTCTATTTGGTTCTATTCGTTTTTAAGTGTTTGTATATACATAAATTAATAAATTAACCTTCACACATATCCAAGAATAACTACTTGAAGCAGCGTAAAATTCGGAACTACTACTTGAAGTCCTCTCAACCTTAGTTCAGTCTTCGTCATAATTGTTATTTTTTAAGTTCTCCTAATTATAATGTATTTATTAGTTTATAATATATAAGCATGTATAAGTATTTTATTATTGTAACTTAATTTAATGATACTACATTCTACTTGATATATCGTTTATTTATTTATTGTGCACCCCTGTGTTGTCTCTTTTAACCCAAAGGTTGACTGGTAGAGAATGCTTTGTTGCATTAAGTCCGCCTATGTACCAGTACTGTACACGAAGTTTAAATAAATAAACAATTCGATTATGTAAATAAAATTAAGAAAGAAAAACCTTTTATGTAGCACACATAAACTTATTAATAATAATCAATAAATTAAAAAATAACAAAATTAATTAATCATATTATTAATATTTTTTTATTAATAATTAATTAATTATATTATTAATATTTTTTATCAATAATTAATTAATTATATTATTAATAATTAATTATTATTAATTGATAATTGGAAGAGGAACCTATGGGCACCTAACCCACGCACGCATTAAAGAGATGTCAGCAAATCGTAGGGGCACAGCAGGGTAGAAGCCTACTGGGGCCAAAGGTCTGATTCTGAATGGAAGACTCGGCCCCGGTACGAAAAGCCACGAAGGAACAGGAGTGGGTTTTTAGTCAGTAAAAGTCTGACACAATTTCTCGCTCCACCCAAGAGCGGGGGATGTCATAAGATGATTTTTCCCACTGAAAAAAAAAGCACTCATAAATAAACTTAAGATTAGCCCTTAACCACTGACACTACTAATTTATGGATTAGCCTGGCGACGTACCGAACTAACTCAATTCAGCTGAAGTATTAAGACCATTGAATATAAATAATCATTTCCAATTCAGAGTATATCTTTGTAGGTAGGTACGGTAAATCCGAAAATTCTGAGAAACATAAAAGGTTACATATAAACCAGGTAAGACTTACATAGCATAGTCGCATAGTCGGCCTTATAATGTGCCTCAGGCCTCCTCTCTAGGAGAGGGAATAGGCCATAATCAACCACGCGGGCCCAGTGCTTGTTGGTGGATGTCACACGTCTTCGAATTTTTGGTTCTAGGACATGCCGGTTTCCTCACGATGTTTTCCTTCACCGTTTTGAGAGCAGTGGTGATGAAATAAATTACACAAAGTAAGACTTAAATAATGTAATTATTTTTTCACTCTAATTTTTATGCTCAAAGAGATCGGAGTACCCAAAGATAGGTAGATAATTAGATTAGGGAACGAGAGCATATCCTAAAATAGATTTAAATTACCTACAATGACTAAAAACGAAGAAATTGAGGAAATACGTATAAATTTGTGACGGGGATACAGTTTTATCGAAGTAATGTAAGTAATATAGTATCCAGTTATCGTTTATTCGAAGGTAAAGCTGCCCAGTTTAAGCCGGACGTAAAAGTATTGTCGTCAAAAACGATTGCTGATATTTTTTTTTTTTTTTATTTGGTGGGAAAATCATCTTATGACAAATCCCGCTCTTGGGCGGAACGTGAAATAGTGTCAGACTTTTACTGACTAAAAACCCACTCCTGTTCCTTCGTTGCCTTCGTCTCAGGGCCCCGGGTTTCGGTTTCACACTACCCGTGGCCCCAGTAGGCTTCGACCCTGCTGGGCCCCTACGATTTGCTGAAATCTTCTTGAGGCGCGTGTAGAACAGTACGCGCTGTCGACGACTTGGGCTCGGTCCTGACAGTTACCGGACGGTCGGACGGCGAGCCACCTATTGCTCGCCGTCCGCAAGCCCGCACCTACGGTGGCCGGAAATCGGGATCGGAATCCCGGCGGCGCTTGGAGCGTAAGGACCGTTGCCTCACGCGATCGGCCGCCTCCTTTGCTAACATTACTGCTTCGCAGAAGGAGGCGACCGCCTGCCACTCCTCCTCGCTCCGGACCATGGCCTGAACCAAGGCCCGGCGCAACGATTACCGACATCAATATTTTATGCTTATCTCGACGTTTGTCGGATGCGAATGGAATTATGATCTGCTTCAAGATGAAAGATCAGACAGAGAGGAAAGGTGATGTAAATAAAACGATTAAAACTGGTACACACCTTCAACTTACCCTGTATACTTTTGCTATGATATTCACATATTTGCAAAAATCATCAATCAATCTTAATCTTAATACATTAATTCTTCTGTATGTGTGTTTGTCACCTTAGTTCTCCTAAATGGCTAGACCGATTTGGATGGAATTTTGTGCGTATATTTAAGTGAGTCCCTGGATGGTTTGAAAATAAAATTGATTGCAGCGCCAACTACCGGGTTCAGTTAGTAGTGCTGTAATCGGGTTCTCAATTTTTTTCTGACACAACACCAGCTGTCGTGCAGGACAACATCTGCCGGGACCGCCAGTACTAGTTGAAATTAACAAATGATTTTCCAGAATAACGTAGCAGCTATTACTCTATGAGATTTTGTCTTCTGCAAGAACGAAAATGGACTGCCGAGGGAAAAGCCCTTTATTTAAAAGTGGTGGTTATCGTCAGGGGCACTGCTTTGTCCAGTAGCGGTCCATTTTTGTTACCAGTGCAAAATATACTATATTTTGGAAACATAGAAAAAGACACTTAAGGTATACAATTAATTTCGAAAATTGCTAACAGACTATACCTTACACACACGTACACAACAATCCAAAAAAGAGGTGAACAAAATTATTTTAGTGGTCTGCCTAATTCAAAATATTTTTATTACACATAGGCCTACATGGGCACTTATAAAACGTCAGAAGCTAATAGGTAAATGTTTCCAAAAGCGATACTATGCTATACTAGCTGACTCGGCGAACTACGTACTGCCTAATAATGTGACAAATGAATAACCGCTCGACCGATTTTGTGCAAACTTCAAATAAACCATCTACATAAATAGTCCGACCAAAGCCTAAACATTTGGTTTTGTTCTACATTTTGATAATGTAACAGACACCAATTTGTTCTTCGTCTAGAGACCAAGTCTATATTAGTCGAAACCTGACCTAAAACTGCTAAGTATAAATAGGAACTGTGGCAGACAGCATAACATTGTTCATAATAAATAATAAAACAGGCTGGATAAACACGTAAGATGCAGTGTATCTTCTTTTAGAAACTTTTCGTGCCACTCCAGATAAAGGTTGGTTTCAAACATAAGGTTTTAAAACAGGACTGTTGGAAGATTGAGGTTTCGTTAATATTTTGCTGTTTATTAAAGTTTCGTTTCTTTTCTTCTATCTATATCTTTTTCTTAGTCGCACACTCTTGACAGAGTGGTCGGGGTCTTATCTCAGTCGAGTCTTGTGCCCCCGCTTCTATCGCTACGCGACGTCATACAGCTCTGTGTTAGGCAGCTTAACAGTTCGACTGTCCCTAGGTAAAATATCGAAAGTGAAAAGCTATAGGTTACAGGAGAGCGATTTGAAGTTTATTTTATGGATAACTTTTTTAATTAATGACTATATCTGCATATAAATTTGTTTACATATTTAGGTTGGGTTTAAGACTCATTAGACAAAAATATTTTTTATTATTTATGAATAGTTTTTGAGAAAAATTTGTTACTATAAAATACTACGTAACTGCACTGACATTGTCAATTGAAACTGACACTTTCAATCATGTACAAGAAAACGCACCTACCAAAATGTTTCGAAACTGCTAAAATCGATGATTTAAATCACCTTAAATTCTAAACGCTCTGTTGAAAGGGCTATATTTAATCGTTAACTTCGTAGAATACTTGTAGTTACGATTATTTTGAAACAGATCAGAATAAAAATAAAACGATTTGCGTAAAATATTTTTTTAATAAAAAGTCAACAAATTGCTAACAATCGGAAAAACAGTAAATTCTTAACCTCTCATGCATCTCAAGCATCTGGTAAATAAACAGCTTAGTTCCCATAACATACTTATAATAAAGAGATCACTTGTTTAAGGTTAAGTAAGTAGTAATAAATGTTAACTATTTTTTTTACGATAACATAAAACATAAATAAAACAAAATGATAAGCCTTCTTTAGTACCTAATTAAGAAAATGGCATTTAACGAAAATAACCAATTTTGTTATTTAGCCCACAAAAACAAAATTATCTTTATCAAAACAGAAAAAATACTCTATTATAAACAACACATACCGGTAGGTATTTACGATAAAATAGCTATAAACTCCTCTCTTTTTTTAAAAAAAAGGTACTATTTAAAGTATTATACTTATACTATATAAGTGGAAACTTGTAATTGGCCTTCTACATGTAAAGTTTTTACTCTAATATATCAGCCGCAAGTTTTCTTTAAATTAATAAAATAAAATAAATAAATATAATATGAAAAGTTATTTCAAAACAAATAATCCTCATCTAATGACACGTCTAAACTTACAATATTGCCTGTATAACGTTTAATACTTTCGCAAAACCTATGATACTGTTTAGGTATTCACTTCAGAACGGCATAAAAAGATTAAATAATGAGACCTTACCATTGGCAATGTTTAAATCAGCTTAAGAAATATATTTGCCGATACAAATGCAGTGTATTAAGGCATGTAAAATAGGCAAATATATTTTTTGATTCCGAAAGCCACTTTCTTTTCCCGCAACTTTTAGTTTTCATAGTAGTATTTAAACAAAAATAATTATCGTTTAAATCATATATAAAGGGTAATAAGGGTAACGGTAAACGCGAGCCTTTCAATTATAATACATATATATTTAAAATAAAGACTATTTGTCTCTTCTTTTTTTATATTAACTTTTATAACGCTATTCCACTTTACTTTTTTATTTTTATCGATTTTCTAGCACCTTTTTCATCTAATAATATTTTAAAATATAAAAGATCATCTTCAGTTATTACTATGACTCTTGGTCTTGGTATTGGCCAAATATATGTCTTAATGCTAACCATTAGTCAAGTGGGTAAATGATTTTCTTCTAAGATTTTCTTTCTATGAGGGCGCGAATACTATCTCCCTTGTTTTACGAATGCTCTGGTTCCAAAAGTCGATGAGTAGTACCAAACTGTTTTGACTAATTAGGAAACCGTTATCTCTGCAACTCTCTTGCTGCTGCATATTAACGGTTTGTTGATGCCCGGTATCTATGGGTATGCAGAAGACAGCAAAGTTGTAAATGCCGAGTGTTCGGGCTAATGAGGGATAAAGCCCAACCAAAGACACTTTATGGCAGTGCGTACAAATATCTCACTTCGGGCGGTCTCCAAATGAGGCAAAACCAATATTGTGAGATTCAACTCCAGCAAAACACAAGCGTGTCTGTTCACCGCCAAAAGAAGCCCGTTCATCTTGGCTCTTGCTTTTCAGAATGTATCTTTGGAGTGCACTGACTGCTCTTGGGAGTTGAAATTGCCTCAAACCTAAACTTTGGGCGGTTCATTGAGTCCAGCGTTCTTGCAACAAAACTTAGGTCCAATCGTCTGTTGAGTAATGCAGTAAGGGCCGGTGCTGGAAAATGCTATATAGTGGCTTTGGATTCACTGGAGAGGTATGCGAAGAGGCTAATTGGTGATCCAGATTTAGTTAAGACCTATCTACAAAGCCTAAAGCACTAGCGGATATAAAGGATGCATTTTGGAGAGTGTGCGCGGTAACTACATGACTTAATTCTGCCTTCGCCTTTCTACCATCGGAAAACCCGATGTAGCTACGGCGAGTGTTCACCCTTACATTGTTGGTAACTTTACGGTCCGGCCCAACTTCGTTTTGCTTCGTCGTTCATTGCCGTACACCGAAGGACTGGAACAGTTTGTCTGCTGAGGTCTTCCCATCAGATCATAATTCAATTTGTCTTCAAGGCTAGAGTAATAGGCTTTTAATAAACTAATGCGCTTCACCAACAACGATTGCGTCACTACTTACCATCAGGTGGGGTAAGTTTACGTCATTAAAAAAAAAGTACTGGTATAACGACTTAACAACTCTATTTTTATTCTGTTCAGCACAATTATCCAACCAAAATTAAAATTTCTTACCACACAGATCTATTTTTGCTGTTACAAAATGCAGTTTTTTATTTGTTTACTTTTTATTTACTAACTCCGTTAAAATATCTCAATCAGATTCATTAAAGTTGGTTAATAGCGGTGGCACTAAAAAGAAATAAATAAATTTACAACTTAAAATATCATTAATTAGACTATTGACTCCACTTTTTACCAACGAAAATAAAAAAGTAGTATAATAAGTACATGTTTGCGTGCCATGTAAAATGAAATATAAAAGAAAAAAAAAATGATTCATTCAAAACCATTGAAATCGGCAGTTTCAAAAAAAATTCCAATTTTAAATATTCATTCGCACAATCGCCATTACTGCGTATACACCCGGCACTTAACTTTCGATCATATAGGACGGCTTAACTGTTACGTTCCGATATAAACCGATTTCAAAAAAACAATAAGCGCTGATAGTTATCGTTTTTTTAATGTGCGCAATAAAATATATACAATAAATTCCTTTATACTTCGCTTAAAACAGAAATAAAAAAAAAATTGCAAATTTTCAGATTATAAGAGTTTACATAGGGACAGTCGAGTTATCATTCATGCTGGAGTGTCTCACAGTGAACAGGGATATGAAAGAAAAGGAAGTTATTGATAGTATGACGATTGACAGGATAGAATGGAAGAAAAAAACGTGTTGCACCGACCCCAAATAAGATGGGACAAGGGCAGGAAGATGATGATGATGAAGGAGTGTCTCACAGATTCGATGAGGTCCATCCACCTTGTTGCAGAGCGCTCACGGGATGTTTTTCCCTTAAATTTCCCTTGCACCACCAACCGTTCCATCGAGTATCTGTCTTTGATATTCAGTTTTTTCGGGATCAAAGCATTAGTTCGGTTCGGTTTCCTTGCGTGGTCGCATAAAGAATGAAGATATTCGCAGGAGAACCAAGGTCGCCGACATATTCCGAAGAATCGCCAAACTAAAGTGGCAGTGGGCAGGGCACATTGCTCATAGAACGGATGGTCGATGGGGCCGAAAGGTTCTAAAGTGGCGATCGCGCACTGGAAAACGCAGCGTTGGAAGGCCTCCCACAAGGTGGACCGACGACCTGGTGAGAGTCGCGAGAGTGCGGTGGATGCGAGACGCACAGGACCGGTCGTTGTGGCGTCGCTTGGGGGAGGCCTATGTCCAATAGTGGACGTCTTTCGGCTAAAATGATGATGATGATGATGATATATATATGAATTCAAGATATATTTTGATCCATTTTATTGTTTACAGTAGGTACATAAAGTTGGGTTACTTGGCTTTAGAGTATAACTTTGACCCGAGCTAGTTAGCCGAAACGAACACGGGACGTGCTATTTGCTATATTTCTAATGGTTTACTCGTACATCAGCTCCAAAGCTACTTAACGTTATGGCATTGAATTAATTATAAAATAATCGCGAATTCATTTTCTGTTGATTCTAAATTATTTACAAGGTTATTTTAGCTTTAAAATAGTGGGTAACCAAAAACAACTCCTACTGTTTGCATACTGTGTTTACAGTTCAAAACTTTAATCTAAACTATATAACGCAATGAAACAACACGACAAGCTCTCAACTCTCTAATAACAAGCGGTTAGTTTCGTCACTCACAGCATTGCGAAACTCAATATTGTTAGGTGTTAATCCTGAATAATACACTAGCTGCCCTCCTTGCCCTCCCCTCCTGTCTTCAACCCACATGCTATCAGCTGTTTGAAACGTGATAGAGTCGACAGATCGATGGTCATATATCAAACTAACGTGATTTCTAGTAGCATTCGATTCTGACGGTGTTTTGATCACTGTGAATCAACTCCAGTCAACCTAATTACACATAATCCTTTTAATTATACGTGGGACACTCAGAAATTTTTGAGAAACTTAAAAACTAATTTCTATGGATAAAATATTTTTATTAAATCTTTTCAAAAACTCTTCACCAGCCTCTATATAAAGTTTCATGCGTGTGAATCAATTTTCGAAACATTTTTCCCAGTCCGCCGCGGACACCTCATATATAGCCTTCTCGAACGCCACTAGCGCGTCATTCGGCAATGAAAACTGTATCCCATTCAGCATATTTTTTATTTCAGGGAATAAAACGAAATCGTACGGTGCCAACTTGGTGGATAAAAATTTTCCCTGCGCTTCTCGACCTCTTCACTTTCGTAGGTGTTGGTTCGTTTCGAAACAGCTAAATGGTCGACTGACGCTTTGTTTCTGGATCGTATTGATAAATCCAGGATTCGTCACCTATCACAATGTCGAAAACGCGTCGAGTCGAGCCTGCTTCAAATTTTTTAATTATGTCCCGGCACCACTCCACACGTGCCTGCTTCTGAACTTCGGTGAGGTTGCTTGTCTTGTAAACGCTTCCCGAACCAATCTGCAGTGTATGCTGAATCTTTTCGTATGGATTTGGTCGGTTTTCTGTAGTCAAATTTTTTACTGCCAGTACTTTCTTCCGTGACAGCCGTCGTAGAATGACCACTCCTTTGTTCATCCCTCAAAGTATGGCGACCACGCTTATATTCGCTATAACAGCGGTAAATGGTTGCTTTTGAAGGTCCTTCATCCATATAAGCAATTTGAAGTCGATCAAATGACTCATCAGGATTTAGGCCACATTTAAAATCATGGCATGAAAATGTTCTCATTTTTAAATGAGACACGATAATTTGATTTATCTCTCGAAAAATATGGAGGGAAACTCAAAATTAGAACAATGGTATTTTTACTTTCAAATTACCAAAGTTTTCAAAATAATTACAAGTGGCCAGAGCCTTATACATAAAAACTTTTTTCGCAAAACTTTCTGAGTGGCCAGGTAATTATGTGCTTCGATGTTACATGTTGAAAAAAATAATACGAATAAAAAATAATAATAACCAACAACAACAACAACAACAATATAACAACAATAACAATATTTAAATGCCTAAGGCATTAAGTCCGCCTCTGTACCTTTATATGCATGAAGTATAAATACACTTCTGGACACATCTATTGGCCCACCTTGTATTTTCAGTTTCGTTTGGTCCTAGCTAAAATTTTATATTAGGTCGAGCAAAAAGTTTTTATGCAGTTTTGAACCTGGCACATTCACAATTTCATTCAATAGTCTTTTTTTGAATTTCGAACACAGAATTTAAAGAAACAAAAGATAATTTGGAGCCTGTTTGTTGATATCAAACAATCGAATACTAAGAAAACTTGGTTTTATTGGTTTACTTGGATTTAATTCTTGAAAAAGTGATTGATATCTTTGGTTTTGCAACAAACATTACTTATTCTTAACATTAAGGTGAGGTTCTATCAATAATCTATGGATACTTCACCTGAAGTCGCCGCCCAAGCTGTGACACTTATTCAGGCCGGACACAGCCAAAGAAACGAGAGTGCTCAACTTAATTTAAGTCGATTTGCGGTCCGAAATGTTTATCGGAGGTACCTAGAGACTGGCGGCTTTGTTCGTCGCCAAGGAAGGCCACGATCTCGGGTCACAACTGAAACGCAGGATTCATCGTGACGACCAGCTTGAGAAATCGTCACCTTACCTCCATTGAGATACAAAACCAACTTCGCGACTTCCACGGAGTATCTGTGAGCGCTCGAACTGTTCGGAGAAGGTTAAAAGAACGCGATATGGTACCACACAAGCCAGCTAATGGGCCCAAACTAACGCGAGCCCACCGAACAGCGCGCCTTCATTTCGCACGCAGTCATTTAAATTGGACACAGCAAAATTGGAGCCGTGTACTCTTTTCTGATGAGTCTAAAATTGTGTTACATGGCAATGATGGAAGGAAGAAGGTCTACCGACGTAAGGGAGAGCGTTTCGCACAATGCTGCTTTGAAGAGAGGGTTGCTTATGGCGGTGGCTCATGGACTGTCTGGGGCGGTATATCCGCGAGCGGCAAAACTCAACTTGAGGTTGTTACAGGACCACGGCTGCCAACATTAAATGCTGAAAGGTACATTCGTGAGTGCTTAGAACCTCACGTGATACCATACGCGGACTATGTGGGCCCAAATTTCCTTTTTATGCATGATAATGCAAGAGCCCATGCGGCCGGCATCGTCAGGAAATATCTTTGGGATGTGAACATCACAGTTATGGACTGGCCAGCCAGAAGCCCAGACATGAACCCCATTGAGCACATGTGGGACGAGCTAAAAAGACGTGTTAGGGCTCGTCAGCCAGTTGCCCAGACGATGCAGGAGTTGAAAACTGCCATAGAAGAGGAATGGGAGATGATCCCTCAAAATTTCATAGAGCGGTTGATAAACTCTATACCTAATCGTATGAGAGCTGTGGTAGATGCCCATGGAGGCAACACGCGTTATTAAATTAAACCTTTATTTGATAAAAACATGTTTTTTATTCAAAAATCAATTGCCTTTAACAAGGCGCATATCCGACTTGTTAGGCGTAGCTCCATGTCGTATGGTATTCTGAATTCAAATTTAAAACAATACGATCGAAAAAGATGGTAAAATGTATCAGGTTTAAAACTGCATCAACAGTTTTTGTTCAATCTAGCAATCATATTTCGGTAGGGGCCATCGAAACCTAAACTCTAAGGTGGGCCAATAGATGTGTCCAGAAGTGTAAATAAATTAATAAATGTTGGTAATATAATATAATACTATTAATGTAATACTCGATAAAAAAAAACGTGTTGCGCCGACCCCAAATAACACGGGACAAGGGCAGGAAGATGTTGAAGATGACTCGATAGCTAATTGGAAGCTAAACACTGTGATTTAACGCACATGTCTTCACTTCGCTTAGGAGAATGGAAGAAAAATAGTTTATTTGAGGACATGGAGGCGAGAGTAAACAAAATTGAAGAGCTTGTTAGTAAAATCAAAATATTTAACTATTATGTTTTTTTTTACTTTTTTATTTGCATACTAAAGTATATTCGACATCTATAACAAAAATACAATTCTTAAAATCTCTGTTAGCTTCGGCTAATCTCCGACTGTTTTTTGCCAGGTAGATAGCTGATTTTATAAAAGTTAGTATAGTTAAGGTTTTGCTCAAAAAAAACTTCTTAAAATTCTGACCAAATAGCAATGTGTTGTTTTAGGAATTTGACACGAAGTTTCGCGTACCAGCTATTATATGTATTATCACATGTCGTTGGGGGAGATTATAAAGACAATCTAAAGTATTGTCGGCCACTGACTGTGAGTACGCGTTACGCAGTTTATTGCTTTTTCATGTACATATATTAACTTTTCGTTTACACCGAACCGATTTGTACGCTATTACAAAGCGCGTTGTCACTGACTCTCGGTAGCCGATTATTGTACTATTCTATGCACGGTGGACGCGGATTGGCTACGTTGCCGAACAGCTTACTTATTAGATTGCAGCGCCGCCGCGCGGAGTAGACTCCAAATAAGGCCTTCTTTTTTGATGATGAATGAATAAGGATTATGTTGTTAAGCTTCTAGATTCTTTTTTTAAATTTTATATTTTAAACTAGCGACCCGGGACGTTTCGCACGGGTGCAACGCTGAATAGAATAGGACTTTATTTACTAAGAATGCAGGTACATACTACCGCAACCGCTATGTCCCTGCAAATCTGTATTATTTTCGAAAATATGAATTTAAATTATATGGTGTAATGCGCCGAGAAGCATACATAAGGACTGACAGCGGGAAGCGACATTGTTTTATACTATGTAGTGATAAGTTAATTTTAGGACCGCGCCATCGCATTAGGTATTTACCTCTTGTGATAGTTGTAAGGGAGACAATAAATAAATAAAAATAAATATATTTCAAATCTCAAAACAGATTTTCCATCAAGATTTCAGAACGTCAGATTAACATGGACCAGCGAAGTATAAAGACCGTACTTTTGTATATAATAGCAGGTTCTGCGCTTACGTGTGTGAATTTAAAAATACATAAGTAAAAAACCTGTAGCCATGCATCATGCCCATCCATCCATGAATGTCGGGCAACACCGGTCGAACCAGTCGAGCAGATCTAGGAACTACGTCAGATGGAATAAGGAATTTTTTATACACTGAAAATATGCTTTTTATCCCCCCATCTCGGAAAGAGTATTTTTGCTCTTGGATATCTGAGTGCAAAAGCCATTTTTATCCGCTAAAGGATAAAGTAAATTGAATTTAGAACATCGTGTGCACTAAGTTTGTGTATTTAAAACATCATTAAACCTATTTATTTCTACCTCCATGGTGCCAAATTTATGATACATTTTTTTTTTAATTTGTTAAAAACTCGGAACCTTCTTGGTGTACTATTTTTTAATTTCCTTTGCGCGCTCCATTTTCTTTTCATGTCATATTGTGTAGGTTGAAAATAAGTGAAAAACCTAAAATTAGTGATTCTAGCGATGAAAAAGTTTATTTGACGCCAACAGAAATTGACTGAAACTGTTAATAATGCGCAAATGAGCTTTCTCTGTCAACAATCACGCGAGAAGTATTTGAATCAGTGCGATATATTTAACACGTGGCGACTAGCTATAGGAGCCAAAACTTTTTCAGAAAACGTTTTGCTAGCGTATTTTATTCAATTATCCGAAACCAAGAAATCAAGCATTCTTCGGGTTGACCGCCCACTCCTCGCCCACATTTTATTCGATTTCCTCGTGAACTAATATTGCATTTATGTTAAGCAGATATAAAACACTAATTCAATATCAGATAGAAATAGTGACTTTATAACGTCATCAACGACAATGATGGTAATTTATAGCACCCAATAACTTCTTTTTAAATGGAAACGCACACTGACACACGTCCACAAAGTTCCATCGCCAGCTTAGCTGCACGTTAGCTTTCGTCAAGCAGTCACTTTATTACTCATGCCCCGTTCCAGTCGAGCACACACCTGCACTTCCATTCAACTAACTGATTCAGTTTCAATATCGGAGTCTATTGACACGGCACGAAGATAGATATGCTACGTTGCCCGTTCTCCAACTGAGACATATCTACCTACAGATATAGAACGAACAGTTCTGTTAAACTAGTGCTCCGATTGTTGCTTACACCGGGCGGCTATTTGAGAGCAGTCAAGGTAAAGGTCAAACTAGCAGAGCCACTCGGATACTTGCAAGCCAGTGAATTGGAATACGGCTTTGTGTTCGTGTAAGTATTGTGCTGCTTTTGTGATCGAAACAGCACGCGAAATTGACGCCTCCGATGGGGATGGCTCTCTTTTACAATTGCTCTATGTATTTGTGACTGCATGATAAGTGCCATTGTCAAACGCTTGTATGCTTCGATTAAGACTAGGATTGACTTAGCTCCATAGGTCGGGTGAGCAACTACAAGATGTTTTTTAAATTTAATTTATTTACGAATCATGAACGAAAAATGTTTAATCAAGTCTAGTTTTTCGAATCCGCTCATCTGTATTTAACTGTGTGAAGTGTCTGAGTAGTGGCCACAGATATGTCAAACTGTAAAGATATAGTAAGGGGGCGTGGTGCTTGCGAACGCATCTTGTTACTATTTTTTGCCATTATTCAAATGACAACTAGCGACGTTTTCTTTGCTTATGATTTTTGTAAAAATTTGTTCTGAGGTTGTTTGCAAAAATAACAGCTGTATTGTAAATTACACGAAAGATGGTACCTCATTTCAAATACAAGTATTAATATATTATGGTTTTTCTTAGAAAATTCATTAAAAAATTACTTCCTGATACCCAAAAAACGCGATGATGCACCAAATCAATTATTTGATTTGAGAACAAATATCTTTGCTTGCTTAGTATATTTCGAGCAATTTAGTCACCTTGCCTAGTTGCGCAATGGTTGAATATTTAACAGATATTCTCACTCACACGATAGTTTTGTGGTGCGGCCGCTGCCGGCTTTTGTTTGTTAAAGATGGTGAATATCGATATTTTGCACGATCATACCTTAAAAGATAATGTTAATTATTAATTCTTACATATTATTATAGAACAGTTCCCCCACACGTCTGTATATCTGCCTATTCGCGATGAACTCAAAAGTACTGAACGGATTGTCATGTGGTTGTGATTCATTTCATGAGGGGAAAAAAATATCTATAAAAAAAGAGCTAAAATATTTCTCTTTTTTTTTGTTTGTTCTTCCTCTACATTGTCTTTTGTAGGTATTTTATCTTAGTAAAAATATCCCAAAATATTCGATGTCATGGGCTTTTTATAATATTTTTCCCTGTGTGTCAGTAGGCTTAAAATAATAAACTTTTGTTTCTTTTTCACAACAAAAATGTTGTAAACTAATGTTATTGAAACACACATTTGGGAACTTCAGGAACTGGGCATTAATTAGCTTATAATACGTATAAATGTTGTAGGAAACTATTGGTTTATATTTACTTATGATACTCCTGCATCATTAATTTCGTCACTATCAATCATATTAACTGTCTTTTATGATAAAATTTTTAATTATCCGAAGGATCCAAAAATGAAAGAAAAATGGATGAATGCGACAGGAAAGGGTCCAAACTGATTTCCTACAAAAACCACGACAGCTAACTATATATTAATTACAATATGCTTTTCACCTTTGAACCCAATTTCTTCCAAACTACGAAGAAAGTTAGTTGTTAAGCTAAAGAAAATATTTTGACAAATTATTTGGAACCACCCACGTCCCACGTATGCTCAAAAATTGAAACTTAAAACAGCCAGACCAGAGATTGTTGTTTTCTTAGTAACCACAATTAATGGGGCTTGGAAAATATCAGTCGGATATTTTCTCGTTGACGGTGTCACAGGGGACAGCGATCCAATCTTGTCTTACAATGTTTAGAATTACTGGAAGATACAGGTATTCAAGTTACCTCGATGAACTTTGACGGTTTTCCAGCTAAAATCACCATGCCTAATAAACTTGGATGCTCTTTTGATGTTGAAAACTTAAAATCTTATTTTGAACACCCATCGGCATATATATTTCTTGATTCATGCCACACACTAAAGTTATTGAGGAAAAGTTTTGAAGCATATGGATATTTATGAATACATCAAACCGGTACATAAAATGGAGTCATTTAAAAATTTGCTTGACATTCAGGATAAAGAAAAACTGCACTTAGGAAACAAATTACGAAAAAGCCACTTCTATTTCAAGAACCAAAAAATTACAGTTCGCTTGCCATCACAATTATTTAGCAACAGTGTGGCAGATGCCCTGAATTTTTGTTGTAAACTTCAAATGTTTGGTTTTTATTATGTCAAAGGCACTATCGAATATTTGAAAACTGTTAACGACTTGTTCGATGGCCCAATTCTGTTATAAAAAATCAGTTTATCCTATCAACAAAGAAAAGGTATTTGAATTCTTAGAAAAGGTGAAACAATATCTAATTTCTGGAAAAACCGGTTTTATTGGTTTTTTAGTCTGTATAGAAAGTCTCAAATCATTATATATTGTTAAATGTTGTACCACTACCACTTGTTGAAAAAGACCAAAATTAAAGTACGTTCCAGTTTACAAAATCAACCAAGATCATTTGGAGCTTATGTTTGGACATATAAGATCTCATGGTGGATGCAGTACAAACCCAACGGCGCGACAGTTTCAAGCCATCTATAAAAAGCTTTTGATAAAATCGGAACTTAAAGACATAGATCAGGAAAACTATACAGTTCTTGAGGAGATTTCTTTTTTGACATGCTCTTCAGCTGTTAAAAATATAAACGTGACAATCGAACCATGTAAGTTAGACGAAAGAGATGATGAAGATGAAACGAGCTTAATTAAAGCATAAGCCGTATTTGATAAGGAAATAAGTATAGTTGTGCAAGAGATCTCAGAGTTCAGTAACCAAGAAGTGACATATATAGCAAGATTCATACTTCATCGTTTGTTAAAAATATTGAAGTGTGATACATGCTGTGATAGTTTGATTGCAGATACAGATCAGGGCAAGCACTTCAAATTTATTCAATCAAAAGCTAAAGGCGGTTTTATATTCCAATGACGTAATAACAATATGTAAACGGATGGAATAGTAATAATAAAAACATTTATTCTTTCAACAGATTAAACTAAACATTTTGACAAAAAATATTAGACATGAGCTCATGGCGAAATCTCTATCGTATTTTATAGGCATGAAACTTTTCTAAAAAAATATTTTTCACCAATATAATCAATCGCCAATGAATAACCATTTAATAATATTAATAAAAGCCGTTATGGAAAAATATATAAAAGTTTGATTACATTATGTTACTAAACATACAACACTTAAACTATGTAACTATGTAACTATGTGTCACTAAAACGGTGGTTGCTGAAAATCAGCATCGTAGATTGCTGGATTTCCCAGCGTCGCGGTATGAGCTGAGCAACAACCTATTTTTGCCTGGATGCGACGCACAACTTGGATTTATATATTGTATTTGTTTTTCTTATATTATTGTTTATATGTACACGATAGGTTAGTTTCTGTCGGCCGCGGCCACGTGCAATAGACAATAGACATAGACAACCACAGACTAAACTATAGACATCGGACAAATGTGTTTTGTCTAGTGTCTATGGTGCAGCACAGTTATGCCTGGTTTATACATGGTCCGACAGATTGATGTATTTTATTGTGTGTCTATTTGGGCAAAATAAACATGTTTTCTTTCTTTCTTTTTCTTTCTTTTCTTTCATGTAAGCGGCAAGTTTTAAATAATTATTTACATCTTACTGGTCAGTAAATTGAATATACATTAAAATCATAAAGTTTTGTCCTAAATTTTGATGTTCTCCTAAATTCGAGAAGGTGATCTCCTCATAGTATTAGTATATATTAACCTACATCTTAAGTTACGATTACCTGGCAGCTTAAAGTAGTTCCTTCCAAGTGAGCTCCATATAAATGAAGTTAGCTAATAATTTGAATATTAACTAAATATAAATAGTTAGTAGTTACAAGTAGATGCTCCACCTCTTTTTTGAAAGTTTTCTATAAGCGTGTTTACTTGTGGTGGTATCAGTATCTTAGTGTCCGTATGAAAAAAGTGGGCGTGGGTTGGAGACATCTGAAGTCGAAAAAATTTGTGTTGAAAACATATCTTTACTATTCGACATATCTGTGGTTGTAGCAAATGGTGAATTATTGACAACAAAGAAAATAAAAAAGATGCAGTTTTTTTAAAGATTAATTATGACTTAATTTATTAAATAATTATGTTTTAAGCTAATTGAAACAAAAATTAACGTTTTTTTTTTCACTTAGATTTAACTAAGACACGGTTAAACAAAATAAAAAACCGTTATTGATACGCAAATAAGTTTTCTTGGCAAACCGTACTTTTCAAGTAACATTTGGCAGATAGTTATAGATAGATAGAATACCAGTGATGGCCTGGAGTCGATTGAGAAGCAAGCCAAGAAGATCATAGGTTATGATGCACTTTTCGAATCAAAATTCCAATGTCTTGAGCATCGAAGCCGAGTTGCTAGCCTGTCAGTTTTCTATCGTTTACACTTCGGGGAATGTGCGCTAGAATTGCACAATTTAATTCCACCAAAGTCCGTTCCATCATCGGGCCACTAGACGTAAGTCATTGCGCCATCGGTTCATGGTGGACATTCAACGTACAAAGCGTTTTGGGAACACAGTCATTATGCGTACAGCTAAGGAGTGGAATTCCCCGCCGGAGTCTGTGTTTCCTGATAGCTACAACCTAGGGGTATTTAAATCAAGAGTGAATAGGTGACTTCTAAGCGTGCTCTATCGGTCACATCATCACTTGCCATCAGGTGAGTTAATGGCCAAATTCCAAGCTATCAATAATAATTTAAAAAAAGATTGAGGTCATTGACGTTACTGTTCTTATTTCAATCGCATTGTACGTGACAATTATCTGAATATTTCAATTAAAAGTAAAGTAAGTAAGAAATATACTTTAAATAGAACGTATAGGTTTTAATATTACGTGTATACTTTACTTTACCTGTGTGTCAAGTTTTTATAAAAACGGTAAGTAGGTATATCTAATAGTAATTAACTATTTTTTTAGAATGATTTACCCATATTACGATCATGGGTTGTGCGAATGTGTACCCCGGGACCCTGGAACGAAGGGGTAAGAAGGAAAAGGAGTGGGTTTTAGTCAGTAAAAGTCTGACACGCCCTCTTGCTCCGCCCAAGAGCGGGAGAAGTCATTGAATGATTTCTCACCTAAAAAAATCAAAAAATGTTGAAGAATAAAAGGCAAAGAATCACTAAGATCTGACAATTTTCTTCGTTTATTTACTTTTCATGTAAAAGGCACTCCGGACCGCCACAGTTTATATTTCACTGTCTTTTTTTGAACTAATTGTTTCTGTGTGTATACGGCACTTACTTCGGAATCAAACTCAGTAAATGTTTTGTAGTAATAGAGGCTACCTACTAAGCCGGCTACTGAAATGGACTGTGTGTTTTCGACCTTCAGAAGAAGTGTATGAGTGACAAAGATAAAACTCCACGAAACAGAACGTTTTTCTTAAGAGGGCCTTCCCGATGCGTCTAACGTCAACATAAGCATGGTTTAAAAAAAATTGTTTCATCCAGCGCAATAGATTGCGTCAAAACGCAATATTTGATAAAGAGATAACGTAAAAAAGAAGGACTATACCTAAAAGCTCTGTTAGAATACGGTAACTTTTGCCACACGTTCAAATATTTCACAAAGCTTGTTCCAGGAAATAAAACGTGTTTTTTTAAAAGCTTTCAAAGTTTTTGGAAAATGTTTTCATCATTCAGATAAGCTTTTTATACATTTATTTTCTTTAATTCTTTTATTTATGCGTCGACTATATGAAAGACCAAAGTTCAAGCGACGTAGTAAATTTTAATTTCAATAGATAATAATCACAAGTTATATGTGTTTCCGAAATATCTAGAAAAAAAGGTAATGACGTATGACGTCATTACATTTTTCTCTAGATATTTCGCGTTATCACGTTAGAGCGGTTGTATGGGAATAGTTACACGGGTTGGGCGCTATTAAACTTTCTCTTCTTCAACCTGTTACCGTGCCTCTTCGATTGCGTTGCATTATTCCATTCCTAGTGTGGGGCAAGGTATATCAATTATTCATGTCAAATTTCTATCTTAGGCCACCCGTTTCTAACTCCTGAGTTTTATTTTTGAGAAATCCTCATGGACACCCCCGTCTGGGGAGAGCGAGGTAATATCGGCTTCCTACCGACTAAACCCTCCTCGTTCCTATAGCTACCATGAGTGAGGGACCCGGGATATAAATAAAATGATCACTCCCTTGATTGACCTTGCTCTTGCCTGCTACCACAAATAGGTCGTGGGTCTACATTACCTAAAACTTTAAACCATATTGAACTGGTTGAGTGGACATAAGACACCGTATTCTGGGACTAGGTACATTTTAACGGCACTTAATACTAAGATTCTGTGGAGTGGTCCCAAAGATACGGCAGTGAAGTAGTACGTGCCAAATCGACTAATAGCCAGGCTTTACGCTTAATGGAAATCATGAACCAGTGTTAATTTAATCGCTTCAGCTTTGCAAATTTGATTTCTGTCGCGAATGAGGGTAGGTTATTAATTTAGGCTCGTCGGTCGTACTATGAATTTAATGAGGTTAGTTTTTGAAGCTTGGATAGCAAGCAACCCCGCCGGACACGTCAGAGCGCAGAGCGTTTCCCGGCCTTCATAGGCACGGGTTTGCGGATGACAAGCAATTAGTAGCTAACCGTCCGGTAAATACTATAGCCCTGATTGACGGCGCGTTTTGATGAGATTGACAGGGCCAGTTAAACCCGATGCCTGGCAGGACGGCTGATTGTTCGAAAGAGTTACCGTGGCCCTCGCAAAAGGCAACTGAAGGTACCCTGTGAGTTTATGCCAGTAAGTCTGACGTTTCCTCTCATTCCATCACTAAGTGGAGAGAAACCATTTGATGATTACCCGCATAAAAAAAAGATGGCAAGCAGGTAATATGTTAAAATCAGGAATATTATAGGAAATTCTTCCATTTCTGTCATGTATTGTACCAGCACAACATATGAAATTAAAGTAGCTCGCTAATATGATCTTGTTGTACTAGCAGAAGATAAGAAATGAAAGTATGTAGCTTGCTAACTTGATCTTGTTTGTACCAGCATAACTTATAAAATGAAAGTAGCTTGCTAACATGATCTTGTTGTACCAGCATAACATAAGCATGATCAGCCTACTAATGTTCCCACTGCTGGGACTCAGAGCTCCTCTCTAGGAGAGAGAATGAGCAGTAATCCACCCCCGGACTCAGACTGGTGGATGTCACATATCTTTGATTTTTTTTCGAACTAGGACACGACGGTTTCCTCACGATGGTTTCCTTCATCGTTTTGAAAGTAATGGTGATGAAATTGCACAAAGTAATGCGCCTGACTGGGTTTGACCCGTGACCTACAACTCGTAAGTCGGGGCCGTTATTACTGGGTCACTCCTACTTTTCTGCTTCTTTATAATATATCGCACCCTTAATAGTATAAGGGCTCAAGTCAAAATTTTTGAAAAGTTTGATTTTGAATGCTAAGGGCACAAAACGAAATTATCTACCGGATACCGCTGACAGAGAGAGAAAAAAAACGTTAACTAATCTGTAACTATAAAGGCCTAACTTGAAAGTGTTTTTTCAAATACTTATAATTTATCGAATTTTATATTATTATTTATTTTTATTGATGGCTACTTACAGTTTATCGTGTATAAATCTGAAGAAAATCACATTTACAACTAAAATATTAAACATTTTATTAGAAAAATAAACTGGAATGTTATATAATTCAGAATCTTTAAACACGTATTCCCAAAAAACTACTTTTTTGTTTTAAGCCTTTATATTACTAAGGGTGCGATATGTCAATGGCATAATTCCCTAGAATATATGTCAAGATATTACTTTTTTTTTCTTTAATTTTACCCCACACTAGGAATAACTCCGGTATCGTTGGTGTGTTCACAAACATTCAAAACTCACCTACTCATACCTCCACCCAGACTCGGAACACTTATCTGTATGCCATACAAATATTTGTCCCGTACGGGAATCGAATCCGCGACACGCAGCACAGCAACCAATCGCTCAACCACTGCGCCAACCGTGTGTGTCAACATATACAGCATCATATTACTAGATTGCTATCCTTTTTTCATACGTGGATAGTCATCAAGTGGCTTTCCTCCTCTCAAAGGTGGAGTGAGAGGAAACATCAGACTTTTACGGGTAGAAAAAACAGTGTACCATCAGTAGCACTTTGCCAGGGCCACCACTCATTGTACGAGCTTTAAACTAATTTCGTGTAAATCCAGACAATGCACAAACTGCACGGACATCCTTAATTCTTTCAAAGTTTTTCACAAACAACTTCTTATGACCAGACTTTTTCTAAAAACAGGATTATTTTATTTAAAATTTAAAATGTACACAAACGTTTGCATTTTGTTTTACAAAAATAAAACTAATAGTCGACCGTAGTTTTATTTGAGTTTTCCAACGGAATACCTGGAACCAGACGCTGTAGTGTTAAATCCTGTTTTACATTTTGTATTGTTGCGTTAATTGTAATGTAAACCTTACTGCCGTTTCCACTTAGTTTATTGTTTCATATTCGAATGTATTTTTAAAACTTATTTATTTTCAGTTGATGTGGTTTTTTATTGTTCGTAGTGTTGGTCTCCAAGGGAGGGAGGCCAAAGGAAAGATGGATGGATTGTGTGAACAGTGATATGAAAGAAAAGGAAGTTAGTGATAGTATGACGGTTGACAGGATAGAATGAATGAATGAAAAAAACGTGTTGCGCCGACCCCAAATAAGATGGGACAAGGGCAGGAAGATGATGATGTAGTGTTGGTCTCCATGTACTCGTAAATGGATGCACGACGAATGATCGACGGTAACGAATACTTGTCGAATTCTGCTCTTGCTGTGTACAAAAACAAAAGTTGTTTTTTCTGTATACAAATACAGAAGCTCTTTTCAGCTTTGCAGGCTAACAGCATCGTGTGGGGGGAAGAAATAACTTCGTATTACCTCTATGCACAAATTTCAACCGTTACCGATATTGTGCGGTTAGCAGTCTCAGTTCGGGCGCCTTGTTAGACTTAAAATAATTTATAGTGTATTTTTAAATTAACAAGCTGATTTTTGAGCTCAGTTCGAAGAATCCCAAATTGTTCACAGCAAAAACAAAACCATTCTTTTTTAAATTCCAATTTTTCAAATACAGATTAATAAGAAGAAAGCCAAGAATTTTAAGAACAAAGGCTTCTTTGCAGGTTTATTTTTTATGGTGGATCACCCAATGTCTTCTCCCACTTTAGTTTCGTCGTGATAGACTTTTACTGACTAAGACCTTCCTTCTTTGCTTTTCGTTCCAGGACTCCGGAGTTACCTTTCGCAAGTCAATGAAACTGCAATACGATACAAACTGTTATAAGATATTAGGATATCGATCAATTTAAAAAAAAAGTAAAATATTAAAATGCAATTTAAAGACCTTTCTATACTACTAGCTTTTGCCCGCGACTTCGTCTGCGTAAAAGCGCAAAATTAAGTTTATTTTTTATTGTATATACTTTTCCGGGATAAAAAGTACGCAGTGTGGTGCCTAGGATATTAAAGAATAATTATACCAAGTTTCATCGTAATCAAACCGGTATTTTTTGCGTGATGCCTGAACAAACAGACAGACAAACATTTTTTTAATCACCTTTTTGGGTTCTGTGACGGTCTGGTAACACATCCTGCTATTTATTTTTTTGATATTTACAATGTACAGAATTTTCAGTTCTACAGATTTATTATAAGTATAGATTATAAAAAGGTCTTTGGTGGCATTATTTTCTGACCTTTCCTCAAGACCTTGAATATCAATTTATGTATGAGGAAGTAAGAATATTGAGAAATATTAAAAATTTCAATTGTAAATACGATATTCACAACTTTTTTCGTAGGGACAATAAATTATTATCGATAGAACAAAAGAATAATGATTTTATGGTAAAGCTGAAAACACGTCTCAATCGTGGAGTAGCAGTAAAATATTGAAAAATTGTATTTATACCGGATCTCAATATCTTTAAAGAACTCTCTTGACGATGAATGTTTTATGAGAAATATTCAAAAAGCTGCGACAAGTAGATACTATCGTCTTGTTTAATTACGGTAATAATCCCTATAGACCATAAGGCTGAGAAGTGGTGGCCGAGAGGTAACGGCCCCGACTTACGAGTTGTAGGCTGCAGGTTCAAACCCGGTTCAAGCCAGGCGCATTTCATCACCACTGCTCTCAAAACGATAAAGGAAAACATCGTGAGGAAACTGGCATGTCCTAAAACCAAAAATTAGAAAACATGTGACATCCACCAATCCGCACTGGGCTCGCGTGTTGGTTTACGGCCCGTCCCCTCTCCTGAAGAGGAGGCCTGAGTCCCAGTAGTGGAAACATTAAAAGGCCTATAGATCAATATGTACCTATAAAGTGGCCAACTAATGAATAAACTAATTATGAATGGCGGGCTCGTTCCCTTCAAATGTCACCAATTTCGAGCTCTAATGAAAAATGCGGTCAATGTTGTATGGACCCGAGGTCCTCATCCGTTTGTTATGCATGGCCGCGGACAAACTCCGGCCTGGAGCCTGATCGCGTTTTCATTTATTTTAAATGCGTTAACTGAAATACAATACGTTTACATTCATCATTTTATTCGGTAAGTGAATGTGTTTAATAAACCAAAACATTTCTTTATCAAATAATATCATTTTCTATCACGTCAAGACCTGTTTTCAGCTCAGTTGAAACTCTAATAAATGTTTTAACATAATATGTTTCGTAGCATTTTAATTGACTGAATTTGAAAGCTATTTAAAGAAAAAGTAAAACGTTGAAATGACCTTGATGTTCGTTTCAGAATGTTTTTCTTTAGGAGCCGCATTACGTAACCTTCTATTATTGAGTAATTATTGACAGATGAATGCTCACTTTTCTTACAATATCTTTGTACTATTATTTTAGAAACAGTGCACGTAATCAATTAACCGCTTCGCTTATGAGGAGCAAAAGAGTGTGAAAATTAAAAATTTTGCTGGACCAAGACCAATGTCTATTAACTGCAGCACCATGGGGTCACAACCTGCACGTAGCGTTATAGGTAATTGCATTCCCGTGACGAAGCGTTCGCCCAAAGTCAGAGCAAACATTCAATCAGAGTAATGCAATTATTGCATGGCGCCGCCGTTAAACAAAAAGTTGTCCCCAATTAACTAACTCTTTTTACGGTGATCTCTCTTACGATTACAAATAATTATTATCTAGTATAAAAAAAATACTCAGTAGTTTTACTTTTAGAGATTCACATTTTCAGGCGTTGAATTGAAATTTCATCATCCCCATTTCAGCCGAAATACGTCTACTGTTGGAAATAGGCCTCCCCCAAATGTCGCCATAATGACCGGTCCCGTGCGTCTCGCATCCATCGGATTCCCGCGACCCTCACCAGGTCCTCATCGGTCCACCTTGTGGGAGGCCTTCCAACGCTGCGTCTTCCGGTACATGGTCGCCATTCCAGAACCTTTTGTCCCCATCGCCCATCTGTTATGCGAGCAGTGTGCCCTGCCTGCTGCCACTTAAGTTTGGCGATTCTTCGTGCTATGTCGGCAGCAGGAAAGAATTGAAATTTGTTAAGAGATAACTATTTGTGTTCAGTATCAGATCAACTAATGCTAACACCGTTTGATATGGCAAAATTTTCAAATATTTTACCATTGGTAAGCAAATACACGAACCATCAGTCGTTCAAACATAAATTTAATTGGCCATTCCATCAGCGATAACGAATGACTTCAACTAAAAAAACTCTTTGAGTTCAAAATCAATATCGGAACTGGGGAATCAATTCTCGCTACAACGTTGTAGGTACCTATGCAAATAGTGTCCGTAAACAAGGCGAGAACAATCAGAAATACGAAATTTTAAGTGATCTAACCTTTGTTTTAAAGTGGGTGTAATCATCCTTCATCATAACCTCTAAGAGAGTGTCAGAGTTTTACTGACTAAAACCCAGTTTTCCTTCAGTTGCCCTTTTTTGCGGGGGCTATGGTACCTACTTCGAACAATCCGCAGCCCTAGCAGTCGTCGAACGTAACTAGCGACATCAATTTCAGTAATATCTCTTTGAGGCGCGCGTGAAACACAATGCGCTGTACAAATAAGGACCACGCTCGGGTCGACGGCGGGTCGGCCACCGGACGGTCGACGGGCGAGCTACCCATGGCTCGCCAATCACTGAAAACAACGGCCACCACTTCTACTACTAATATGGTCGGCCCACTGGCAATTCGTCTTGTATTCTGTAAGCTGAATGTACATGTTTTTGGTTCTTTGCCGGATCATCACGTTGGATAAAAACATGTGCTGTAGTGACATTTACTCTTCCACATATAGTCTACGCAATTTCATAGACCTGATGTCACGTATCCTACAACGTGCTATATATACACGATTTGAGCATATACATTATATATACATCATATAATAACCAATATCTTAATATAACATATTTGTTAATTTATAATATTGGCATATATAAGTATTTTATTATTGAAACTTAATTTAATGATACTAGATTCTACTTGATATATCTGTTATTTATTGTGCACACCTACCACAGTGTTGTATCTTTAAACCCAAAGGTTGACTGGTAGAGAATGCCTTGTTGCATTAAGTCCATAATAAATAAAATAAATAAATAAATAACAGCCCAAGAAAAACTACCAGGCAGCTACCGCGTCGAATCGTTGAATTTAAAGTTTTAAATTCATCTCTAAATAATAATATTCGATCCCGATTGTCCTTTGCTATCCTCCCCACTGCGACACCCTAACTCAAATTTCGTGCTACACCGGGGGCGTATTTAGCGTGTAGTCGCTTATTTTTTAATGGAAAATTCTAGCTGGAGGCTTTAATTTATTAAGGACGCTTAGGCAAGTCCGATTAAGTAGACGACCACAGCATGGTAAACCTACAAAAAGTCACTCATAAAAAAAAAAACATCGATCTGTTGTCAACCCGATACAACATCCATCCGGTGCTAGGATCGTCTTTTTTTATTTGAGGATATTGTTACTGCACACCTTGCACACCTCTATACTGAATACCCTCTATAACTCTACAGAAATGTCACTTTGTGTCGAACTTATCAGCTAGTGATCATCATTATTGTAAAGTATAGGGTACTTACCATCGGTCGGCGTGGTTTGCTGGCTAGAGTTGATGCGGGGTCGCTCCTCACCAGCCGCGATGTGCTTGGCGGTGCGCCGTGCCACCGGACGTAAATCAGCCTCCACGTCACTCGCCTCTTCTTCTTCGTAGCTGTATTCCATTTCTGTAACACAGTGCCCTGTTAGTACTACGCTTTAGAATCTGTTTAAGTTAGAAATTCTTTCTTATATCTAATTAATTATAAATGTTAGAAAGGCCTTTTCACACGTTTCGATATTGCAAGCGCTAAATTCGCAGTGTAGTTTTTTTTTTTGTAATAAATAAATGTATTTTCCTACTTGTTATGTCTTTGCGTTCTAGGTCCAAATAAACTCTTTCAAGCGTTCTCGCAGCCCTAGTTTGGCACCATATCATCACTTTCGCATAAAACCTAGAGTTCTTAGTCTGTTCGCAAAACAAAACACCACTAGCGTTACACACTTTCGGTGGCATGAACCCATTTCATATACCTATGGGTCGTTAAAACAAAAATGTATTTCGGTAACACTAGTCAGGTACTGGGTATGAACAATCAAAAGTCAACAATAGCAACGTATTTACGACGACTCGGAAGGCGGGTAGTGGGTACACGAACGAATTAATCTTAGTCTTATTAATTCTTAATCTTTGATAATAAATTGTTCTTCTTTTATTTTTTTCTTTCATTTCTATGAGTTGATTTCTTGGAACTCTCACTAGGATTCCCTCCTCTATTGTGAGATCCCGGCTCCTTCGTTATATTTAAAGTAAAGCTTTATTTATTATTATAAGGGTTATAAATAGAAATAGTAAGTAGGTAGATACCTCCATACACAATAGGCACCTATTTGCGTGAGATGGGGTTGATTAAGATTAATATATTTGGTGTTTATGGCATGTGTCTGGGCACGCCATAATTATGGCGGTAAGTCCCCTCTTTGACGAGTGGCTGGAAAGACAACACGGCGTCCTTATATTCCGCATGACACAAGTCCTCACCGGACGTGGTAAGTTTAGGAGGTTCCTGCACCGGATTCGTGCGGAAGAAACGCCCGAGTGCCACCATTGTGTGGACCGCCCGGAGAACACGGTGGAGCATACGGTATAGGTGTGCTCCGCCTGGGCAGAGCACCGCCGTATCCTCGTGGGGGCGATCGGCGGCAGCGATCTCTCGCGCCGGGTCTTGGTACAGGCCATGGTCCGGAGCGAGGAGGAGTGGCAGGCTTTCGCCTACTTTTGCGGAGCAGTAATGCTAGCAAAAGAAGCGGCCGCACGCGCGAGGCAATGGCCCTCACGCCCCAGCTGCCGGGATTCCGATCCCGATTTCCGGGCACCGTAGGCGCGCCGCAAGGAGATGTAAGCAACCCTAAGGGCCCAGCAGGGTCGAAGCCTACTGGGGCCAAGGGTCTGCTTCTGAAGTAAAAGTCTGACACTATCTCCCATCCCGCCCAAGAGCGAGGGATGTCATTAGATGATTTTCCCACCGAAAAATAAGTAGGGGCCAAGCAGGGTCGAAGTCTACGACCCCATTGTTACATTTATCATTATTTATTCGTTCAATCGCTTTCCTTCTCACTGTGGCCCACATCATCTCTTTCACATAAGTTTCCACTAGAGTGACTAGACCCTGTAGATGGAAATAGTGCCTCGTACAGTGGGGTTTCACTGGCTTATCTTTTTACGACTGACGTCAGTATATTACCAATACCTGTCACTTTAATTTTGTCCCTCTTCTCCTTTTTCAATTGTATATTTTTATAATTTATTAGTTTTATTATTTGGTATCGTACTTTTTTATGATATAATATTTACGTTTTTTTTTTAACTTTGATTATGTTGTTGTACAATGACGCCCTAGATCATTTTCTTTAGTTCAGTCCATCCAAAGAAAATTAAGTTAGAAATTGCCCTTTGCGATAAGACCGCCTATTGTACACTTATTTTTATAAATATTTGTACTGTGTTAAGTTATGGTGTACAATAAAGAAATAATAATAATTGCCGACAAAACGTAAAACAAAATTAATTTTCGACTTGCCACAGCCTCTCTGTAATATTTGGGCTAAGAGTAATTAAACGTTATCGATCCAAATCATTTGCTGTTCCATTGATTGACTGTATATCATTTGGATGAATAGTTGAATGAAGCCGCTTTATAATAAGTCTAGGCTGTTAATTAAACGGCGAATGAAGCTTGTTGATTACGATATGTGTACGTATAATATTTATAATAATGTATCTACATGAAACTTTGTCAGCGCTAATTAACTACATTTACGATATTTAACTTTTTTATTTTTTTAAGATTTCCGCGGTCTGGGTCTTCAACTTAAAACTGCAATAATATTTAAAAAAACCGGGCAAGTGCGAGTCGGGACTGAGGATTCCGTACAAACTTGAAATGTAAATTGCGGTTTACGGTTTATGACGTAAACCGCAATTTACCTTATTAAAAAAAAAAAAAAAACTACTTACTAGATCTCGTTCAAACCAATTTTCGGTGGAAGTTTGCATCATATATTTTATTTTATTTTATCATTCTTTTATTTTATAAGTTGCACACATTTTACCACTTTGGAAGTATCTCTCGCGTGTTCAGTTTAGGAAAAAAAAATATTAGAAAGCTCAACATCATTTTTGAAGACCTATCCATAGATACCCCATACGTATGGGTTTGATGAAAATTGTTTTTGTAGTTTTAGTTCTAAGTATGGGGAACTCCTAAAATTTATTGTTTTTTTTTTCTATTTTGAGTGAAAACTCTAATTCGGTTCACAGAATACATCTACTTACCAAGTTTCTACAGTATACAGTTCTTATAGTTTCGAAAAAAAATTGCTGTGAAATACGGACGGACAGACAAACAGACATGACAAATCCATAAGGGTTCCGTTTTTTTGCCATTTGGCTACGGAATCCTAACAATGACATCAGAGAAATATGTAAATAAAAATTAAACCTAATAATTTTTTATTATGTAGCTCACAAAAAAAATTAATATGATAAAAAAATCTTTAATACGATCCAAATAACTTTAATTTCGAAAGTCGGTGTTAAATAAGAAACAAACAATATCAAACAATATATAGAAACACCGACTTCCGAAATTAAAGTTATTTTGATCGTTTTAGTGTTTTTTTTTTATAGTGAAGCCGGTTGTTTTTTATTTTATTGTAAAAAGTTTTTTATTTATTAATTTATTGTTGCGATATACACTTATAGCCAGAGTACCTATTTCTCATGATAATTCCAATTAACCCAAACACTGTTTTTTTTTTTATTTTTTTTGGGTGGGAAAATCATCTAATGACAAATCCCGCCCTTGGGCGAAGCGGGAGATAGTGTCAGACTTTTACTGACTAAAATCCCACTCCTGTTCCTTCTTTGCCTTCATCTCGGGGCCCCGGGCTTCGCTTTCACACTACCCGTGGCCCCAGTAGGCTTCGACCCTGCTGGGCCCCTACAGTTGCTGACATCTCCAAGAGGCGCGCGTGGAACGCGCGCCGTCGACGACTTGGGCTCGGTCCAGACGGTCACTGGACGGTCGCACGGCGAGCCACCCATTGCTCGCCGTCCACAAGCCCGCGCCTACGGTGGACGGAAATCGGGATCGGAATCCCGGCGGCGGTTAGGGCGTGAGGACCGTTGTCTCACGCGATCGGCCGCCTCCTTTGCTAGCATTACTGCTTCGCAGAAGAAGGTGACCGCCTGCCACTCCTCCTCACTCCGGTCCATGGCCTGTACCAATGCCCGGTGCGAGAGATCACTGCCGCCGATCGCCCCCACGAGGACACGGCGGTGCTCGGCCCAGGCGGGGCACACCTCCACCGTATGCTCCACCGTGTCCTCCGGACGGTCCACACAGTGGCGGCACCCAGGAGTTTCTTCCGCACGAATCCGGTGCAGGAATCTTCCGAACTTACCATGTCCGGTGAGGACCTGCGTCATACGGAAGGTAAGGACGCCATGTGGTCTTTCCAGCCACTCCTCAAAGAGGGGACTTACACCCAAACACTGCTAGGATACATTGTTTTATTATGAAGTTCCCGTGTCCACCTTCCGGTTTCATCCTCCATCAGATCAGTTCTATAGTATCTTATAGCTCATGACAATTTTTAATAAGCCCAAACTCGGCTAGGATACACTGACTAATTACGGAGTTCCGATGCCTATTTTCCGGCTCTATCATCATCATCAGATCACTTCCATGATACCATTTTCAACATAACTATTCTGAACCATTCATTTATTTCTATTGTCATAGTCGCTTAACTATCTTCATTGTGATATCTATGCGATGAAAAAGTATAAACTTCCGTTGGCCGTTTCTGGTCTTATTCATTAGTTCCACTACATCTAATGTACACTTCATCAAAAATCACTATATAGTTGCCTATAATATTTGGATATTCCTCATGGATCCCGTCATCAAAACTGGATTTTGAAAAAAATTAGACTAATCTGGGAACATATTCTTTAAGAAGAAAAACAAATTTTGCAAATTGGTCCAAAAACGACAGAGTTCTGAGGTAACAAACTTTAAAAAAATACAACCGAATTGATAACCTCCTCCTTTTTTGGAAGTTGAATAAAAAGAAACAGATTGAATAATATACCAATAAAGTATCAAAAGGATTGTGTGAACTGTAACTAAAGCAAGAGACCACAATAAGAATGTTTGAAATAACATCAACAAAGGAGACTTAGAGAATTATTAAACTTGTTTAAAGGAATAAAAATATTTCGCTCAGCATCGTATATTCTGAGTAATATCAACGAGGTAACCGCCTTTATGAAAATGTAGGATGTCTCGATTCACAATTTATGCAAGAGAAACCTATTTTCCAATACCTACTGTGTTTGACTCCGAGAGTCAAACTGTGTTTGCCATTTTGTGCATTATTGACTTTGCAAGCTCAATTGAATAATGTAAATCAGAGGTGGGATAAATCTTCCAGTTACCGTCTAGTTTACCGGACAACTATTGAGATAATATTTGAATTTCTTGTATCTTCAACTATTTTGTCTTGAATTTTATTTGCAGGGAAATTAGTTTAAATTTGTGGGTCGATAGTGTTGTGTTTTGTAGTTTTTAGGCATGTGGCTTTGTGCTTTGTTCGGCTGCAGACAGCTATAAGCTTGTGCTGTCCTGTTTTATTTCCTTTGGAAGGTTTACAAGCCCGTTCCATGAGTTTCCCGACTATCTGTCTGCACCGGCTTAGTTTTATGAGTTAATTCTTGATGTGTGTGTGTTGATATCACGAGGCTAAGCTGCTATAGTTAGTAGTTTTTAGGGATCTCTATCTATGTAGATTTAACTAGGACGTTAGTTTTTGTCTACCTTATGTTCTTAAACACCTTACAAACATGTTATGTTTGATTGTTTTACTATAACAAAAACCGGCCATCCGCCTATTACATTGGTTAAAGAAGATACAAAAAAATCACACACTCATCTCGTAGAATTCCAGTCATACTGACATGACCATCTTCCATTCGTCCGCTATCATTCATAGTCAGGGTTCGTGTCCAAGAGAGCGTTGAGCTCAGAAAGAGCGCGTAGGAGAGTACTAGGCTCGCACAACCATGTGACCAGGAGGCACAGCGAACAAGCTACGTCTCCTGATGCGGTTATATTTAACTGATGCTCAAGCTTGAGACAGCTCTGCATGCAGTTCAGGAGCATCAATTTATTCATGAAAGCATTTACACCTAGTTAATAATAGTATTGGTAGTTTTTTCTTCTGACCTCAAGTAAATACCCTACCCAACCTAAAAAAAATGGGTGCGGCACATAAAGGGAGGGAGGGAAAAAAGCCGAATACAACGCCATGTAAAATTTAAATGTAAATAAAATGAATTATGCTGTTCCGGTAATGCCAGTAGATGGCATTATCCTTACTATAAGGTGGTATGAAGTTCGCCGGGTCAGCTAGCCACTGATAATTTTGATAAACGGATCTACCGTTTATCATATATTATGTTAACAATTCAAAGTATAGTGTTCACTACACAGTAAATTGCGTGTTCGTGAGAGACCGAAATAAAATTAACGTTTCTATTTCCTACAGCTACTTATTAATATTTATTGTTGTTGCTCCGATAACCTAGAGTTGCCAACCGTACTCTTTTCCCGGGACATGTCCTAGCTTTTATACTGTTCTGGGATATTCTGGATAGTTATTAAGCAGTGTTCTGGTCTTTTTTTCGCCAGGAAAATCATCTAATGACATCCCCCGCTCTTGGGCGGGATGGGAGATAGTGTCAGACTTTTACTTCAGAAGCAGACCCTTGGCCCTAGTAGGCTTCGACCCTGTTGGGTCTCTACGGTTTGCTGAAATCTCCTTGAGGCGCGCGTGGAACAGTACTCGCCGTCGACGACTTGGGCTCGGTCCGGACGGTAACCGGACACGCCTACGGTGACCGGCGTGAGGACCGTCGCCTCACGTGTGCGGCATCCTCCTTTGCTAGCATTGCTACTTCGCAGAAGGAGGCGACCGCCTGCCACTCCTCCTCGCTCCGGACCATGGCCTGTACCAAGGATCGGCGCGAGAGATCGCCGCCGCCGATCGCCCCCACGAGGACAAGGCGTTGCTCTGCCCAGGCAGGACACACCTCCACTGTGTGCTCCACCGTGTCGTCCGGGCGGTTCTCACAATTGTGATACCAGGGTGTTTCTTCCGCACGAATCCGGTGCAGAAACCTCCCGTACTTACCTTGTCCGGTGAGGACATACGTCACGCGGAAGGTAAGGACGCCGTGAGTTCTTTCCAGCCACGCCTCAAAGAGGTGACTTACTACCATAATTATGGCGTGCCCACCCTGATAAGGTCAAATATTTTAAAATTCACAACGCTACTCTGTTACAATTCTTACTTTATGGGCGGCCTCATAGCTCGCCAGTCTTCGCGGTGCCCTACTGTTTAAAAACAAAGGCGAAACGTGCCAAAACGAAAAATTACTTTTTATTAAAAATATGATTATTATCATTACTTGAATTACATATTAATTTAACTATTGCAACTCTATTACTGCGGCCCTGTATATTGTCCTGGTTTTTCCAACTTCAAATCCTAGTTTTTTGAACTTGGGGTTGGCGACCCTACGTAACCCATATTACAGTCGTATAGTATAAAGAGGTATAACACGCAAACTAATGTATATAATTCATGATATCCGTTCCCCAATTCACTTTCACTCACAAGTCTGTGGGAGGCGGGCGGACTCGAGGGTGGCCAAACGATGAAAATCGATCACGATTCTAACACCGGCTCTGCTTCGGAATCTTGGAAAGAGATATTCTTTACCACAATACCGTCTCAAGGACAGATGTTGAGGTCGCTAACTAAAATGACCGCTCAGTCTTGTTATTATTATTACAACTTTTAAAGGCCGATAGTACATACGTCTGTACAACTTGAATGACCTTGAAAAACGTTTTGTACACAAAACGTGCGTGTACGTGTACGAACATTTTTAGTCGAAAATTTTGGTTTCTATATCTTTGTTTTTCCTAAAAAAATCCAGAAAAAGTATTTCTTTTAATTTTTTTTATTTTTATTGGTGATTTATGTAAATATGCGCAATAACGTAACAATAATACCCGGGGCGCCCGAGGGGGGACAATCTCCCATATGGATTTTGAAACTGATACCCCTAACCGATTAAGCTGACGTAATAATAATAAATTGCTCTTAAATACAATCTTGTGGTCAACTGGGTCAGGCACATGACTGTAGGTAGTACGGTTACTACAGGCATGTGCCCGACGCAGTTCTCAAGAATGGCAGCATCACGTTGTATTGGGATCGATCTATCATCACTAACAGGGCTATTGTTGCCAATAAGCCCGTCATAGTGGTGATAGATCGATTAGGGTGTCGCACAATGATTGTTGATATAGCAGCCCCTCCTGTCGAGAACCTCGTGAAAGCTGAGAAGAATAAACAAACTAAGTATCTTGACTAGGCTCGCGAGGTTGCTAACATGTGGAAGTGGACACAACAGTCGTGCCGATAATCGTGACGGCCAATGGTTTAATAACCAAAAGCCTAAGAAGGCTCGCGTTGGGCAGGAGTTTATGGAGTTTCTTGCCGGTTCTTCTCCATAGGAAACGACCAATTTGGAACCGTGCACTAGCTTCTGACGTTTTATAAGTGCTCATGTAGGCCTATGTGAAATAAAAAACTTTGACTTTGACATTGCAGTTGGATCTAGGGCTAGATCCAGTAGTCTCCTGGACACGCGTAGGTATTGTTCGGAGATTCTTCTACAAGAGTTTGACCACCGGTAGCTTGGACTGTGTTCCTGATGCCGCTGGGCTACTATTTCTTCTATTTTAAACTGTTTTTTTAAATAGTTTTTTTAAGAAATATTTAAAAAAGTGTTAAATTGTTAGATGAAGAGGCAACGCGAAAAAAGAGAGATAACACCTGAAAACTTTGATCCCATACGGTAATTCCGTGATTTACTAGAGTATTTTACAAAACTTGTTCCAGGAAATACGTGTTTTTTTTAAAACCTTTAAAATATTTGAGAAAAATTGACGTCATTCAGAATCTCGATTAAATGTGCAAGACTCCTACGGATGTACCTTTTTATATTTTAAATATATGAGTACATTACGGAGGGCCAAAGTTCACGTAAAATAGCAGATTTTCTCAAGTTCTTTACTGGCTTAGTTTTACATAAATTTGTATTTTAATTTGCATAGAAGCCTAGATAACATCCGCAAGATATATGTGTATCCAAAATATCTGGAAAGATGTGTAATAACATCATAATCACGTAAAAGCGGTTGTATGAAAACGTACCTCGAGTAGGCCGCTCTTCTCTTAAGAGGGCCCTTCTCCACTCGCCTATCGTTATCGTCGAGCTTTGTTTAACCTTGAAAAATGCTAAATAGTCGTTTTGTACACTCGTTTGTACGAACTTTTTTTAGCCGAAAATGTTGGTTTGTATATCTTTGTTTTTCCTAGAAAAATCCAGAAAAAGTTTTATTTGTTTTTTTTTGGTGATTAACGTAAAAATGCGCAATTACGTAATAATAATACCCCCCCCCCCCCGCGCGAGGGGTTAACAGCTTGTTGCTTCATCTAACGCGAAAAAGAAAAATAGGTCCGGTGTTAATCAATAAAAGCCTGACACGGCCTCCCGCTCCACTCTTAAGACGGAGAAGTCATTAGATGATATCCCACCTAAAAAAAAAATAGTGTTTGAATCCTTTGGAATTATTTTAATTACTAATAGACCGAGCAATAAAAGCTAGTTACGAAAAAATGTTTTTCATAGAATACTTATTTATTAATACTCTTAGGGTTTTTGAATACCATGCGGATTTGTTAGAACAATTAAAATAAGAATATTATTTATAATCAGGTTTAATCAAATACCTAATTTTTTTGTATACAATTTTTTTTTTATTCCTCTCTTGTCGCTTTGATTAAGCAATTGGCTGCTACGCTGCGTGGTGCAGGTTCGATTCCCGAACGGGACAAATATTTGTATGGGCAACAGATGGTGTTCCGGGTCTGAAGGTCTTATGTATGTGATTTTACATGATTGTGATCGCACCTAAGATACAGGAATTATTCCTAGTGTGGGACAACGTTTAACGAAAATCTATAAATGACTTCAAAAAGACCATAATCACTTTAGAAACTACAAATGTTCGAAAAAGGTAGTTTAAGTTATATTTAGTATCTCTTGCTTAGCACACTAATATTATTACACTATTATTTTTTTAATATTATAAATGTATATGTTTGTATGTGCCTAATGTGTGTGATTGTTACATCTTCCAGCTCGTTTAAACGAATTTGATTGAAACTCGATACACAGATATAGCATATACTTTTTATTTATTTATTATATACTTTATTGTACTTGAAAAAAAAAGACAGAAACATACTGTGGCGGCTTGGTAACCGCGATTCGCTGAGTTGCAATTTTGATGATTTCATCAAAAATCATGGGAGTGCGAGCGCCAGGCTCGCCAGTCGCTTACGTCACACCGCCCTACCTCAACACATACATAGTACGTAGTTAGTAATGACGAAATATTGTGGAGTCCGAATTAAAGACATTTATTTCATTGTAGTCAAGTTTTCTTTAATCATCCAGCCGTACATAGGACACGCACAAAAATACGAAAAAAATAAAATAAATCCACAACACATAATATGGTCAGCATTATCGCATTTTACGATCTCTTACAGGCAACTTGGAATGGACAGTAATTGTCAGAATATAATACAGGGCTGTCATTAGTTTGACAAAAAACCAATATTTATTACTATAAACATATTATAATAGACACACAGATCACATGTGCTATATAATAAATACACAAATACCAAATATACGGGCAATAAAAAAGTGGCGATTATGACTAAGACTGGCTTGCTGGTCTAGTAGTTAGTAGACCTGACTGCTATGCCGGAGGTCGTGCTTTCGATTCCCACCCAGGACAAATGTTTGTGTGATGAGCATGATCATTTGTTCTGTGTCTGGGTGTTATTTATCTATAGTATGTAAGAATGTATTTAGAAATATATAAGTATGGTTATCAGTTGTCTAGAATTCGTAACACAAGGTCTGCTTAACTTGAGATTAGACGACGTTGTGTGATAGTTGTGGAATATTATTATAATCGTTTATTCATTACTTTAAACGTATAAATTATAGTTTTAAATATTTCAATAAAAATATAAAAAATAATATAAAAACATTTAAAAATATAAAAAATAGTGTCCCACCGGTATCGGGAACAGGGTCCGATATTATATAAAAATATCAAAATTATAATTATTATTATTATACACAGATACATACATGTGCTATAGTAATAGATACACTAATACATACATACCAAATATATAGGCAATAAAGACAAATGACGATTATCGATAATCAGAGTTACTGGTAGTGTTCTTTAAAGAGTCTTTTGGAAACAGGCAACGATTGAGCGCGTTTCATAGGATCTGGCAATGCATTCCGCAGCCGAGTAGCCTGGAAGCTTGTTCCCTTGGGAAAATTTTATACCACCACGCGGGTGAAGCCACAGCCATGTCACATTATATGTAGTAATCTTCAATTTTATAAAAGTTGATAAAGAAAAACAAAATAGAGATAAAATGTATTTGAAGATTGGAAAATGGCCATTAGTTAAATAATTACCACCAGGTATATTGATGACAATAACAAAAACACGATCCACAATATGTAGTAAAATACGATAAATAAAGCCATTGGATGTATAGCTGTAGGTATTGTACAATATCAAGGTCTGAGGCTCAGGTAGACAGGAGCCAAATGACCGTCGCTAGGGTATCGTTTAGCATCTCATAGGCTAGGCGATTTATCAACATGACTAAGGTCACGTGAATTCACTTAGTCTGAGACTCTGAACTGACAACATTTGGTCACAAATAAATCTACGTCAGGTTTACTGCAGACTGTAGGTACCTACTCGAATTCATAATTCGGTATAATTTTATTCCATACTACCATTTCTATGAAAAAAAAAACTGGCCAAGTGTGAGACCGATATTCGTGCACGAAGGTCTTCCCGTCCAACTATAATTTAAGTATCTTCAAGGCTAGAGTGAATAGGCTCTTAATAAACTAGTGCGCCTGACCATCAATGATTGCATCTCCGCTTACCATCAGGTGCGGTTATATCATATAAAAAAAGGGTTCCGTACCGTCCGCAATAAAAAACGAAAAAAAAAACACGTTTGTTGTATTGTTCTGTTTTTAGTATTTGTTGTTATAGCGGCAACACAAATACGTCATCTGTGATTAACGGTCTTCCTATCTCAGTCCATGAGAGGCACAGCCTGGTGACAGACGCACAGCAGAGTCTTTATAATAGCCTATTTTTACCCTTTGGATACAGAACAATTTTAGATGCTACGGAATTTGAACTTTGATATTTTAACATATATCTTAAACATATTTTATCGTGAGAATATTTAAATAAAATAATATTTAAATATTTTTTCAATCGTGATAATCGATTGAAAAAATATTTATTGAATGTGTTATGTCTCTAAGTGGCCTCCGACAAGCAAATAACGATAGTGGCATATATCGAAGGCAAGTTTAATTTCCACTAGGTATGTCTAACGCGTTTACAGAAAATAAGAAACGTTAAGGGCGCCTTCAAATTAGCCGCAACGTGCCGCGCGTGTGCAAAGTGTTTTGTTATTCCATATAAATAAAAACGCGTGACTAATGCGCGACACCCGCGCTGCAGTCGTGCTGAACGCTACTTTGTTATTTACATGGAATAATAAAGCAGCGCGACGACGGCGCTGTAGCCGCGTTGCCGTCGTGCGGCACTTATCGGCTAATTTGAAGACGCACATACGACTTTTATTTATTTATTTATTTTTGCACATCATCTGCGTTATTATAGATCGGTGTTCTAGCAACACATACAAAAACACCAAATTTTTTTTTTTTATTAGAGGAGCAACTTATTGGTGTATTATGGGTTCGGCACGTAGGCACCAACACTTAATTCATTAAACCCCGAGCGAACGCCGACGTTCGCTCGGTCGTTGTCTTTCTATTGTGTCTCCAATTACACTACTCAAAACGTAGGCAACGTTTAGGGCCTAAAGTAACATCCTCGTGTGTAAACAAAACATCGTAATCTCAACCAAATTACTGTATTGCCATCAAAAAAGTTTCAACTTAATACACAAAGGCAAAATTGACCAAGATAAGTTTCCAAGAATCCATCTTAACATAATAACAAGTGAAGCTAAATAAAATCTTGAAAATATCGCATGGCAGAACGCGTGGCGACAACGCGGTAAGCGGACTAATCGTTGCAAAAACGCAGCGTCCCCGCGTCGTACCCGCGATGTGGCTTTCAACTCTGCCTATGAATGCTCGGAGTATAATGCCCGTAAAATGTAAAAAAGTAAAAGAGAGACAATGAGAACCGTGAATCTTGCAGTAATCTTGCGAGATGTGGAAAGTGGGAAATCTTACGTAATAAGCTGTGTACCTACTGTTCAATCGACTTCAGTGTTATGACGTTCGTGGTTGAAGGATGACTTATTAAAGTTAGGAAGAAGTATTTAATTCAATGACTAAAATTGGTTCTTTCTTTCAGTTTCAGACACAGTTGTTAATGGTTGAACGATTATTTATTTATTTAAACATCATGCAACATAAAGTACAAAGGCGGACTAGTGCCGGTCGCCGGTTCTATCCAGCACTGAACAAATATATTGCGAACAAATAGTTGTTCCAGGACTGAGTGTCTTGTGTGTATACATATATGTGAGCGCACCTGCGATACAGAAGTAATTCCTAGTTTGTGAAAGGGATTATTTTTTATCAGATCCTTATTAGCTACACTGCCGACACGAATGGTGCATTAGAACAGTTTGTATTTTTTCTTCTTCTAAACCTGGTTCGATTGCTGTCTACGAATATTGATTTTTCAAAAATCCTTTGGTGCCATTTTAGTTTTCATCTAAGACTTCGTTTGAGTAGGCCTTTTTCGCTATCTATTCTAATACTATAAAAGGAAAAGTTTGTATTTTTTTTGGATTTTTGTATTTTAGTTTGTAATGAATAAACAGAAAAACTACTGGACCGATATCAGAAATTCTTTCACCAACAGAATGTAACTCTACCACTGAGTAACATAAACTATATTTTATACCAAAAAACAGTGCGAACCCTACTGCTTTTTGGTATAAAATACTATACTAAAACTGCAATAAGGTAACCTAAAATGTAAATCATTTACTTATAAATTTCTTTAAATCGCGTGCACTGCAAAAACTATTGATGATGAACAAAATGATGTACGACAACTTTGTAGAAACATTATTATCTACGATAAAGGTCGTCACACCATATGTTATAATTACATAACATACCGATAACGTTGTTGTTATTTATTATGTTATTATTGTTATTTGCTATTATAATTATATCACAATATCTACTTTTTTCAATTTAAAAACTAAGTTTATTCGCCGCCCCTAGAAAAGAGACTTAATTGATAACTACTTTGGTATTAATCCTTATCAAAATAAATCACTATATAATTAAGTCTGGTGTACTGCCTGTATATTACTTTTTGAGTAATTCAATTAGGGCATTCCATTCGAGAGATATTATGATTTTAAAAATGCAATAGAAAAACATTAAAATCGTCAGATAATGTTTAACAGTCATATTATTAACAATTTATTAATCCTTATTAAAATAAGCAGGTCGGCACAATTACTAAATATATCTTTGTTTTTTTCTTTTTACTGCATACTAACTGGATAAATGATTAAAAATAATAATAATAAAAAGCGGTTATTTTGAACACTCGTCGTATAGTTAGAAAATTTTTACAACTGGACTTAGATAATAATTTAAATTCAGTACAAAGTGTTTTTCCATCTTAAAATAATAATTAGGAACTCATCTTGGTTCACACCCGTGAGATTCTAAAAGAGCTTCAGGTACTAGCCTGAGAAAAATTGCCTAAAAGACCATAATAATAATATTCACAACTACCACACAACGCCGTCTAGCCTCAAGCTAAGCAGAGCTTGTGTTATGAGTACTAGACAACGGATAAACATACTTATATATTTCTAAATACATACATGTTATAGATAAATTACACCCAGACACAGAACAAATGATTGTGCTCATTACACAAACATTTGTCCTGGGTGGGAATCGAACCCACGACCTCTGGCATAGCAGTTTGGGCCACTAACCACTAGACCAACAGGGCAGTCAAAGGAAAAATGTAAGGGAATTTTTCACCGAACGCTCAGTTTGTTTAGCACTCTAGCTGAAATAAAAGCGAGATTGTCGCAGCTGTAACAGCGACAGTCAACCGATTTCATAAAAATCTTTAATCTGAACTAATACTGAAAAACTGATTTCTTAAACGGTTAAGGTGTAAACTTTAATACTCCATGAATATCGTGTTCTATATTAATGTCATCCAAAATCAGTTCTCAAGTAAGGTTACTAAAAGTAAAGCTTCCTCTTCATCACTTAAATAAAATGCTTTTCACTGTTTATGACCGATTCCGTAAGCGGTCATAAACAGTGAACATCCACGTGTCGTTCAATATCTCCGTAGATATTGACCGACACGTGGATATTCACTGAAGACAGTGTTAATATTATGAAGCTCTAGAGTCTATTAGTTGGTTTTAATGCGCTCTAAATAAATAAAACAAACATCAGTAATTGCTGGGTATAATTAAAAATTATTTTATTTTTGGATGGCCTATTTTTCGAGAAAGGCAATAAGTTTTATATCATTAAGCTACAACCCACGGGAGCGGAGCAGTAACCAATGACGCGAGTGAAACCGCGAGAGACAGCTAGTTCATTATATGTACTAACTATACTACTACTAAAATATGCACTTGAAAAATGTACCCTGTACATATATATCGAAGTAATTCATGGAAATTAACATGGCGACGCTCAGTCTTGTTGAAATGCATTAACTCTTCTTTGTAAAACCTTGTGTGTGGCCTGTATCTACAGCCACTTAGTTTTACAAAGCTTAGTTTTAAACGTTTCTTAATATTTTATTACCTAACAAAAATAATGTATTTTATCTTATATAAACTTCTGTCGGCGGATTTACCCATTTTATCTCTTTAGAGGTTTTTTTTTCGAGTCGAATAATCATCTAATGACATCCCCTACTCTTGGGCGAAGCTACAGGGCGTGTCAGACTTTTACTGACTAAAAACCCAAGTTCACGCAATCTTAAAATTAGCTTACAATCATCTATATATATAAAAGGAGAAACTGACTGACTGACATATCAACGCACAGCCGAAACTACTAAGACCAGGAGCGTGAAATTTTGCACAAGGCTTCCTTCTATGACGTAGGCGAGCACTAAGAGAGGATTTTTCAAAATTCACACCCTAAAGGTATAAAACAGGGGTCCAAAGTTTGTATGATGAAAACCTTCTTTTACGTGAGCGAAGCCGCTGGCAGTAGCTAGTAATCTATATAATTATGAGGAAGAATATGCGTCACGTCCGCGCAAAACCGTCGAACGCTCAGCATAAAGCGGTTGCATAATGCGACGAAACAGCAGCGCTCGTTTTCTGCGTGGGCCAGTGACGCGATGATGGAGTCGTCACAAAGACGTCGGATGGTTCAGTGCGCCAATACATTGATATTGAACTAGCTGACCCGGCGAACTTCGTGCGTTCTAACAAACAATGAATGTAGTATATCTTTCGATATAGTCAACCGATTAAAAAATCAAGTTGCACACAATTTTAATGTATAAAAGATTTTCTTCCACAGATTTAATAAATGTATAGATAAAGAAAAAATAAAATAAATGGTGATACCAATTACAAAAGCACTACTAGAATTGAACTCGTTCATAATCGCTCCGCCGCGTACAGCTGCACACAACGCACTAGTGTGGGAGTGAGTAAATACACAGATTGCACCTCGTTCGAGATTTATCTACCCACATTTTGTGTCTTTATTTTATTGTTTTTTTTCCTCTCTTGTTACACTTTTGTTTTATTTATATATTTATAATTATTTTTCACACTTCAAACAAACACACTATCTTACACATATTTATTATAATTAATACTATACTATTTTGATGTTTTATATTATTTAAGTATACGTCACCGATACACAATAAGTTTGTCGTAGGTTACGTCACCCGCAGTGAAGTTCACTAAGGGGCATTGCACATGGCTAAGATCTTAAGATACAATATCGCTCACCATACAATTCAATGGACTATCACACACAACGAAGATAATAAATAATATTTCATACTTTCGTATCTCAAAAAACCAAATAAAACTATTTTCGACTTCTACGCGGACGACGTCGCGGGCAAAAGCTACTAAATAAATAAGACAAAAGCTAGTTATATCTAGAAAGAAAGAAAGAAAGAAAAATATTTTATATGGCACGCATGGATACACACACTGTAAAAACAGAAATTAAGACAACTAAGAAAAAAACACTGACATAATGCGTGTCTCACGGCTACGCCAAATAGGTCCAGTTCAGCAAAAATAGCCAGACAACTACATCAGTGGTAGTTGCCTGACGCTGGTTTTCAACTGACCCTGATTGAGAGTGAACGGCAGTTATTTACTTATTAGCATATTATATGTCCGATGTATAAGTATTATGTGTAAAGTAAATAAATATATAAATGTATCTAAGTATACCTCGGTATTTATTTGAGTAAACAAACTTTTATATTAAAGGGTTTACCCACATTTATCTCATTCTATTTGTGAATAACTCAACGAGCTGTTGTCATCGATGCCTAAATGCGGATACAAGAAAAATATTGTCAATCTCTGAAACGACGACTACGCTAAATAGAATTGTAGTTTATCCTTCATCTCATAAATATTGTAAGCTGGCTCACCGTCCCGGCTTCGTACCTGCTGTTGAAGTTTAATTTCCTGTGAATTTTCATTCCTACTCAGTTCTGTAGAAGTTTTATTTTGTTAAGGTATTTTCTAATTTTGTCTAAGACATTACAGACAAAGGAAGAAAAGCTGTTGGTCGCAGTTTTAATCTATAGTTCTTTGACAGTCGTTGCAAGTAGTCAGATGCCATAAAGGGTATCGTGTTGCCCAGTAAATGAGATTTGGACATCTTATATGCAGTCGTTCTATGTGAAACACTGGTATTCAGCCGCATCCTAATTGGGAAAAGGCTAAGGAGATGAATGTCACACTGTCGTGGGTAGTCCAGGTGGACACCGTCGTGAGTAGTCCAGGCGGACACCGTCGTGGGTAGTCCAGGCGGACACCGTCGTGGGTAGTCCAGGCGGACACCGTCGTGGGTAGTCCAGGCGGACACCGTCGTGGGTAGTCCAGGCGGACACCGTCGTGGGTAGTCCAGGCGGACACCGTCGTGGGTAGTCCAGGCGGACACCGTCGTGGGTAGTCCAGGTGGACACCGTCGTGGGTAGTCCAGGCGGACACCGTCGTGGGTAGTCCAGGCGGACACCGTCGTGGGTAGTCCAGGCGGACACCTTCGTGGGTAGTCCAGGCGGACACCGTCGTGGGTAGTCCAGGCGGACACCGTCGTGGGTAGTCCAGGCGGACACCTTCGTGGGTAGTCCAGGCGGACACCTTCGTGGGTAGTCCAGGCGGACACCGTCGTGGGTAGTCCAGGCGGACACCGTCGTGGGTAGTCCAGGCGGACACCGTCGTGGGTAGTCCAGGCGGACACCGTCGTGGGTAGTCCAGGTGGACACCGTCGTGGGTAGTCCAGGCGGACACCGTCGTGGGTAGTCCAGGCGGACACCGTCGTGGGTAGTCCAGGCGGACACCTTCGTGGGTAGTCCAGGCGGACACCGTCGTGGGTAGTCCAGGCGGACACCTTCGTGGGTAGTCCAGGCGGACACCTTCGTGGGTAGTCCAGGCGGACACCGTCGTGGGTAGTCCAGGCGGACACCGTCGTGGGTAGTCCAGGCGGACACCGTCGTGGGTAGTCCAGGCGGACACCGTCGTGGGTAGTCCAGGCGGACACCTTCGTGGGTAGTCCAGGCGGACACCGTCGTGGGTAGTCCACGCAGACACCGTCGTGGGTAGACCAGGCAGACACCGTCGTGAGTAGTCCAGGCGGACACCAAAGTGGGTAGTCCAGGCGGACACCTTCGTGGGTAGTCCAGGCGGACACCAACGTGGGTAATCCAGGCGGACACTGTCGTGGGTAGACCAGGCAGACACCGTCGTGGGTAGTCCAGGCGGACACCGTCGTGGGTAATCCAGGCGGACACCGTCGTGGGTAGACCAGGCAGACACCGTCGTGGGTAGTCCAGGCGGACACCAACGTGGGTAATCCAGGCGGACACCGTCGTGGGTAGACCAGGCAGACACCGTCGTGGGTAGTCCAGGCGGACACCAACGTGGGTAATCCAGGCGGACACCGTCGTGGGTAGACCAGGCAGACACCGTCGTGGGTAGTCCAGGCGGACACCAACGTGGGTAATCCAGGCGGACACCGTCGTGGGTAGTCCACGCAGATACCATCGTGGGTAGACCAGGCAGACACCGTCGTGGGTAGTCCAGGAGGACACCAACGTGGGTAATCCAGACGGACACCGTCGTGGGTAATCCAGGCGGACACAGTCGTGGGTAATCCAGCCGGACACAGTCGTGGGTAATACCAAATCTGTATAAAAGTTTGTGTAAAAAGCAAATTCATGACTCACAGACTTATCAACGCCCAGCCCAAACCCTAGGACATTTTTTTTTCTGTGGGATAATCATCCAATGACATCCCCTGCTCTTGAGCGGACCTTGCTCGAGGGTGTGTCAGACTTTTACTGACTAAAAACCCGCTTCTGTTCCTTCATTGCCTTTGATACCAGGGCCGAGTTTTCCTTTCAGAAGCAGACCCTTGGCCCGGGTGTTGCTTCAGCACGAATCTGGTGCAGGAACTTTCCGAACTGGCCATGTTCTTTGAGAACCTGCATCATGTGGAAGGTGAAGGACGCCGTGTTGTCTTTCCAGCCACTCCTCAAAGAGGGGACTTACCGCCATAATTATGACGTGCACCTTTTATGATGTGTATGTCACCGTAAAATTGTAAATACGATTATAATCTATCTCACGAGATTGTAAACTGTTGAAATATTGTAAACCGTAACATACTGCTTACAATTTAATTGGTATTTACAATTTTATGGTGACATATACAAAGTAAGAAAGAATTTTCCAACATTCAGCCCCTAAGGGGATGAAATGGGGTTAGATGGATGGAAAAACCTATTTCTACGTGGATGAAGTCGCTGGTAGAAGTTAGTTTTCAATATTCAGCTTTAGCGTGTTTTCATTTCGATAGTGAAATGTTTTCAACGGTTCAACGTGGAAAACATTTACTTAATTAACATTTCAGTGCATTGTAGCCTAGTTTGTTTGTGTTAGTTATTTATTTACAATTTTCAAACTATACTTCGTTCGCGATAGCATTAGACAGAAGTTACAAAAGGCTTTTTTAAAGTACACTACACTTCATTATATTTCATTACAATGAAAATACAATAACTGTAGTTTGTTTTTTGTTACAGTTTGATTGATGTTGAATTTATTTTAATCAACTTATATACCAACTGTTATACTCAAATAATCTCATTGGAACTATCCATCTTCTTAATTTATGAGGCTTTTTTTTATTCCCGTGGAAGATGGGTAGGCCTTTAGTATGGGACGCTACTTGTGTCGATTCTCTTGCGCCATCCCATCTTCCTAGCTCGTCGTGTTGTGCTGGTGCTGCCGCTGCGGCTGCGGAGAACCTCAAGAGGCGGAAATATAATAAACTTGTTGGAAGTTATATTTTTGAACTGTTTGGGGTTGAAACTTTCGGTTTGTGGGGTCCGAGTGCTCACAAGTTGTATAAAGATCTGTCAAAACGTCTAATTGACACTTCGCGTGACCCAAGGGCTGGCTTTTACCTCAGACAGAGGATAAGCATTGCCATACAACGTGGCAATGCCGCCAGTCTTTTGGGTACATTACCAGTCGACAGCGATGTGGAAGAGTTTTTTAAGGCCATATTTCAGTTTGATTTTAATTAGTTGTAGTTAGTGTACGGTTTTTTTTTTTTTTGTTGTTATTATATTTAGTTTTTACTTATATTACTATACTCTGTTTTTTTTTTTTAACAAACGAGTACTAAGTATGTCTCTCGCACATTCCTGATATTGACAGGGTGAGATGGATCATTGGTCGAATGATCCATCTCACACTGTCAACTCCGGCGGGGCCAACGCCTTAGTTCTTGTTTTGAAATTGTCAAGGCCGATTCATAATGAATACTTCTAAAATTTACTGTAGAGAAAATTAAATTATTATTTTATGATTTATATTCGTAACAAAATTTTCTGTTCGTGTTATATGATATTTTAATAAACAAATAATAATAAAACATTATTAAAATATATATTATGCGCTAGAACACATAAATCAAATAATTATTATGCAATTATTGTATAATAATCTTGTATCAGACTCATGAAACGATTTAAAAAATCTGTATATTATTTATTTTCTTTAGATGCAAAGGGCGCTTTGTACGCTTAACTACAGGGCCTCAGTCTGCTATTACTATGGCTATTACAATAGTGACAGAAAGGTCTAACATTGATTTCATAATTGTTGATTTTGACAAGTTTGGTAATCTACTAATATAATGGCGTCATTATGACTTTCCAAAGGTCAACTACTAACACTCCACTGAAAGAAATGGCATAGAATGGTAATCTCGTACATATTGACAAATAAATGTCTGACGTATACGGTAATCTGCTAAAATTTTTACAGTTCCTTTGATCAGTGACCTACCATTAGAACGCCATTGTGCAATCATTGCTTTTAATAAGCTCGATATTGGCATTCTACCACAACTCTATTACGAAACCAATCAACAACCAATCAATGATCAACAACTACCAATCACAACACACTACAACTATCAATGATCGATCATTGTGAATTAGCAGATTACGAACTTTTATCAAAATGACAATGGGATCGTTTTGGAATGACGAATTTATAAACATAACAGACTTGGGCCCCGGGAGTTATTTCTATTTATTTGAAATCTAAATAATTATCTTGTTGTCTTGTATTGCGAACAATTCATATGTTTTGTAAGGAGGAAACTTGTTGACACGCCATTTAAAAAAAAAAATTGTTTGAAATAAAGTTATGTTAATTTTTTTAAATAAACCATTTCATGTACCTAAATTTTTAGTAACTTACAATAGTAAAATTTATCTAAGTAATGTTAAAATTTTATATTGAATCCATTATTTATTGAAAATAAATGCTATGCATACCTGCTTCAATGAACCTCTCTTGTCTAATTCAGAAGTGAATGGACTAGGCTACAATGCGAAAGCTTTTAGAATTTAAGTGTTGACGTGATGGATGCGATTTTTTAGTGGAATGCCAATGTAACGACTGATGTATCTTTGTTTTCATTCGGTGTCTTCACCAAGGTTTTTAAATGGAGCTCGCCCAATTAAAATCTGCATGTTTTGATGAAATGAAATCAATACCTACTGTAATATCACAGCGTTCTAACGACGAACTATAAAAGTTCGGTATTTCAGCATACAGCGTAACGATGTCTTAAGTTACTTCAAAATATTGAACAATTTTTTTTGTAACATAAATTCATCACATTTGAAATATCAGTTTAGGTATCGTGGGGAAAGTTTTGAGTGATGTTTACAAAAGAAAAGGAAGATCAAAGAAAGATTGATAGAATGTATAAAAGATGATACGTCTACAAACAGAATTACTTGGTACTGACTGGCTCCTATGCTCCTCTAACATCTATTAACTTAGATGTGTATTAGAGAAATTTGGACGACGAAGTTTCATGCCATCAACCCACAAAAAAAAAGCGGATAAAAGCGAGTCGGACTCGTACACGAAGGGTTCCGTACTACAATATTAAAATCAAGCATAAAGCGCCGACAAAATAAGGTTGCTTGGAGAGAAACTCCCCCTTGACGTTTTATCTGTAGTTGTAGGGAATAACAAACAATAGAACCGTTTGGCCTTCTGATACGGAAGCCTAAGATCAGATGAGGACAATAATAATAATGATGAACAATTCAAATGGCATTAGTGTGTACTATACTATCAAGCTTGAGTTGATAGGTAACACGGTTTGTATATTTTTTTAGGTGGAAAATCATTAAGCATTTTCTCCTTAGAGCTCCGAGCAGGGTGGAGCGAGAGGGGCGTGCCAGCTTTTTGCCGACTACTAAAAACCATGGCCACGTGTCAATAAATGTTCCCACGGAAGGTTTGTGTATGACCTACACTCTCCAATTATACAATCCCAAAAAATAGAAGATAAAATTACAGATTTCTTTCAAAATACATAAATTCCTATCATTTCAACTTCCTTACCTGGTCTTCCATCCTGTCTTGCTAACTGTCATGCTGTCACTGACTTCTCTTCCGTTTTTTCTATATCACTGTTCACACAATCCACTCATCTTTTCTTAGCCCTCATTCTTCCTTTCATTCATTCACATTTAGATTAGCAGTGATACACGAAACTGAATGTTCCAATTATTATCACAGCGTTCCCTCCTCGCTTTTATTTAGATAATATATTCGACCGTTTCAAACGTGGGTTCCTCACATTCCTCCACACGAGTTAATAACTCTATTAGAAGTCCTATTAGGATTAAGAAAATTAACATTGCCTCCAATTTCCACTTCGTTGGAAAAGATGATTTCAACATTTTGATGAAAATTTGCTTGGTAAACGAAACAACGTTTATTTGAATTATAAACACGTATACTTTTTGAGATTAGACAAAACACACTTTCTAATTGTATCCTAGAAGGATACAATTATATTATGTTTTTTATATCTATTAAGGAGAATAGAATAGAATATATAGTTATTTTATTGGTTAATAAAACAAAAAAAAAACGGATTATATGTCACTTATAAATCAGAATTTCACAAATGCATTCGGTGTATTTTATTTGTTCCAGTATGTCCGGTATCTTTTGCTCCTATTGTGTGATACTTTTCACACCCGGTTGAATGTAACAAGTGTGAGAAATTTTGGATTTAAGTAACTCGACATACATTTTCAAAGCCTATGCTGACGGTAGAAAACCATTATTTTGTGGAGGGGTTTGATTTCTCGGATTTGTTTTTATAAACTATGTGGCCTATTCTATTTGAGAAAAGAAAGAGGTTAAATTGTCCATATTTCACGTAAGCAGAACCGGGATCTTCTAGGCCGCAGATCGTCAGTGAAGTTAGCTTTTAGATCATATCACGATGGAGGTCGTGAGCTCTGAGACGCCACGGGTCTTGTCAAAGCATTTCCCAGAGGATTTTAGTATCAGTGCGACGTGGGAAACCACCTACAGCTTTCAGTGCCATTCTGTATTGTCTTTCTAGTTTCGTCAGATTGCTCTTGCTGTAGAAGTTGGGTGACTCCATAATCGAGTACTGGTAAGAGGCATGTCTGCATGATGAGCAATTTTGTTTCAATGTTTACTTTAGATCGGTATTCTTTGATGGAGTTTAGGGCGCCTTTTACTCGTTTTAGCTTTTCAACTCTTTTTTTGGTGTGTTTATTCACTGATAATATTTTATCAAATACGACATCGAGGTTCTTGTATTTTATATTGGATGTAGTTTCTGTATCCACTGTTTATGTTCGAAGGTACTCCGTTTTATCTACGGTACATTGGAGGGCCCGTATCTTTTAATAATCGATAATTCTCTCCACAGCCCATTCTGCACGTCTTGTGACGTGATTTGGCTTCTCCGCTGCATTAAGAATACATAGATTATCAGCATATCGAGAGGGCATCTGACCAGCAATTCGTGGTTTTGGTAAGTCAGCAACATATAAATTAAAAAGGACGGGTCCTGGAATCAATATGATTGGTCCTCTTTTTGACGCGTGACATGCGCTTGTTGCGTGATTTAATTTAAAGCAATTTCTGCATTGAAGTACTCTATCCGACCCTGCTTTGTATCTTTCAGGTCTTAGCTTGTGTACACAGTAAAAAGATTCTGTCGCATTTTTCATTCATTCAGCTATCTCATTGTATGAGAATTCGCCACTGAATATACAAAGTTGTACATCGCTCGTTATCTTTTTCATGTTGAGAGGGCGGATGCCTATGCACTTTTCATCTCGTCTTTTTGTTCTTCGACTTTATAGTCATATCCCATATTTTAAATTATGTTTTTTGTTGTTTTTATTTGTTCAGCCTTCGGTTTTGGTGCTATGAATACGAAATTTGAATCTCTTGATATCTTCTATTGCATTTGCTCTCTTCTCTAAGTCTGTAAGTGTGGTGTGAATATTTTTACTTTTCTCATTTTTGATAATACGGCCATTTTTCGTGTCTCTATTATTTTGGTATCTATATGTCACGTCTGTAATTAAAATTGATGGTACATGTATACCATTCCTGGTTGATTTATTTTGCAAGTTTGTTTGTTATTGTAATTGTTTAGGTAAACTAAGATGTGTTTCCGTTCGCCTTGAAACTTTTTTTGCCTGGGATACGCCTTCTCCTTTATACGGGTACGGGCGTTTCAATTACTGAATTCACGACGATCGTGGTGGATAGTCGCTTAGCGATAAAACTTGTCTTGGTTCGAGTTTGTTTGAAGCATAGCAAACCGATTTTTAGTCAGTATTGCATAAGCCACCGCTTTTATCTTTTTTTATGTTGTTTACCTCAGAACTCCGTCGTTTAAGGACCGATTTGCAATTATTATTTTTTTCGCCTTTTTTTTTTTTAATTGATAAAAACCCGTGCTTGACTGCGATCCCACCTGTCGCCTAAAAGGATATGCTTCCAGATAGGTCTCATTTTTTTCAAAATCTAGTTCTGATGGTGGAATCTATGAGGAATCGAAGGAACTCCTCAAATATTATAGGCAACCATATATTGATTTAGGATATTTTCATCGAGGACTTAAAGGAACCGGATGGTAGGCACTGGAACTCCGTAATTAATCAATGTAACCTAACCGTATTTGTACTTATTAGAATTATCATGAGATGCACTTTGGCTATAAGGTACTATCGAACTGATCTGATAATGGAGCCGGAAGGTAGGCACAGGAACTCAGAATTAATCAATGTATCCTAGCCGTGTTTGAGCTTATTAGAATTGTCATGAAATGCATTTTGGCTATAAGGTACTTTCGAACTGATCTGATGATAGAGCCGGAAGGTGGAAGGTAGACACCGGAACTTCATAATAAAACAATGTAACTTAGCAGTGTTTGGGTTGATTGGAATTGTCATGAGAAATAGGCACTCTGTTTATAAGTGTATCGCAACTAAAAAGTGTGAAACAAAAAACTTTGTACAAAAAATAAATAACCAACTTCACTAAAAAGAAACGCTAAAAGGATCAAAATAAGTTTAATTTCGGAATACGGTGTTAAATAAGAAACAAACAATACCGAGAAACACCGACTTCCGATATTAAAGTTTTTTTTTTTCCTTGTTTAGTTCTTTCGGTTTGATTTGAACTTTATTTATTATTAAACAGTTATAAACGTATTCCTCTTGAGAAGTGAACTCAATTTGCCGTATACATATAATAAAATATATCTTTGTTTTTTGCATTTCTCACAGATAAGGGACACAATTCTTGCTACTATGTTTATACACGAGTAGATTTTATAGTAAAGATCTGGTATAATCTTGCCGTCCATGTGACGATGGTTCACGAACATGCAAATCTTTATTATACTGGTTCGGGTGCATTTTTTACACTTCATTGTTTTTATTTTAGATTGTTCATTTGTCCATTCTAAAAAAAAGATTAATTCGGTTTTTATGCTTACACTGGTTGCACTGCACTGTACCTTACACATTATACACTGTACTTGTACCGTATGGTGTCGGACGTAAAGAATAGCACCAACCCATTTCTTCCCGTGGGTGTCGTAAGAGCCGACCAAGAGACATTTTGAGATCATGCGTACTGTTAATCACCTCAAGTCACCGCGCGGTCAAGGAGGGTAAGTGCCAGGCAGGCGGGCAACTGTAAAACAGTAGCCATACCTTTTGAAATATGTTGGGTGTAAATGAAATGCGCGATAGGGTTAGGGCGTACCCCACAGACTACGCGCAGGGGCATCACCTGGCTTCTGTGGGAAATGGACTAGGGTTGTTGCACCATCCCGGGTGAGGATAAGGTAAGAAGCTAGCTCGGGAAATGAGATTGTGGTATGCAAACTTGTAATGTTGGGACAATGTCTAGAAGGGCCAGAGAGTTAGCGTACGTATATAAAAAAAACGAATAAACGTAGCGTGCTTACAAGAAACTAAATGGAGAGGAACAAAAGCAAAAGAAATTGGTGAGGGATATAAGTTTTATTGCTGTGGAATTAATGTTAAAAGAAATGGTGTAAGAATACTGTTAGACAGCAAATTGAAAGAAAGCGTGATGGAAGTACAAATGATTAATGATAGGCTAATAGTTGTGAAGATTATGTTAGACAATGTAATGTTGAATGTAGTTAGTGTGTGAAAGAGATATTTTGGGAGGATTTTGAGAGAGCTTTAATGGCCATCCCTGTACATGAGGAATTGATTGTTGGAGGTGATTTTAATAGACTTATGGGAAGAATTAGAGGTGTTCATGATAGAGTACATGGGGGATGGGGTTTTGGAAGTCCGAACAGTGAAAGGAAGATGCTGCTGCAATCCGCTACTGCAATTGATATGGCAGTAGCCCATACTTGGTTCCAGAAAGGAGACCAACATCTGTTCACGTACAAAAGCGGTGATCACGAGCCGCAAATCGATTACTTCCTGGTTAAGTGTAACCAGCTAAAGCACGTCAAAGACTGCAAAAATGAGAGAAATGCGAGAGTTGTTTGTCAGATAAGATTTATAAGGGATGAAACTAGAATGGTTCTATCAGAAGATTAAAAAATCAAAAAGAGGTGGAAGGACTATTTTGAAAGACTGATGAATGAGAAAAACAACTGGAATGGGATTTTAGAGAATCAATCAGTGAATATGGGTTTAGCGAGAATGATTAGAATGGATGATGTCAGAATAGCTGTAAATGGATATAGAATGGTAGGGTTATTGGTCCAGACGGAATACCAGTTGAAGTGTGGAAGTTGCTGCGAGTGGATGGATGGACGTGGTTAGCTTTGTTCTTCAATAAGTTGTTGCCGGAAGAAGCCATACCTGATGATTGGTGCAACAGTTCCTTGGTACCCATCTTTAAAATTAAGGGTCATGTGCTTGAATGCAACAATTATAGAGAAATAATACTAATGACACATACTATAAAAATCTGGGAGAAAGTTATTGAAAGGAGGTTGAGAGAAGAGAGGGAAATTTCACAGAACCAATCCGGTTTTATGCTTGGTCGGGGTACAACGGATGCCATTTTTGCTATACGCCAGCTTAGCCATTTGATGTGCGCATACAAACTTGCACATGGTATTCCTTGACCTCGAAAAGGCACACGACCGGTTACCTCGTAAGGTTCTGTGGTGGGCCCTGAAGAAGAAAGGTGTGCCTGGGAAGTATGTGCAATTGATCTGAGCGATGTACAGTCTATGCAGTACCCAAGTCCGGTCTACAGTGGGTAACACTAGCAGCTTCAATATGGCTGTCGGTTTACATCAAGGGTCGGCTCTCAGCCCTTACCTCTTCCTGATGACATTGGACGCTCTGACGTCGGGCTTCCTGGTGTATGCTGTTTGCCAATGACATTGTGCTGGTTGCCGAGAGTGGCCTAGTTGTCCAGAGCCAATTGGAGGTGTGGTGGCACAAACTACAAGTACTCAGTTTTCTTTCTGCTCAACATTCTTCTGTATTAAAATTGAGTAGAACGAAAACCGAATACTTGTTTTGTGATTTCGGTGGTCTCTCCGGTTCTATGCCCTTAGCTTATGCTGGAACGCCTTTTAGATACCAATCTGCTCCAACTTTCGGTACTTCGGGTTGCTTATACAAGGGATGGGAAGGTAGACCGAAACGTAAAACATCGGATTAATTCAGGATATGAAAGAAAAGGAAGTTAGTGATAGCATGACGGGTGACAGGATAGAATGGAAGAAAAAAACGTGTTGCGCCGACCCCAAATAAGTCGGGACAAGAGCAGAAAGATGATGACTGTTGCACTGCACTGTAAAAGTTCTGTCATCATTTGTTGACAGTTCTCTCACTATTTGGCACGAAACTTGATGATTTAATTTAACTAGTCGCTTTCACATTTACTAAAGTCATTAGGAGTTTAATACACTAATGTTCACAATAAAAACAATAACACAAACAGTGAAATATACCGCTAACCGTTGGCGACGCGTGACCTTGGATCGACCTGCTACCCAAACTCATGTTACTAGCTATGATCATCTGCTAATTAACCTATAATTAGCAGCACAGTAAATAATGTTTCATATAGAGCAGTTAATCACCCACGCAGAGTGTGTAATCTGATCCTTGGTAACTAAATTTATCGAAACCGTTTACGTATTTACTAGATAAATACATATGTTTTTGATAACCTTATAATGAGCACGTGTTTGTGATTGGGCATTGTTTGCGACACGGCAGCTCTATATGATCAAATAAGTAAACTATCGAGAAAATAACATAAAATGAAAACACACTTAATAACATGAAAACACACTTCAATTCATTTATTCATTATATTCATAAAATGTCCCTATTGAACAACAGTAAACAGTAAATATTTGTAAAGAGCCTTGCCTGGAGCTTACATGAAATAGTATTGCTTCGATTAATCAATCGATTAATACAGGAACAATGCATTTCAGGATTTCCGTGCAAATGTGTTTTCATTCTGCGGTTAAATGCGGCACGGCTGGCGGCCACCTTTGTTCGGAATTAGCGCCGTGTTTCCAAGTAGAGGCCGTTTATGAATATGTAAAATGTAGTGGCGCATGAAAATGGAAAACGATTCGTCTATGTGCTCGTGTATGTTTGTCTGAACTTACGTTGTTTTGACTTTTGAGTGCACGCAAATCATACTTTATAATCATCATCGTAATCCGTAGCCGAAATTTGTCTGCTGCTGAGAAATTTTTGGACAGTTGTGTATTAATATATACTTTTGGAAATTATACTTAGTATTTATGATTGGACCTTAATGATGAAACCTTAGCTTGTATAGCTAAGGTATATTTTTATCATTTGTGTGCAAACCACAATCCGCGTAAACTTGTCTGTGTAAAGGAAAGATTTCCCCCACCACGCGAGCTTATCTAAACTAACTTAGCTTCGTTCTTGGTTTGCAAACAAAGTGTGATTTCAAACAAATAAGAAAACAGAATTTCAAAAGGAAAGATTTTTATTTTCATCCATATTTATATACTAGCAACCCGCCCCGGCTTCGCACGGGTGCAATTCTGATACTACATATAAGTACTTGAAAAAAGAAATTAATGTAGATACTTACTTACAAAATTTGCATGCTAATACTTAGCGAAACATGTTTGCTCATATTTGCACTTTTTACCACCTTTTATACCATGTTTTTTAGCAAATAAATATATTATTATTATTACAGAATATCTTTTTGTACAACGTTCACAGCTTTTTTGTCATTAAACAATACAAACATGTTTTATTTAGATGTTACTCTTGAAAGAGCGACATATAATCGGTCATGTGAAAACCACTCAACGCTCAAATCAAAGCCTGGAACATTGAAAGTTTGACTCTGCGATTTATTAATGGTAAATGTAGGTATTTAAATTGGAACGGTAAAGCCGATGGTATCAGAGGTATTCGTGGAATCTACTACATCCGGTGAGTATTGTGGACTCAGGTTACTTAATAAAATAACAGGACAACTTACTTTAAACACTAATTAACTATTACTATAACTATATACTAATTAATTATTATGAGAAGAGGGTTCAAAGAAATTCTGTAGGAAAATGAACAGCGTCTAACAAATCGAGAACAATATCAACCGAGTAATGTATTTGCGTCGGCACATCAATCTTTGAAAGAATCAAGTTATTTATCAAAATGAAAAATATTTTTATTTCACAAAGGCCTACATGGACACTTATAAAACGTCAGAAGCTAGTGCACGGTTCCAAATTGGTCGTTTCCTATGGAGAAGAACCAGCAAGAAACTCCATGGCTACTCTTTAAAAAAAATGGCTGTTCTTACAATATTTCCATATTACAGTATTAATAGATATTAATGTAAGAACAGTGTAGACCAGTCTATTGACTGGTCTACTTGTGTACCCAAAAGCACAATAAAAATAATCATATTAAAAAAAGTGACTCGTAATTGGAAGTAATCAAGAATTGGTGGAGTGGTATCTTATCTACTTGTTCGTTAGTTGATGACAATTCTGTCAACGCTCTTTCTTTAATCCAAAATGTTATTATAGTCTTACAACTTATCAATGTCGGGATAGACATTGTTGACCAACTCTTGGATGCTGTCTATCAAAACACAAAGGTTTTGTTAGACAGCTATGCTAGGTTAATCCATCCAACACTTTGTGTTAACTCTCCATTGCTAACTTTTAAAAGCATCTCTGAAAAATGCTTGATCTCAGGTGAAGACAATGAAACCCTCATGTTAGTTTTAAGGTCTAATTTATTGACGTGGGGCCAAAGGTTGGTATTTTTTTAGGAAAGCATTTTTTTCGTCAGTACGTTCCTCGAGTCACAACTGGCAGGATTTGACGAAAGTTTCTTATAGGCACGCGCCGCCACCCGGCCAGTACGACCGCAACCGCTATGTCCTTGCATTTTAAATCTGTACGTAATATCTTCGAAAATATTCATTAAAATTAGATGCTGTAAAAGGCCATATTGATATATATTAAATTCAGAAGGGTCAACTCCGTTATAAATTCTTTATAGCTTTCTCTGTCTCTCAAGTAGCACTTTTATTTTGTTTATAGCTGTTTACAAGATCAAGTTAGAACTATGAACATTGTACAAGTCTTCCATTGCAATTCAACTAATTAGTTTTTCAAACCAATACCTCCCAAAACCAATGAAAAATTATCAGCGATCTGATATTAAAATATATACATATTTTAATATCAGATCGCTCATTAAAAACTTTACGAAATTGCAACAAACCATTCATACATGTAATTATCAGTGATCGGAGTAGGTAGATTGATTTTTGGTACTTGTATCATGTGCACACAGAAAGAAAAACATGGATAAGCCATTTTTCTGGAAAGTAATTCTGGTGTATCTGGATTCAATTAAACATTGTCAATGTTGGTAGTAATATTATTACTACTCAATTCAAAATTTAAAGCAAGGTGTAATGTTCATTGGGTCGGGTCAAATCGTGACTGTGCCAGTAAAAAAATGTATGAAGAATATATTTAATATTGCTCACTCTAATTGCTATCTTGCCTCTACCTAAATCCAGTTCTTCCGTCACCAACCCACCTTATTTTTCTTTTCTTTTCCATCTCTTTGTATGAAATTGTGTAACTTATATTATATATATATAAAATTTATATATTGTCTTTTATATATAATAGCTATATTACGTCTATGTATAGTCTAGTATATAATTTTAATCTAATATTTACATTATTAATTTGCAGTACACCGCAGACTACCCCCCTTTTTCTATTTCAAATTCTTACATTCCACCCTAAGGTTGTCTGGTAGATATCGCTGTCAGCGATAAGACCGCCTTTGCACCAATAGATTTAAGTTAATGTAAAAGTTTTTGTTACTATTTTGGTGTACAATAAATTTTATTGTATTCTATTCTATTGCTCATTTTAATACAATTCCTACCAAGTTCCGGTTTTTTTTTTTCTTGATAATCAACCAATTCCGAAGGAATGTCCACATTAATATATACGTTTCGGATCAATGACCCCAATTCAATCTACCTACTCCGTTCACTGGTAATTATCCACTAGACCTGTAATGTTAACAGAAGTGGGTATATCAAACAATATTGTTAACTTGTATAACTTACCTGGCTATAGAATGCCTGGTTATAATTGCTTCCAAGCCGAAAAGGCTTCGGCATTATCACATGATACATACATATTCGTACATACATATGTACGGAATCATATTAATTTTACTTTAATTGAACAAAAAACTAAGACTTTTGATAACCTTACAGGCTACCTAAAAATAGATTTATATATTGAAGCAGTTGTCTCTGCAGTCTAGAGACCACCGTCTACAAATAAAAATATATTCGTTTCGGAGCTTGCTAATCACATTACTAAGTTTGATTTAAAACAAAACTTACTTCTTTTTAGTGCTACGAACATTAATCTGAAAGAATGCTCAGCATACAAAAATTCATATCTAAGAACACTTAGCGAACATGGATTGTTGTGTGGAATAACAGCCCCCCTAGTCAAGTTACGATCGTTTCGTTTGCGTCGAACACCTCGAGTTGGCCACGCCTCTGATTCCTTTGTTCTGACCACGTGACTGAGCGTTGAGATGACGTCAGAACAAAGGAATCGGAGGCGTGGCGATAGAGCATGTAAATTGACTGACAGGTACTCGAAACATTTTGCTATACCTTGGATTCATAATAATATTACCCGGCTTTGTGATGAAAGAGTCAAATTATACAGTAATTGCAAAAATATTTTTAAAAATTCAAATATCAAATTAGAATATAATAAAATTAGAAAACGGAAGAAATAATTATTTTATGCAATATATTAGTGATAATTTTAAAAACATAAAAAAATTAATACTGTCCTAAATGAAATGTTAGGGAGTGACCTTGTCAAATTTTATAAATTGTTATCGACAATAAGGTACACATCTAAAAAAACAATTTTATATAGTTTCGATATTGAGATAGCACAAGTTTAAACCTTTGTAGTTTTGATTGCTATTTAACTTAGATAATCCTGTATTCTTTTGTATAAATGATAAATAAAAAATGCACAACGTATTTAAATTACTTTTCAACACACTTGCTTAGCCATTATATACCTAAGTGCAGTGCAATAAGAGTCACTTTGACTCTTATTGCACTGCACTTAGGTATATAATGGCACTCGTTACCAAATTATGACATTTTTATTCAACCTCTTTGTTCTCAAAACAAATTTTGAATTCGATAGAAATTCCCATTAAGTTATTGCGTTCAATAGTACATAAATTAGTGTCTTACTTACTTATTTCATCCAATTTACAAGTTAAAATGGACAAATTTAAATTGTACAAACGATTTATTTAATAAAAAAAATTTAGCAAATAATTCGTACATTCAAATAAAACTTGTTTTTCTTTGTGATCTATGGCCGCCATTTTAAGATGCGCGCGGTTTTGGGCGTGATTTTTTTTTATTCCAGTGAAGTTTAGTGGCTGTATTAATTAAATAAAATTAAATACTACAAAATCATTAGAAAATGTTACGTCCGTATCCTATTTTCACTAAGAAAGACGTTATCGTAAAAACTTTTCACGCAAGAAAACATAAACGTAAGACCAGGCAGTATGATCAAAATACCTTAGCCTTCCACTAGGGGTAAATAAAAAAAAATTATGCGCGCGCTTATGAAAACAGATTTTTACCACCATCACACAAAAAGTTTAACTAGTTTTACTGTTATTTTTTTTCACAAGTGTATTGAAAAACGTCGTATGACACGTGAGTAATTAATGATTACCATTCTTGGCTCTCTTAAGACCCTCGCCACGGCTCGGGTCTAAATACCGCCTCGACGGTAATCACTAACATTACACACTTATATCATAATGTACTATAATTGGATACGTATTAATGCTGTATTGCTTAAAATCCCTTCGTAAATAAGTCATTATTTCTCGTAAAAAGTAAAGGATATAAAATGGTTGTTGTGGATTATCCCTAAGTGATAGACATATACTATTGCAGACATTTTTGTAGACCTTTTCAAGGTGGACAATACTGTAGTACATTATTTTGATCTATCTCATAGGGTTCAGCCAGCGTTTGCAATTTAAGCGCAAAAAAATGGTTTTATTTACGACTTCACAGAAACCACTAAATTTATCAGTGTTTCTCTACATTATGCATGAATTATAAATATAAAACCTCCTTTTGAGTCAATATATAAATAATAAAAAAACCGCTTCAAAATCCGTAACGTAGTTTTAAAGATACTTAAGCGTACATAAGGACAGACAGATGGAAGCGACTTTGTTTTATATGATGTAGTGATTTACATCAATCAAATTTCATTTTGTTTGCAGGTCATGAGTTTTTGCGAAAAGCGAACTGCAAAAGCCGGAACCAACAAGCTGTCAGTCACTTTGAAAGCTACACGCGGCACAGGAAATGTTCTGTATGTATTTACTTATTTACTATGTTTAATGGTCCGTAGTGTGTAATTTCTGAGTAGCTGAACTTTTGGGAGCGTTATTTAAAAATATATATATAAAAGGAGAAACTGACTGACGGAGATATCATCGCACAGCCGACACTACTGGGACTAGGAACATAATAATCTCTTATTATGATGTAGGCGAGCACTAAGAAGGGTTCTTTAATGTAGATGGTAAATATTAAATTATACATAGGTAATAAATGGTATATATTAAAGGATATTATTATTGCGTGATTGCGCATTTATACTTACATAAAATCGCCAAAAAAGAAATACTCAGGTCTTTTCCAGGAAAACGAAGATATAAAGACAAAAAAAATTTGGCCGAATAAATTTCGTACACCGGTGTGTACAATACGACAATTAAGAGTTTTTCAAGGTCATTCAAGTTGTACAACCGTATGTCATGTACAATCGGCGCTCGAGGGGATATGCAAAATTTCGTTGTGTCAATATATATCAGTAACTTTTACCCGCGGCTCCGCCCGCGTACATAAAATGTAGCCTATGTCACTCAGGGATTAAGCAGTTTTTAGCAATCGGACCAGTACTATCATACATTACCTCCTACAAACAAAACTCTTCATAATATTAGTGTAGAAGAGTAGATAACCTAGAACCCTGCCCAATAGAACAGTTTAGGGGGTTTTAAAGATTGTATTGAGGATGCTCATTTGTTGGGTTAATAAACTTGAAACTTGGAAGACTGTCATTGTTACTTTTTCATAACTATACTCAAAAGTTTTTATGAAAACATTCTGGCGAACAAAGTCGCTGGATACTGCTATTATTAAGGAGTTTAAAAAAAAAAATCTATCACAAAAGACTCTGTATTTAGTAAACTCTTACCACAGTCCTTCGCTTATGTTATTCTTTTTTGACGGGGACATTGGAGTAAGAATTTCTTGTATTTTGTCTAGCATGTAATTGTTTTTGTCTCTTATAAATGTACCTAACTTAATACTGACTCACTCACTCACTCTTTCTCTGGTCGACTGGTAGAAAATGCCTAAGGCATTAAGTCCGCCTTTGTACAATGTTTCATTAGTGCATAAAGTTTTAAATAAATAAATACTGGTTATCTTGTAAAACACGGAAAGTACATACAGCTGTTGGTCCTGATTATCATTCGTAGACATTTTACAGTTGTCATAGTTTGATCATCAGTCTATTCAAGGAGGTATCGTGTTCCCAAGTAACTGGGTTGTGGAGGTCTGCCTATCAGGCAGTCATCATTATCATCATCAACATAGGCCTCCCCCAAATGTCGCCACAATGAACGGTCCTGTGCGTCTCGCATCCATCAGATTCCCGCAACCTTCACCAGGTCATCGGTCCACCTTGTAAGGGGCCTTCCAACACTGCGTCTTCCGGTACGCGGTCGCCACTCCAGAACCTTTCGGCCCCAGCAGCCATCTGTTCTGCGAGGAATTTGCCCTGCCCCTTGCCATTTAAGTTTGGCGTTTCTTGGCAACCTCAAAGGCGCGAAATTCAAAGTTTCAAATAGCTGTTTTGTTATTGTGATTAAACTAATTAGTAAAAAAAAAATTCTTTGGGAAAGTTGTTTGTAATAATGAGTACAATCACGTGATTAAGTGTCGGTTACTAATTGTTAATAGTCACCCTATATTATATTAGTTATATTGATAGTTTTTTTTACTAAGTTGGAAAATCATCTAATAAATCCTCCCGCTCTAAGTGGAGCGAAAGGAAGTGTTAGTTTTTTACTGACTAAAATTCATGTACTATGGCGGTAATTTTTGCCTGATCACTTAAAAAAAATTTCGCTCTAATCCTGCGTTGGCGCCAAACCCCGCCCCTTTGAATGTTTTGCCTATTAGATTAGTGACGCATCTCGTGTACTTCTTTTTTAAATTTTATGTTCGAACTATTTGACCTTGGCGCGCTTATTATTACTTACCACTGCTTTGTTTACTTGAACCTTGATTGCCTAAATGTTAACCTGTGCGAGAATATTTGACTCCGACCTGTGCTGGAACATTTTTGTGCATAATGTCTTCCAGAAACCTGGTACGCGAAGAACGAAACTAATTATTATTGTTTTACATGGACAAGGCTTTAATATTAGCCAAATTGAAAATTCAGATAATAGATGAGAAGTGACAAATGCTAAGTGATAAATGACTAATATTAAAGCTAGCATAAGAAAACTTTGTGAAGGGTAAATATATAAAATTATTATTACTATGTTATAATGATAAGTGACAAATGACAAGTTTCATTATAAATGACAAATATTATGACATAATTAATGACAATGACAAATAACAATAACAAGTGACAAAAGACTAGTGACAAGAGACAAGTAACAAGTAATATGGAATAAATGACCAATGGAAGGTTACAAATGACAAATAGAAAGTGACAAATGTTATGACAAAAACAAGATGAATGACAATGTCAAATGACAAGTAACAAAAGACTGACAAATCACGAGTGACAAGTTAAAACTGATAAATGACAAGTGAATAGTGACAAATGTTATGTCAAATGACACGATGAATGACAATGACAAATGACAAGTTATAAATAACAAGGGGACAAATGACCAATGACAAGGTACATAATAAATGACCAATGTTATGATAAATGACTGGAACAAATTAAGTGACAACAGACCAGTGTCAAAATACCAATAACAAAACAAGTGACAAATAAAAAGTGACTAACAAAAATTACAAGTGACCAATAACAAGTGACTAACAAAAAGTGAGAAATGAAAGTGAGAAATGACATGATATATACATGATATATATAAATGATATGACAAAATTAATTTATTTTTTATTTACAAACATGTCTAGATACCAAAAATACTTCACTAACTACAATAAAATCAGAACCAGACTGCTTGAAAAGTGACTTGTTTAGAACTTTTTAATCGTTTAATGCAATCGTGATTTTTGAAAAAACAGACACTAGTCTGTTTTTTTTTTTAATGAATTTACTTTTTATTATACACGGTTAAATTTTGATCGTTTTAATCCTGTATAGGGTCGAACCGGTGCATGAAACACTATCGATTTGTAAAGATAAAATTAAAAATAAACTACTCTTTTTAATAACTCGAATTAATTTACGCATGATTGAATAAATAATGCGAACCATTAGTAGGCATTATTTGATAATAACAACAATGACAACGCGTCATTCGTCGCCTAGTCAACGTGGACTCACAAAAAATAGCCAATCCTAGACCAAATCCCGCCAGCAAACCCCATTTGATTGGCAATGAGAAAGGCGCGCACCCCGCGCGCTAAGGGCAGCGCAGAAGTAGAATAAATAATTCAGTTTCTCTAAGACGTCATCGTGCATTAGTGTGTTATCGCGCGAAAATAATGGCGTCTCGAAATTACAAGTACTCCAACCTGAAGTTCGTTGCCATGGTGCAATTTTACGCAGTCGCGGGTTTTGTCAATTTCGTCTTTACAGTGAATAAAATCACTCGCAATCTTGGCGACTGCATGATATACCTAACCCGTAAATTCCGTCTGGGCTAACAATGTAGCAGCTACGCAGCGTTTGTTAGGCCACGGACATTTCTGGATACCTTCACACGCTCAGGGCCGCGGTCGCAAACCAGTCTACACACCTGAACTAGACGAAGAAATTCTCAAGTACTTTGAAGAGATCTTCGAGATCCCTGGTGTAGTACAAATATGGCTGCAATTAGCTTTAACGTTAGTCAGTACTACGTCCAGAAGCTCTTAAATTCAGAAGGACTCCATCCGTACCACTTTAGAAAAGTGTTCGCCTTCTGAGAACGACGGGATGGCTAGTCGCATTATGCCAGTGGATAATTGCAAAGTTAACATTTATGTGGACGGATGAATCGATTCTTACGCGGGTAGGACTATTCAATCAAATAAATGAACATTATTGGGCATTTAATAATCCACTCGTGATTAGTGAGCGTAATATCTACACTCACTAATGAAGTGCTTTTCAGCATTCATGTGTGGGCTGGTGTCATAAATGATACAATTATCGCCCCGTATTTTGTCAAAGGAAATTTGACCTGTGGGCCATACCTAAACATGCTACAAAGTGTAATTCCAGAATTAACGGGAGACATTCCACTGGCGTATTTATTCTGAAGCGATTGGTGTACAGAAACAAGCATCAAACTAGTGAACAAATGAAAAGTGACGCAATCGATGTTTAAAAAAAAGGGACAAGGACACGCTTGCTATGCTTTTAATTTCATTAAGAAATTAAAAGCATATTTAACTCAACGGGCAAGATTATGTATCCAAAGGGATGGTACTTATATATTTTGAACAATTATTACGCTATCGTGAAGTTTCAACCAATTATGATTTAGAACTTCAGAAGTGATTAGTTATTAGGTTTATAAAAGGACTCTTTTTAATCGTTGTGAATAATTTATAATTTATATTATATATATATATAATAATTTTATAATCGTTGTGAATAGTAGTCTTGTTGAGATTTATTTTTACATGTAGATAGATGACGATGATAGATTTCTTAGGCACAATTATTTCGGTCCTAAGTAGTGAAAAAATTAAATAAATTGTAAACGGTAAATTGGGATAGATGGTAAAACAAATCGGGATTTAGGGTTTTAGATGGCGAGAATTTATTTTTTTTGAAAAATCTTTCTATAACTTCTCGCTTTAGGGTGGAACTATGTTCTTCAGTTGCCCTTTGCTTTCCAGGGCTACAGTCAGTTTTTCAAACGTTCCCGCGCAGCCCTAGCAAGCATCAGCCTTACAGGGCCCCTTCAGTTTTGCTGACATTCCTTTGAGGAACGACGCATCATCGACTCGGGCCTGGTTCTACTGGACGGGCGATCGTCAAGTTCCTGATTGCTCGTCGTCCGCACGCTCACGTCTACTGTGAATGTGCCAGAAATCACTCTGCGTCTACTGCAGTCAATATGTTACGTATGAGAATTTATTATTAATTTTATATTATGTGCGTATCAATTATGTATTTACAATTATGTTATCTTGAAAAGATAATTAGTTATTATAATTCTGTAAATGCGTATTTAATTTATAATAAGTCAAGATGTGCCCTATAAGAAGGGCTTTGGAACATTGTTTTTGCCCTTAGGTTTTTGGCAACTTAATCGCCGACGGTTCCATAAAATAAAAGTTAAGCCACACCGACTTAGTAGCACTAAATTTATAAAACCTGAGTTCGAACGCGTTCAAAAAAGTGTTCTAAAGGGCATGTCTTATTCCATTTATGTTTAAGCTAGAGCATCTTTTTTATTACTATACAAACTGATACTGAACTGCAAAGAGAAAAATTTAAAAATCAAAGTAACCAAATCTTCCAAGACGACTTATGTTGTAGCTATTTCTGGTGCCCCGACGATAGGCAACTTCAAAAACCATTGTTGAATTTTATATATTTTTTGACAATTTTGATATGAATATTTTATTATGAATATTTATATTTGTGTTAAATTACAATTTATATTAAAAATCAATTCACGTAAGAATAATGGCGCGTAGTACCTAAGAAACAAATATATAATTTCTAGTAGATGTTTTTATCAAATCATACGTCTACTTATAAATACTAGAATTAAAAACTCTTTAATATCCACAGCTAAACGTTCTGTGACAAGAAAATAGATGGGCATATTTTTTTTCTCTTTTTCACCACTCTTACGAGTTTTTTTCATGTACATAGTCATAGTCTGTGGTCTGGTCATAATGTTTGTCTGCGTCTGCGAAGAAATTCTTTTATTTTGAACTTTAATGTTTAGAGATATATATTTATTTTACTATTAATTCACGCTAAATACTCTCCAGCGTTTGATGGTCTATTAATAGTTTGCACGAGTTATTGGCAAAATTGTGGTGTCTTTTCCACAAATGCCATTAATGAAGAGTTGAAGTTGAAGTTGACATGTCAAACAGAAAGTAAACAAACAATTAAACAGAAAATTATAAAAATTAAAAGCATAAGCTAACGAAAAACATTATTATGACAATAAAAAAGGTACAAGAACAAAGATAAAGTACGTTAAGTGGGAAATGAAATAAAATAATACAAGTGTGAGTATAAAGATAACACTACAGTGTGCTCTGGCACATTCCGCATTGTTGATTTTATTACTAATTTTTTAATTGTTGTTTTTTATCTTTCTACTATATCCAATTCCCACAAACGACATACCGATATTTCCAATTTGCTTTTTTATTTTTTGTTTTTATTTTGCCGATATTTCTTTTTGTTTACCTAATATTTTATACATCGAATATCTTTTTTTATTTAATTCAGTTAATAAAACTGATGAACTTTTGAAATCATATTTTACTTTTTAATTAAAATATCTACTCAAAAACGATGCATTTCATGACCACAACCGGTTAGGTTACATTACTAACCGAGGTAATATTGCGTTACAATATTACCTCGACTTTTCGAAAATTGCTAAACGTTTGAGCTTATAAAACTCTTCTCTTCTACGTGAACCTTACACTAGACTCAGTTTTATGTTCAGTTTTACGTTTAATATTTTATGGTATATAAGGATTATTTTTGCTGGCCGTTACTGTAACACAACTAAGCAGCTCTCCCCAAGTCTTTCCAGATATTCTTCTCCCGAGCCGTCTCAAATCAAACCCGTTGTTCGTTTCTAAATCATTTCGCCACCTCTGTCTTTCACTGGCCCACTGCTTGACAACTTCTCGCCTAGTAGTCACTCTTCATGCAGCTGACGTGACTCGCACAATCCGCCTGAGCCTGGCAGCCTTTTTATTAAAACTCTAAGACGAAACTTTTGCATTTCGGTCAGCGAGCAGGTCTGAGCACCGTAAGTTATTAAGGATGGAATATATACATGTCGATGAATTTACGGTGTAGGGAGATCCGCAGATAACCCTTCATTAGCGTCTTCATGGACCAGTTGCTTTTTCAGGCGTTCTAAGTACGGTGATTGATCTATTTTCCTTATCTGTTTTCGAAAGATACTAATAGGCCCAAATAGGTATAATATATAGATGCTCTTCATCGACATAATGTATTTCCTACACACCTACCTCGACCCTGCGTTTGGTACGTAACTTATATTTTAAATGTAATACTCCAATGAAAAATAAAACACCAAATCAGTGACAGGCTTGTTTGTTTGGTTTAAAAAAGCACTTGTAATTGAATTAGTCTGGAACAACCGTCTCTCTTACTACTCGGGCGTTGGTAGCCGCGTCAAAGTTCTAACTTATGCAACAAACATTGTTCAACACTGTTCCATTCTTCCATTCCTTTTTCTACCTGTATTTGGTTTTCGTTCCTAAAAACGATAATTGAATCTGTCTGATTCAGTAATTGTTTTTAGGAACGAAATGGTTTACTACCAATATTGGTATGATATGGTGGTGGTAATAGTTTGTTTTTTTTTTGTTTTAAAATAAACTACTTTCCTATTGTATAAAACATACATACACACTATAGTACACACAGTGTCTGGGTGTAATTTATCTATAATATGTACATATGTATTTAGAAATATTTAAGTAGGTATGTTTATCAGTTGTCTAGTACTCATAACACAAGCTCTGCTTAGCTTGGGACTAGACAGCGTCGTGTGACAGTTGTGTGTCTCTACGAAGGTTGAGGAAGTCGTGGAGTATATGAAAATAAAGAGCAACTGGACTCTGAGGGTCAAAAGGCTGGGTTCACGACATGGCACCAACTTCAAGTTGTTCGTGATACGAGTGTCTACCCACCATCTACAGACCATTTTGAGAGAAGACTTTTGGTCGAAACGTGTCGTTTATCGACGTTTCCGAGGACGGCTACGCGATACCACCACGCAGAGGAACACGACGCCGATGTTACGTAAATAATTATAGTTTATTGTTTGTAATATTTTTAATATGTATTGGTTTATTTTGTTTATAAGATTGTAATATAATGTATTTTATCAATGGCCCTTAGTTGCCTGACAATATATAAATAATAATAAATTAATTAAGTCCGCCTCTGTACTCTTGCGTGCATAAAGTATTAAATAAATAAATAAATGAAGATATCCGCAGGAGAACCAAGGCTACCGACATGGCCCGAAGATTCGTCAAACTTAAGTGTTAGTGGACAGGATACGTTGCTCGCAGAACAGACGTTTGATGGGGGCGAAAGGTTCTGAAGTAGTGACCACGTACCGGGAAATGCAGCTTTTTAAGGCCTTCCACAAGGTGGACCGGTGACCTGGTGAGGGTATCGGGAATCAGATGGATGCGAGACGCTCAGGACCAGTAATTTTGGCGACGCTTGAAATGCTGATGATGACGATGAAACATCGGTGGTTGAGGAAACATCAGTGAATCGATCAATGAACTCGGTGGAGTTTCCAAATTCAAATTAAACTATCAAAAGAGTAGTAAAAGTATTTTAGAAGTGACTATTTCTAGAAGTGTTTGTCTGTATCTATTAAGCACAAGCAATAAGCATAATTAGCCTTGTAATGTTCCCTCAGGCCTCCTCTTTTAGGAGAGGGATTGGGACGTAATCCACTACGCGGGCCCAGAGCGGGTTGGTGGATGTCACACGTCTTCGAATTTTTGGTTCTAAGACATGCTGGTTTCCTCACGATGTTTTCCTTCACCATTTTAAGAGCAATGGTGATGAAATAAATTTCACAAAGTAATGCGCCTGGTTGGATGTAAACCCGCGTCCTACAACTCTTAAGTCGGGGCCGTTACCAGTCGGCCACCACTGCTCTCAAAACGAATCCCATCCGTATCTATTACGAAGTTAAAGTTCATGAGAACTTTGCAGACCGCCGCTATTCGATCCTGGCATTCACTAAAATAGATATTTCGAAGAAGGTTCACAAACAACGTTGTGAAACAATTGTGCACCAATTGTTTCACTAGATTTGTGAATTCTCCTTACGAAATAATAAGAAAACAAATCAGCGCTGTGACGATATTATTGCCAACTTCTTACGATTTTACTCGCGGACCTTCACTTTGAAGGTCAATCGGTAAGAATTATAACTGGTCAAAGTTGCAACGGTCCTTACGCTCCAACCGCCGCCGCCGGGATTCCGATCCCGATTTCCGGTCACCGTAGGCGTGGGCTTGCGGACGGCGAGCAATGGGTGGCTCGCCGTCCGATCGTCCGGTAATCGGACCGAGCCCAAGTCGTCGACGGCGCGTAGTGTTCCACGCGCGCCTCAAGGAGATGTCAGCAAATCGTAGGGGCCCAGCAGGGTCGAAGCCTACTGGGGCCACGGGTAGTGTGAAAGTGGAACCCGGGGCCCTGGGACGAAGGCAACGAAGGAACAGGAGTGGGTTTTTAGTCAGTAAGAGTTTGACACTATCTCCCGCTCCGCCCAAGAGCGGGGATGTCATTAGGATGATTTTCGTACCCAATAAAAAAAAAAAACTGGTCAAAGTTTCTTAATTTTATCACTCACTGACTAATCATCAAAACTCTAAGGCACTTCTAGCAGACATATCATCATCTTCCTGCCCTTGTTCCATCTTATTTGGGGTCGGCGCAACATGATTTTTTTTTCCATTCTATCCTATCAACTGTCATGCTATCACTAACTTCCTTTTCTTTCATATCACTGTTCACACAATCCATCCATCTTTTCTTTGGCCTCCCTCTCCCTCTCCACCCATCCACATGTCAACTCATAACTCTTCTAGCAGCCATATAAGCTTCAAAATTAGAATACAATTAGTGTTTAGTGTATAAATCAATGATCGCATGTATATCACAAGGAATACATATTATATTAAATTAGATTCTTTAGTCCGATTGCCAAGTCAATCTAGGTCATCAAGGTCTCTTAAGTACGAATTGAATAAATTAACTGACTTGGACCTCACAACATTTTACGGTAGAAGAACTGAGTTGAGCCTTGGTTGTTTTACAAGCTATGTTCTTGATGGCATTGTTATTTACGTATTTTTATTTACTTTCTAGTTTCCAGCAGCATCTGCACCTCCACCGGCTATCAAAGACTTGAGCTGGTAGATCTTATCTTGTGCCGGAAGCCGTCAGAAGCCTTTATACATGTGACACTGTCTTGCGTCCAACACGGCCGCATTCCGAAGTGCTCAGGGCCTTTCCAAAAACAGATGGTCTGGCTCTATTCAGGAACTCCTTAATCTTGGAGCCTTTTAACCCCGTGTTGACCTTCCAAACCAAGGATTTGATAATAGACCGGTGACGCTCGTTGCTGGAGGCCTCAAGTCTGTGACAGGCTTTAATTGATGATTTGGTACGGTTCCTGAGCTTAAGATTGGTATGTAGTACCTCCAAGATGAGATCTGCGATATCCTCGTTCTTCGCTTCACCAAACCCCATGGAAAACCAATGGTTTTTGCCGGTGCCTGGTCTCCATACCATCAATTTGTTTAGCGCATTTGTTTATCTGGCTTCGGAGCAGTGCAAGCATGGGGAATATGAGCTCCCTGAACACACGGAAATAATCAGAGATCTTTGCCACGGTCTTGGATTTATCAAGCTCGGCACGCTAGATTTGTGTCTCCAGTTCAGCCATCTTCCTCGTTTTCCTCGAGGGATTTTTGAGCAGCTAGAACTTCGGCGTATTGTGACATTATTAATTGCATAAAGTGCTAACTAACAATAATGTGACAGTTGAGTGATCAGCTCGCAGGTGGTACTTGTGTGTGTTAACGTCACATAAATGAGTCAGTAACGTGAGTACTAGTGTTTAGACAATTGTAGACTAAGTACTGGAGTAAAGATAATCACTATTTGCACTTATTGTAATTTAAATATAATTCCATTTGACACCTCTATTTATTCAAAAAGTTCTTCCAATTCATTGCTCTTTTTTTCAGACTGCGTTCATTTAGTTCAGTCGGTTTTATTTACTCGTTCACTAAATACATTTAGCGCTTAATAATTTCATTTCATCGTACTATTTGTGTCAATGCTTCAACAATGTGAGAGACAAAATTTAAATACATTAAGCGGTGCATTCATTCGTGAATTTGTAGTGCAAATCAGTCGTCTCGCCACTTATTTCCTGTCCGCAAGCCTTGTATTACAGACAGTAAATTTTCAAATTTCAAAGCTGATTGTCAGACGGAGCAGATTTACCATCCTTATTTCTATACATATAATTCATCCTATTCTTCTTTTAAATGTGAACGCTTGTGAGAGCGGATGGAAGTAACTCTTTCAAGTGTAAACTATTGTTCGAATTTGATGAAACTTTACAGCTTTTACATCAAAATAACACATAGGAGATAATTTACATAAGGGATATTTAAAGTCAAGCTGTTACGTACAATATATCGGGGACTAGGTGCGTGAATCAAATCATACTTAGAGCGGGGAAAGTACGTCTATAGGGCAATTGCGTCGATCATCAACGTTTCGCTTGTTTCACTTGATTTAGAACATTTATTACCTAAATAGTTGCAAAATATATTTGTAGATTCCATATTTCACCTCTTAATAGAGTGGCAACTAACATTACACATCGGATATTTAATCAATCATCATTGAATTAATTGTGACATTTAATCTTGACATACATATTCAACAAATCATGGAATAACACAACACAATGTTTGTGTGTGTGTTGTGTTGTGTTCAACACAATGTTTATTGTTATGAATAAATTAAACAAAATGAAATAAATCTCTATTTCAGTTATAATTGCAAAGAAACCGCTAAAGTGAGTGCGGAAAGATGTTTCTATGTTTTGCTTGTTAAAGGAGCTTTGTTTGAAGTGGATTTCATAACTTTGTAAATTTTGCTAACTATAAACTACACGTAGTATCTTAACGAAAGTGCTCCCTGTGCGATAAAAGCGGTTACAGACGCACTTAGAGTAATTCAAAGAATGAACGAAGATCACCACTTAGAGTAATTCAAAGAATGAACGAAGATCACCATTTTATTGAAAGTTGTATTTCGCAAAATCTATGCTACTCGTAAGTATATTTCAAAATTGACATTAATATCGTGCTACATAATTATGTAAGGAAAAGGGAGAAGCCTTCGTGGAATCAAGAAACTTTGCAACTATTACTATAGCGCTCGAAGCAACACATATCTATATTTCAGATATCGGGCAGCTACAATAATTATATTTATAAATAAAATACCAAGCAACACAATTTTGGTTCATAGTTGAAGGAAACAATGCTAAGTACCTACTTATGGAAATATTATCTAGGTCATAATGTATTTGACTCAGAATATATTTCATTTTGATAAGATAGTTTTGAGCATTTGTACTTTCTTTCAATGAAATAGTTTCAAGGTTTCTTTGTAAAATCATATATTATCGGTTTTATTTCATCATGTTAATAAATAAGTATTTTATATTTAAAATGCTGAATACCACTGTACTAAAGAGTGAGGTAATTGTTCCTTTATTGGTTAATTGCAAATGTCTCTAATATGCATTTTTAGGGTTCCGTAGCCAAATGGCAAAAAAGGAACCCTTATGGATTCGTCATGTTTGTCTATCTGTCCGTCCGTATGTCACAGCCACTTTTTTCCAAAACTATAAGAACTATACTGTTGAAAGTTGATAAGTAGATGTATTTTGTGAACCGCACCCGAAAATGGTTTTGAACGAGATCTAGTAAGTAGTTTTTTTTAATACATCATAAATCATAAACTGCAATTTACCTTTCAAGTTTGTACGGAACCGTTAGTGCGCGAACTCGACTCGCACTTGCTAAGTTTTTATGCATATTGCATATGAGCTTACCTTTATTTATCCGTGTTAGTTCAGCGCAAGATTTAGCTATCACGAGAATATTTCGAGTAAAATTTCCCCGGCTGTCAGTGTCTACGTCTCGGTAACAAACACTGACACGTTTGATTTGTGGAAACTAGATTTCAACCGAAGCTTCGATTTCGGTCAGCCATCTTCTACCCTTTTTTCCGCCTTTTCCTTTTTTAGAGACGGTGGGTGTGCCTTTACCTCTGTGCCGGTTTCGGGCAGTATCGGTAAAAAACATCTACTGTCGGCTGATGTTCCGGTTTCGACCAGTATCGGTAAAAAAAACTACAGTCGTCTAATTTTCCGGTTTTAACCAGTACAGTAAAAAAAAAATCTACTGTTGGCTCAAGATCCGGTTTCGACCTCAAAAGTGGCCAAATATTCAGCTCGATCTAAATTAGCGTCCATGAACTGAAGGTTGTGTTAGAGACCTAAAAATGGACTGTCTTGTCCGTCTATTTGTGTAATCATTGATTTATTAATATGCTAGCAACCCGCCCCAACATCCCAAAGGTGTCAGACGGCTGTTTTTTCTATTATTAAATTTTGAGTTTATCGCAAACAGACAGACAGATGCGGTAGTGCTTTTATATGTAAGGTTTTAGTATATGGCTGTTTTTCTTTTATCACGTAAGGTCTAACACTAGAAGTAGGTAACAATTTGTAATGGTTTAATATATATCTTATAATAAATGTAATTATTTAAATACATATTTTTTTTTCAGTTTTTCATTATTTTTGCAATGTTTTTTTTTTTATAATATAATATTTAATATTATTCAAACCACATCATCACATCCACGGGTAGTGTGAAAGCGGAACCCGGGGCCCTGGGACGAAGGCAACGAAGGAACAGGAGTGGGTTTTTAGTCAGTAAGAGTCTGACACTATCTGATGATTTTCCCACCCAATAAAAAAAAAAAAAACCACATCATCACATTTATTGAAAGGTTTATTTTAATTTTAGTACAGCCTTTTTATAATGTGAATGTGAGAATACTGTGGACTCCGCTAATTCACAAATTACTATTTTTATTGTGCTTTTTCATACAATGTTGACCGGTCTAGACTATCCTTTAATACCTATTAATATTTCACCATCGTTACTTTATGGTGTTTCTTGCCGGTTCTTCACCCTATGAAACGACCCATTTGAACCGTCTTTTGATATTTTATAAGTTCCCATAATATAAAAACAAAAACAAACTTTACCTCTTTATAATATTAGTGTAGAAGTGTAGTTACATACGCTCTGACGGGGTGGCCAGTATGTACACCCCTCACCAGAACAATTCGCGTTGTGAACGTAGTTTACGAGTAACTGGATGTTTTCTCGTACAATTTGATTGAATTCGTAAGAGTTTTATTTTTAGTTAGTTGTGTGACAGGTGAAAGAGAGAGAAATATTATTTATATTAAAGTTTCCTTATTTTTTTCCTTATTTGTACTGTATGGTGTCGGACGCAAAGAATAGCACCATCCCATTTCTTCCCGTGGGTGTCGTAAGAGGCGACAAAGGGACATTTTTAAGACCGTGTGTACTGTTAAGCGCCTCAGGTCACCGCGTGGTGGCGGGTAAACCACCAGCAACAGCATTCCCAAGGAGGGTTAGTGTCAGGCAGGCGGCCGACTGTAAAACAGTAGCCATATCTTTTGCAAAATGTTGAAGTTTCCTTATTTTAAATATATTTAACATTTTATCAAATATGTAATTTTATGTTCACGTTAGGTTAACGCATGTAAAGCTATCTTTACATGACTTAACGTTAACGTAAAGAGGATGAATGAATTAATGTCGTTCTGCTGTCCTGAAAATATTTTAAGTGATCCTCACTTAACTTTATCTAAATTAAACTCCACATTTAACCTCAAACCGCTCCAGACAGATTGAAAAACATTTCCCGCGAAATTATTTCTCACCTTTCAATCGATTTAAATTTTTCAACTGCTTTTTCTCATTTTTTTTTTCTTTTAAACCAGTATTATATTAAAACGAACCAATCGAAATAAATATTTTTTAAATCAACGGAGCCGTTTTTGCATTAGAACTTTAATGTCGGTACCGACTAACGAACAACAATTGTTTTATATATATAGAGTTACTGTCTATTATCTATATACAGTCCAATCTACAAAGCCTCGAGCACAGGCGCAGGGTAGCCAGCCTATCAGTATTTTACAGGTTACATTTTGGAGAGTGTGCGCGGGAATTGTATGACTTGATTCCGCCATCTCCTTTCTACCATTGGGCAACCCGACGTACGGCGAGTATCCACCTTTACCTTGTTGAAACTTCAACGGTCCGGACTAAACGTTTATATATAATAGGCTCTTAATAAACTAGTGCGGCTCACCATCAATGATTACATCTCTGCTTACCATCAGGTGGGATCGCAGTCAAGCACTGGCTTACATCAATTAAAAAAAAATATATATATATATATATATATGTAGATTGCAGATAATAACATTTTATTCATTTACTTTATTTATCGTAATATATACTGAAGATCTAAAGGAAGACCTATTAGTGAAAGAAAGCTAATTTATGGTTGACAAATCTAAGGCGAGATGAGAGCAAAAGTATTCTATGAAAACCAAAGAAGTAAAATATTTAAAAGTATCAGTTTCCTTCGGAAAACCTAAAAGTGAAGAATAAATCAGTAAATATCACTCATAAACCTGAATAAAAGGTACATTAAGTTACTGAATAAGAAAACATCTATTTATTGGTAAACTTAAACTATACAGATTACTTTAATGCGATAGTCAAGTGCAACATAAATCCAAACTTTAACTTCATTATCCTTATTACTTTACGTATGCCGCCGAGGGGAAGTAGTTATTGAGCGACTTGTGGTCTAGGGAAAGGTTGAGGGTACCAGGCCAGGAGAAAGATCTCCTATGAGGTGGACTGACTAGATTAAAGCGGCAGTAAATGGCTCATCATCACTGCACGAATGCACGAGTAAGGCAGCCATCAGAGAGGAGTGGCGGCGTGTTGTGGAGCTTGCCACCAACACCTGACCACGACCACTCTGTCAAGAGTGATACCGACAAAGAAGAGGATCCTTATTACTTAACTTTCTAGATGTCGTCACAGTGAACTAAAAAACAAGTCTAATTTCTGCATTGAGCATGCAAAGTACGCACGTCAATAGTGTACATTGTTGTAAGTTAGTGCGCGCGCACAGCACCACCATCAGCCGTGGCCGCCACCGCCTGCCTATACCTACGCGTCCAGCACATACATCTTAATTATTCTAAGAATTTCAGAACACCTGGAACAAGCGCGTGATCAGTGCGTAACATCTTCTTGTATATATGAAAGGCAAAGTCTTAATTCGCTCACTGATTTCTCAACGCCCAGCACTTCAGTTTCTTCTGGGTCTAATAATAATAATGACTTAATAGCCAAGAGCCTCGACGAACGTCTGACGAGCCTCTCGTTGGGCATTTAGATCCAGAACGCAGTACTTTTGGACACGGCGCGAATTGTTAGGAAATTCCTTCCTCAAGAAACCTTAGTAGTAGTAGTAGCTTGGACCCTGTTCCTGATACTATTTTTAAATGATTTTTCTAAAATCTAAATTCTATGTTGAAAATAAGATAAATACAGGAATAATAATCATAATTTATTTCAAGTCATCATCGACTCATAATTATAAAAAGGTAGTAGAGCAATTACTGACTTGTTCTGCGTGTTTGTCGGTTTACAATCAAGTTTATTCATTTTAATTATTCTATTATTATTGGTATGCAATAGGTAAAAAAAACCTTTAACGAATTCTGAATGATTTGATTTCTGTTTTTATGTTAGCTTTCGCTGAAGAAAGACTAATTTCGACATTTCACTATTGTATATGAATTGAAGCCTTCCAAATATGAGAACATGATTTGTGCGACACTGAAACGCAAAAGGTAACTGAAGGGACACGGTGGGTTTTAGTCAGTAAAAGTCGGTCACTCCCTTTCGTTCCACGAAGAGCGGGAGAAGTTATTTGACGATTTCTTTTTAACCGACTTCAAAAAGAAGGAGGTTCTATGTTCGGTTGTATGTATTTTTTTTATGTATGTTCACCAATTTCTCGGGCAACTATGTACCGATTTAATTTTTTTTTGTTTTATTGTTTGTTTATGCTTCCGAGTTGTTCCCATAGAAATATTGTTATGATCTGATAATGAACTTCAAAGATATGGAATGGAACTCCTCATAGGATCACAGTAGAACTGTCGTAACAAGTAACATTGCTTCGTTTATTCGTGTAGTCGATGAGTGACTGCAAGAAGAGTGAGAGGGAGGGGGAGGATCGAACTGATCTGATGATGACGCCGGAATGTAGGCACCGGAACTTTTTAATAAATCAATGTAACCTAGCTGTGTTTGGGCTTATTAGAATTGCCATGAGATGCACTCTGGCTATAAAGTACCATAGAGCTAATCTAATGATGGAAGGTACGCACTCCGTAATAAAACAATGTATCCTAGCAGTGGCTTGGCTTACTGTAATTGTCACGCAATGTTTTAATGATTAAATGCTATAGAAAACCTTACTATAGACCTTACACACTATTTTAAGTTTGGCTGAGGGGTACTTTTTAGTTGCGGTACTACAACTAAAAACTGTAAAATAAAAAACAATACAAAAAAATTACAACAGACTACAATGTAAAAAACTGGGCAAGTGCGAGTTGGACTCGCGTACTGAGAGTTCCCCGAATTGAGTTACAAAGATTTTTTCGAAAGGCATAAAAACAAATTGTATCCTGTACTTGTGCTATGAAACCTTGCTTCATGCCAAATTTCAGGATTTAAGGTCAACGGAAAGTACCCTATAAATTTCGATTCCTCTGGGAGTGTCGAAATACACGTTTTTTTGCGACGTAAACGGCCATACCTTTTTTGTTCGTTTACTTAGAAGTTTTATTTTTCACAGTTTCACAGTTTCAAAGAACCACAGACTTGTGTGTATGGTTTTAATTCGTTACTTCCACGCGTTCCAGAGATAAAGTGTCTTGAAAGACAGACGGACAACAAAGTGATCCTACAAGGGTTACGTATTTTCCTTTTGAGGTACGAAACCCTAAAAAAGACACTAAAAAAATGAAAAATATCTTTAATTTCGGAAGTCTGTTTTAAATAACGAAGAGACAAAACTATTATAGAGACACCGACTGCCGAAATTAAAGATATTTCTCATTTCTTATTGTATTTTTTTTGTACATTGAAGCCGCATGTATATTTTTTTTTTGTAAAAAGTTTTCTAAAAAAAAATCTTCCTGCAACCTTTTTTTTTCATGATGACCTTCTGACATTTGACCTTGACCCTTGCTTAATGGCAAGCGCTTGATAAAATCTGTGATGAAACGAGCGAGATTAGAAGATGCCAGTATTATTTCCACCAAGCAGAGTTAGAATAATAGTCGCCTTCTAATTACAGTGAGAAATGCGGACGAGCTAAATAGGCCAAGTAATTAGTATCCCTGCGTACCTAATTATTGTCACCCGGCTCCCGAGAGAAATGAAAAGGAAAGTATTACTTTTTTTATTATTATTAGTTTATTTTAAAATGATGTAGGAAATATCTGCTAAACTTTTGTTAAGGTAGAGATACTTCGAATCCATATAAGTTTGGAACAAGGATTTCCGTGAATTGTAGAAAAAACACTTAGCAAGATGTCAGCAACCTTTTTTCTTGACCACAATAATCTCTAAAAGGAGTTCGGTATACTCGCAAAAGATCATCGAGAAAGTTTAGTTTTCTGTAAGAAGATAATATCAAATCCGAGTTTTTTTTTTTGATGGGAATATCATCTAATGACAAATCCCGCTCTTGAGCGGAGCGGGAGATAGTGTCAGACTTTTACTGACTAAAAACCCACTCCTGTTCCTTCTTTGCCTTCATCCCGGGGCCCCGGGCTTCGCTTTCACACTACCCGTGGCCCCAGTAGGCTTCGTCCCTGGGACGAAGCCTACTGGGACCAAGGGTCTGATTCTGAAAGGAAGACTCGGCACTGGTGTGAAAGGCAACGAAGGAACAGGAGTGGTTTTTTAGTCAGTAAAAGGTCTGACACTATCTTCCGCTCCGCCCAAGAGCGAGAAATGTCATTAGATGATTTTCCCGCTGAAAAAAGGCATAAGTAGGGTAGATTCTAATAATAACTTTGATAGCTTGTGTAGACGACTCCTACAATATGGGAAAATCGCATCTTGTATTATATTTGCGAGAGACTTATATAAATGGTTTTAATGAATAGTATCCGATAATTGTAAAAATTTCGCGGGCTATCCTGCAGCATGCACCAATGACTTATTTATTTTCCATCGAATCAAAATTATCTCTATTTTATTTAAAACTACCTGACCCGGTGAACTTTATACCGCCTGATAGTCTTTATATTTTACTTCCTGAACACTTTAAATTCATATATCTTGCGATATAGCCAACCGATTTCGATGAAACAAAGTCTAAGTAGTAAGTATATCAAGTTACACATAATTTTAATGCATAAAATCGGTTCATTTATGCATTTTCACAAATAATTAAATAAAAGGTTATTTATAAATAATCCTTACATATCAAAACAAAGTACCCCTCCGTATTTGTCTGTCTGAACGCGATAACCTTAAATTTTCATGCGGTTATCACCTCTATGCAGAGTGATTTATGGGGCTTTCAATGTATATAACATGCAAATTATAGTAAAGAAAAACCTAGAATGTCAATTATTTCTAACACCCGTGCGAAGTTTGTGTGTCAAACGAATGTATGCGAGCACCATTGCGCCGTGTAACCGATAATTATTGTAAGTATTTTCTCTAAATTGACTTATTCTGTACGACTCCCGGACGATTTCGCAATTCCGTTCTCAAGGCAATCAAAGAATTTGACTCCTTATCAACTCTATAGAAGAAGTTATTATTATTATAAGTAATTTGTGCTATATGTTAATCTTCTTCAATATTAATAGCAATGCTAATCTTAATTTTATTCAATTTTATCTAAAATTTTAATATCGAATTGTAATGTATGTAACTAATTTGTCATTTTTAATCTATTTTGTTAAGTTTTATTTTATTATAAGTAAATCATATTGTTTTCAATTTTCATTCAAACGCGAGATGTATATATTTATGATTGTTGCGAATAACGCCGTTGATGGCATAATTGTTAATTTTAAGTTTTTTTTTTTTGTTGTTATTTTCTATTATGTAATTGTTTGTTATTCCAAATAAATAAAAATAAAATTTAAGGCGGTCGTTACTAGTGTTTAATTACGGATACATTCTTTCCCAGCTTTGTATTTGCAGGGTTATAATTTCATCGATATCATAATCACTCACTCCCTCCCTAGCCTTTTTCCTAACTAGCTTGAAGTCCGCTTAAAGTCGAACGCTATTTTACATGGAGCGATTGCCAATCCGGTCCAGTATTGAAATAATTATATGAAACATTCACACCTGTTAATCGATGAGTTTTCCGAGCTTTTGTTTTCGCACTCATGGAAGGGATATTTCATTACACCTATTCAGAATTAATTTTAATATGGTGTAGAATTAAAGTAATTTAATTGCAATAACAGGTAATAAATTTGATTGCATTCCAGAGCTTTTTTATTATTGTTTTGTGTTTTATTTATTAGGTCTTTATCGTAGTTAGCTTTAGCAGTCAAGCACTGGTTTATAGCAATTAAAAAAAAAAAAAAAAAAAAAAAAGTAGTTTTGAACAATAGTTTCTGTATCTTTTAAATGTAGTTAGTAAAATTTCATTATCGGGTTTTTTTTTTTCAATTTCATATGCATGTTATTCCGGTTTCATAGGCATCTAAGGAGACCAGGAGTCATCCACGGCTATTCAGCGTCTTACGATTGGACACAGTTTTTACAATTGAATTTTTGACTATGATTAGATTATGGGATACGATAAAAAAAAAAATCTGTTGCTTTATTAACATCTGTCGTGCTATATAAGAAACTGAAATTAGACCCAAATCAATTTTGATGAAATCAAGAACCCGGATCTTTTTATTTTTTGTGCTGGGAGCAATTGAGACGGTTGTAGTCATCCAGGAAAAACAAAACTGTGTCAAGATCAGTGAGCCAGGTATTAGCGATGAAACAAAAACCAGTCATTTTCTTTTTTAAATCAAGATTGGAACTATTTTGTCGCATGGGGAGCGTGTTTGCCGGAAACATTTCATGATAAGCAAGTATCGCTAGATAATCAGTAGTACGTAAGTCGTTGGTATCTAAGATGTTAATATTAATATAGCCGGTTAAAAAAAAAAAATCTGTAAGAGGAAACAGATTTTAGTCATTCGTCTAGAGAGTTAAGGCAGGCCGTGATATTACGAACAGCGGGTGCGGTAGATTTTTATAACAGCAGTATTACTGTTAATTCGTAACCATGAGCAGTTAGCGTCCTGGACGAGAGGTTCCGAAGCGGAAATTTGGAGATGAGAACGGAAAAATACAATTACTCCTTCGTACGTTCTGTGATTCATTTTGTTTAGTAGAGACACAAAGATAGTCATGGATTGAAGGTAAGGAAGGAGATTTGAGAACCCAACACTCCATAAGGATGATCAAGACCCAGGAAGTTTTATTTTTTCCAAAACTGTTGACAGTCCATTGAAGTTCTTAAATACCCTTCCTATATTTTGACAAAAAACTGAGATTGCGCTATTGTGCAGATGATGACGCTATTAGAAAATGGCGTTTGAAGGTTATGGAACTTGACCTACCTTAGAAGGTTAAACCTTAGTAACAGTATATAAAAAATACTACGCCACCCTGAGAAACACCAGTAGTGAGATCATATCGATAAGAGAGATTAAGATTATTTAGAACTAATTTTAAGCCAGTTTTACTCATAAAAATAAACTAAAGCAGCCCGTTCGTCTCAAATGGTGTAAAATTAACTTTCTACAGAGTTAATTTTAGAGATCAGTTTAACTTATTTAAGCTGCGGGTAGTTTATACTGAGCAACTACATCTTCATCATCATCATTTCAGCCGATAGACGTCCACTGCTCACTGCTGCAAAGAACGGTCCTGTGCGTCTCGCATCCATTGGATTCCCGCAACCTTCACCAGGTCATCGGTCCACCTTGTAGGGACCTTCCGGACCGCGTACCGGAAGACGCAGTGTTGGAAGGATCCAACACTGCGTCTTCCGGTACGCGGTCGCCACTTCAGAACCTTTCGGAACCAACGGACATCTGTTCTGCGAGCAATGTGCCCTGCCATAGCCATTTAAGTTTCGCGATTTTTCGTGCTATGACGGCGACCTTGATTCTCCTGCGGATATCTTCATTTCTGATTCGATCACGCAAGGAAACTCCGAGCATAGCCCTTTGGGTGACTTTGAGCCTTCTGATGAGGCCCATTGTGAGCGACCACGTTTCGGAACCATATGTCGCTATATAGTTACAGGTTATAATGGTGGATGAACAAAACCTTTCTAATATTACCATTGTTCGAACACATAACTACACTATGCAATTAATCCGCTTTATCAAACTGCGATCTACTACAAAATAAAAAACTGAAAACTTGTAATTGAAAACTGAAAACGTGTAGAAATTAAAACAAGTCAGGACCACTCACAGTAAGAGGTGTGTTTTGTATGTTTTACAGCGGCCGCGCCAGTGCCGTCAAACTTTTTCTGTGTTTGCTGCGTTCAAAGGGTACAGAGAGTGAGTTTCAATTTGGGTATAAAAGCAAAATGGTAGCTGCAGATATGTTTTAATTACTAACGCTTGTGTGACGGACACGTTGCAACGTTATTGAATGTGTGTCGAATGCAAATTCTCGTCGTCCATCACTTTACTCTTTAATTGTCAATTACTCAATTGGTAAATGTAACTAAATTCATTAGCTTTAACTACTATGTATCATCATCATCATCATCAGCCTTTTTTAATGTTCCCACTGTTGGGACTCAGGCCTCCTCTCTAGGAGAGGGAATGGGCCATAATTCACCACGCGGGTCCAGTGCGGATTGGTGAATGTCACATGTCTTCGAATTTTTGGTTCTAGGACATGCCGGTTTCCTCACGATGTTTTCCTTCACCGTTTTGAGAGCAGTGGTGATGAAATAAATTACACAAAGTAATGCGCCTGGCTGGGTTTGAACCCGCGACCTCTAACTCGTAAGTCGGGGCCGTTACCACTCGGCCACCACTGCTCTAACTACTACTACTACTAACTACTATGTATAATCTATAATTATATACAAAAATCAATTGCTGTTCGTTAGTCCCCCTGTAACTCGAGAACAGCTGGACCGATTTTAATAATTCCTTTTCTGTTTTACAGGAAAGGTTCAAAGCCAAAAAATAGGTAAGTAGGGTAATTAAGCAGGTAGGGAGAGTAGGTAGGTGGGGTAGTTAGGTAGGGTAGGGAAGGAAGGTAGGATACGTAGTCAGACGACGGGCGCGAAGCCGCGCGTAAAAGCTAGTTACTTAATAATATTATTTCATTTATTTTTTCACTGACATAAAACGCACGGCAGGTAATATATAGTCGCTTAATTATCTTAATTGTGATATCTATGTGAGTATGAAGTTCCTTTGGCCATTTCTAGTCTTCTTCATCAGTTCGACTTCATCAAATGTTACTTTTTGACTGTAAATGCTTAAGTTCTCGATGAAAATATCAAAATCACCATATGGTTGCCTTTAATATTTGAGGAGTTCGTCGAGTTAGGAACATCAGAACTGGATTCTGAAAGTCATGGGACCAATCGGAAAGCATAGAGGAAAAAAGAATTGCAAATCGGTCCATAAACGTCGGAGTTCTGAGGTAACACACATAAAAAATATAAATAAACATACAACCGAATTGATAACCTCCTCCTTTTCTTTGAAGTCGGTTAAAAATACTACACGCTGTGTTATCCCATTGTTTTTATTCATAATCAATAGCCTGTACAATATTTCCATAATTGAAACATACTTTGCTGTTTATGAATATTATTTATTGAGACTTTACATAAATAATACTAAAACCTTTTCTAATAAACCCTTTAAATATTCGTACTAATTAAAAACTTGTGGTGTATAATGATGGTAAGCATAAAGGACATTCAACCATTAATGGAGCTGAATAGTGAATGAAAGTTAGTATCTCGTACTGAAATCTTATGACTTAAGTCTCGTTGACATCTTTTCAATTCATTTAATTTTGCATAATTTTTCCCGTCTTTTCAGCTTGCTTTATATGCAGTTAAATTTCAAGATTCCACTTATATACTATCATTTTTACCTTGTATGGTTTTAAGACTCGATGAGTTAAGTTGTAAGATAGCGCAGTAATTAATTAGCATAACGTTTTATTTACTTTATTTCTCTCTATGTCATATATGAAGTTGTTCAATATAAATTCAGTACAAATGTTATTTAATTAAGATGTCGTAGTACGGAATGTTTTAAGATTAATATATCATCCTACTAAATTATGTTTCACAATCAAGATATTATAGTAGTGAATCTTTTGTGATTATTATATCATAGTAGTGAATTTTCGCCATTAAGGTATCGTAGAAGGAATGTTCCATAATTAAGGTATCGTTGTAGTGAATGTTTCGTGAATAAGAATACCTGTGTAGTAAATATTTCAGTATTGAGAATTTCTTTTTTGTATGTATGTAATATTCTTTATTACCTCATATCTTCTATACCATTTGATTTATATAATTAAGATATCATTAGATTCTTCTTGATAATCCAAGTGTTCTTACGGCTCATTCACGACCTTGCCGCTCTGAGCGGCAGCGAAGATCGGGGCGGCGAGCGGTAAAATCAAAAGTATGAAAATGTTTGAAGCACGCCACAAGTCGCCGCTCATAGCGAAAATGCGCGCGGTTTTCTCAGAGCGAATCGCTACAGCGGCAAGCGGTGAAGTGAGCGGCGGGAACAAAAGTACCAGTGACTAAGTGCGACGCCACGAAACAGAGCGGCGCGGACAGCCGCGACGGCGGTGACGTTGTGGAGTGACGTACTCGGTGGCGAAGCCAAAAAAAAAAGGAAAAAAAGAAATATCTAAATATACTTCTATGTGCTGCAGAAATATAATCAAAAGTTTTAACACTCATTCTTGTGTACTCATAAAACTTATCTGAATATTTTCTGTAATCTTCGTATAGGTGACAAAATTCGCCATTTAAACACCAATCTTTATTCAGTTCATGCACTCCTTCTCTCATATTAAGACCATAAGAAGACCAAACTTCTGTACATCAGTTCCAGCCAAAATAGAAGTCCTACCTTGCCTAGACTAATAGCCCACTCGCATGAGTGTACGCATGCCAATTGATATAAAAAAAGTCCCCAAACCTCGCAACTGTGACTCAATTGATCTCGTGGATAAGCAAATATATCTGGATCTAACCATTCATAGCCGGCTCAGTTGGAAACAACATACCGATGGGGTTTGCGATAAATTAAGATGTATCCTAGCCAAATTCTCTTTGATAAAATACAAAATACCATATAAAATATTTTTAATGCTGTACAAATTCTGGCCGAATCAATAATATCTTATAGACTATCGAGCTATGGTTATAGCTACACAATACAACTACGTATATTAAAAACCATTGTCCCGAATAATATTAAAATTAAATTAAAAACTAATACCATAAGTTGCTTGAATTCTGTAAAATTATACCCATCCATGAAAAAGTAAAATTAATACTCCTGAATGAAGAATTCTTTAATGAAAATATGGGACATCAAAATCCTTAAGCATTATAACCAAATAAACACTCGTAGTGTCATCAACGTAAGGCTTTTTCTTCCTAAGTACAGCAACCTACATGGCAAGAGAAGACTGAAATATATGATACCCTAGCTTATAAATAGTTTACCGACAACATTAATAGATAAAATCTATACTTATAATAAATCTGTAGAAGTGAAAATTCTGTACATTAAAGATTTCAAAAAAATAAATGGCAGGGGGGGTTACTAGACCGACACCGAACCCAAAAACGTGATTAAAGAATTTTTGTCTGTCTGTCATCACGCAAAAACTACCCGTTCGATTACGATGAAACTTGGTATAATTATTCTTTAATGTTCTGGGCACCACACTACTTTTAATTCCAGAAAAGTATATACAAGTATGAACAAACTTAATTTTGCGGTTCGATCCCTTGACCAACCGCAAATAATAAGTTTGTCGTAGGTTACGTCACCCGCAGTGGAGTTCACTAAGGGGCGCTGTACACGGCTAAGATACTATAATATTTTATAGACTATCACACACGACGAAGATAATAAATAATATTTCATATTTTCGTATCTCAAAAAACCTAATACACATAAAAACATAAAATACAAATTAAAACAAAACTTCTTACATTTGAATACCTAACTAAATAATAACAATAAGAAAATATGCATCTGTGCCCGTAAATCGATTATGCGATGAGGGATGCACACCGATAGACGTCTTAAAATAAAGGAACAACCTGTATCAGTCTCGATACATTCCATAAATACTTTGTGAATAGGTAAGCGGTTAGCTCGGTCTCTGATGCGATGTTACGCCCGTTCACTCGACAATTTTGCGGCTTATTTACTTCTACTATCTTTGGATATAATTCTGTTTGATTTAGGATTTGATATTTTTATTCTATTTTAGTTAGGCAAAATCTTGTGTCGATGATTATGATGCACGGTAAAACTCTTATGAGTTTATGATTTGCATCATCTGTATTGTACCTAACATTTGTATAAAAAAAAAAATATAGAAATTTAAACTTTAAAATTGTAGGGTCGGTAAAAAAAAACTTTTTTTGGGATTAGGAACCATCTTCGTAACTCAATTCGGGAATTGAAATGTTGTCATAGGTTAGTTTGTACGGAACCGTCAGTGCGCGAAAATTGACCGAAACAAAATAAACAAATATTATCATATTTAAATGAATTTCTTTTTAATTTATATATATTTGGAGATGTCAGTGGTTAACCTAGGAAGTCTACAAAAATTAAAATAAAACAATTTTTATCGGCCACTGTGTACCAACAAGCGTTGCAACATTCCGTGACTTTATTTAAATCAATAATAGTATAATTTGCCACTTTTTCGTTTTGGCAAAACTGTATTATATTAAATATATTTCCCTTCTGAAACTGTGTAAAATTCTGTCACTGTTCTACATGATTTCGAATAAAAATCCCAATAAAATTAAATGAGAAACAAAGCTGTGTCAATACGAAATGACGTTCGGCATTTGATGGATGGCTGGGTGGAATTTTAAAAACTTTAATGTTAATTTCACTTTACGCTATAACCATTCTTTTATCGAACAGAGTCTAGTAGTGAATGTTTTGCGATTATAATATCGTAGTAGTGAATGTTTAGGGCATAAAATATCTTTGTAGTGAATGTTTCAGTATTAAGATATCGTAGTAGTGAATGTTTTGAGATAAAGATATTGTAGTAGTGATTTTTTCGGGGTTAAGACGATGAATGAATGATTAAATGACTCTAATATTAAGGTGAAAGGTTGTGTGATTGTTTGTTACTTCTTCACGCTCGAACTGCTTGTCGGATTTGGATGAAATTTGGTAGACAGGTAGGCCATGTTCTGAATAGTACATAAGATTTTTGACCCGAAGTATGTTTCCTTGGAACAATTTTCTACCTTCACACGGGCAAAGCCACCGGTAGCAGCAAGTTACAATATAATAAAATACATAAAAAATGTGGTTTCTTTTCAACAAATCACTCCAATTTCACTCCCATTATTCGTACTGAATGGCAAAAAATTAGCAAATTGTGCTACACAAACAAATTACGACCAAATAACGAGAATTATCCTCAATCTATAAGATACCTAGAACATATTCACAAATAAAAATTATAGTCGTCTAAAAAATAAATGTAGTTGGCAATGTAAATAATGAACATCAATTACTGCCCACCAAGTGGCACGATGAGTCTGAAAATTGTCTGAAGGTTAAACGTACAGCGGCCTCACAGCGAATTCTCTATCAGTTTTATTAAAACATTTGACATTGTCGCCGATTCCCCTGCTCAAAAACTTAACTAAGAGTACTGACGTCTCTCTGACAAACATGTCAAGCGACCAATAAATAACACCGTGAAGTTCAACTCAAAAACTTTTCTCTGCTCGTCTGCCAGTAAGTGACGTCAATTGGTGCAATTGTAAAGTTGCTTGTATTGAAGTCTCACTTAAACAATACGTGACAGCTCTTATTTTATTTATAGTGTTCGAGCCTTTCTCGTTTTAGAAAAAAGGATGGAAATAGTCGAAATGCGTTAAAATTTGTGGACTGAGTAATCAGCAGCATCATCAATACAACAATTTATTTAAAATCATCTCATCCATTTGTTCTCTCATACTTCTCATCTTAGTCCTCATCTCAGTAGACATTCACTTCTTTTCATATTAAATGTCTTATTTATTTTTCAGGTAGTCGATCCATTCATCTTTTTATTCGAATTCAAAATACACAAATATATTGCAGGTTACTAGGTGCTCGCAAGTCCAGAGTCAAGTCGCATTTGAACATTTCAAAGAGATCCCGCGTCATTGCAGTTTATTGCACTCCATGAACTCGTAAGCGAGGCAACGATTTATCTAGAAGCTTCTTACGCTAAAGCTCTTTACGTATAGACCTATCATCTGCAATTTTCCGCATACAGATGAGTACTTCTGAAAAGGCGTAATACATAATAACGATACAGTATAATCTTATTGCATCGCACAGCAATCTAAACGAAGTGGGACGCCTACCATAGTACCATTAAAGCCTGAGCGAGAACATAAAAGTGTAACAAAGGTTGATGACACTTTGCTAAAGAAATATTTAAGTAGATGGAGAGATATCCTTCAGCTATCTCAAACACAGGGCCAGTGTGGAACCTTTTTACAGGACATGAGTCACCTCCTTGGCTATCCTTGCACGCCCACCTACACTTTCAGATATAATTTAAACGAAGCCAGTGATAGATCTGCGCAGATTAGCAAAAAATGGTAGAAAAAAATTTTTTTAGACCCTTTCGACACGAAAGGAAGATTGATTAGAAATTTCCCTCAATACGTACAATTTAATTTGCATTGATGACATGTTACTTTCGTAACTTTAGACACAAAAGGCGGCCATTGTGTTGGTATAGCATGAGCGTTCCGTTCCGGCCCGCATTGAATATGAGGGCAACGCATGCGTGATGCGGTCGGACATGAACAATCAGACGATTCGCACGGCGAATACACGTGGACTGTGAACGAGAAGCGAGCAGTGAACTAGACACGACGAGATAAAAATTTAGTTACTGACGTTACTTTATGTTTATTTCATATCTGTATTTATCACTGTTTACTAGTTAGATTAGAAATATTAGTACAGTCACAGTAAAAGTGCATGATTGTAGGTTTGTGTTTTATTGCCTATATTGATTAAGTGTTTCAGTTTAGTTTAGTTTTATTTAGCGAAAATGACTTTATTCAACAAATCATAAAGACATTGGTACATTATATTTTATTTTTGTAATTTGAGCTGGTATAGTTGGAACTTCATTATAATCACTAATTAAAATTACTAATTCAAGCTAAATTAGGAACCCCTGGATCTTTAATTGGAGATGATTAAATTTATAATAACTATTGTGCACATGCTTTTATTGTATATTTTTTTTACAGTTTTACCTTTTATAATTGGAGGATCCAGTAATTGACTTATTACTTTAATATTAGGAGTCCCTGATATAGCATTCCCTCGCATAAATTATATAAGATTTTGATTACTTCCTCCTTCCTAAATTTCAAGTAGAATTGTAGAAAATCGAGCAAGAACAGAATGAACAGTCTCAGTATCAGTATCAGTCATTCATCTAATATTTCACACAGAAGTAGTTCTGTAGACTTGGCTATTTTTTCTATTCATCTCGCAGGAATTTCCTATATTTTAGGAGCTATTAACTTTATTACTATAATTATAAATATATGATGAAATAGCTTATCTTTCGATTAAATGCCTTTATTTATTTGAGCTGTAGTAATTACTGCATTTTTATTATATTTAACTTTACGTGTTTTAGCTGGAGCTATTACTACACTCTTAACAGACCTAAATTTAATACATCTTTTCTTGACTCTACTGGAGGAGGAGACCCAATTACTGTTTTTTTATATATTATGATTTTATATCGGGGGATCAAGGGGATGGTGAGGTAGACCGGAACGTAACACATCGGATCAACGCTGGATGGATGAAATGGCGACAGGTCACGGGAACGACTTGTGACCCACGGATGCCCCTCAAATTGAAGGGTAAAATCTACAAGTCCGTGATAAGACCTGTCATACTGTATGAATCAGAATGTTGGGCTGTGAAAAAGACGGATGAAAAAAGATTGCATGTAGAGGCGATTTTTTTTTTTAGGTGGGAAAATCATCTAATGACAAATCCCGGCCTTGGGCAAAGCGGGAGATAGTATCAGACTTTTACTGACTAAAAACCCACTCCTGTTCCTTCTTTGCCTTCATCCCGGGGCCCCGGGCTTCGCTTTCACACTACCCGTGACCCCAGTAGGCTTCGACCCTGCTGGGCCCCTACAGTTGCTGACATCTCCATGAAGCGCGCGTGGAACAGCACGCGCCGTCGACGACTTGATCGATAAAAATTATTTACGTGGTTACGGATGAAAAAAGATTGCATGTAGAGGAGATGAGAATGTTAAGATGGATGTGTGGTGTGACGAGAATGGATAAAGTAAGAAATGAGTATATTATGGAAAGTTTGGAAGTGGCGCCAGGGACTGAAAACTTAAAAGGGAATCGTTTGTCTTTGTATTGTCATGTGAAGAGGAGGGATGAAACGCATGTTACTAAAAGAGTTATGAGTTTACGCGTGGATGGATGGAGAGGGAGAGGGAGACCAAAGAAAAGATGAATGGGTTGTGTGAGAAGTGATATGAAAAAAAGGGAGTTAGTGATAGCGTGACGAGTGACAGGACAGAATGGAATAAAAAAAACGTGTTGCGCCGACCCCTAATAAAACGGGACAAGGGCAGGAAGACGATGATTTTACATAAACAAATTTTATAAACAGGTAAAAAGAGAATCCTTGTCCCTAAATGAAACTTAGTTGCTAAGCCAAAAAGTGAAGAGCAAATAAAACAGATTTGATTTATATGACAATGACCAGCAATTACCAGTACTTTTGAAGTCAACTAGACACTGGTAGATGGTTCGAGCTATTTTGAACCTTGATTTTTAAGTGATTAAAATCAGTTTACTATTTGAATTCGTTTTTTTTTTCATATTGGACTTAGTATTTGAAAATTAATGAAGGTAAATATGAACGACTAGATTGTAGAGGGTTTTATTAACCGTTTAACAGCTTGCATCGGATTACTCCGACGAGTGTTATATTAACCTATTTGCCAGGGTCATGTATTTGCGACTGAGTACTCCATCTCGTTTAGCTCATCAATCCCCATAGGCGACAGAAGAGCAGACGGAATATTTGGTCGTAGATGTGCGACCCTGGCAAAATAAACGCGAGAGTCTTTGTCGAACATATCCGACGTAGGCGGTTAAAAGTATTTCAACGATAAGAAACTCTACAAACGGGAAGGAAATAGAAATTAAAAATGTCGATGAAAAATTGTGAAGCTTATTGTAGAGGTAGTTCTGTCGTAGTCGGACGCTACGGGCCACAAATTACGCCGAGAGCACGCCGGGAGCACGACGGACGTACGACGGGCGTACAACTGCAAGCGAACGTAGTATTTACGATGCGGTGGCTTATAGAACGGCGTATTTATAGAACGACGTCACATTTATACCTAAGATTTGTAGTAGTCTAGCTCTGTCTAGCGTAGCCTTTTCAAACAGTTATAGGTAAACTTACTGATTCATGGAATATTGTCGTGGTACTGTGCTAAAGCCATTCAAAATAGTTGGTGTTTTTAAATGAGAACCTATTGTCTATCATGTTTGTAGATTTAATTGTACGTTGCTTTCATTCATCTTGCATTTCCAAACTAGTACCTCTCATTGTTCGCGACGGACAATAGTTGGCGAGGGGAAGGTGCAAGATGGAGTTTTAATTAGCACTAATTGTAATTAGTACTGAGAATACTCAATCGAGGTGTCTCTCAAAAGTATTTGAGAAACACCTCGATTGAGTATTCTCAGTATTTGAGAGTTTCAAGTTCCGCTACTAATTTATTATTTACCAATTTTCTTGAAGTTTATTCATACTTTTTTTTTAGGTGGGAAAATCATTTTCTGACAAATCGCGCTCTTGGGCGAAGCGGGAGATAGTGTCAGACTTTTACTGACTAAAAACCCACTCCTGTTCCTTCATTGCCTTCGTCCCAGGGCCCCGGGTTTCACTTTCACACGACCCGTGGCCACAGTAAGCTTCGACCCTGCTAGGCCCCTACGAGGTTTATACATATTTTGATTTTTTCAGATCAAAATAACAAAAAAAAAATCTCATGAACTTTGTTTAGCAAGCAGCGCAATATGAGACAATGCGGCACCAGGAATTTGTGAAAAGGAAACCATGGTTCTAGAACGCAAAAGGCAACTGAAAGACCTGCCAAAACTGTGGATTTGAAGGAGATACCGTAGCCCTCGCAAATAGCACAACTGAAGGAACACTGTGGGTTTTAATCAGTAAAACTCTAGGGCGGAGTGGGAGGGCCGCTACACCCAGACCGGCAGAAGTCATTGGATAAATGCCACATCAAAAAAAATGGGACAATATAGTGGTATTTATATAACGGCTAGTTCTCCCAGCAGAGAAGACTTTAAACTCTATAGAAACAACAAAACACAGCAGTAACTCGCAATTTCGTAAAAGAAGAGGTAATTCAAACTCAAAATTTCGTAAAAGAAGAATCAAGTCAATGTTTGTCCATGTAAAGAGGCGTCCTTGGCTCCAGTAGGGCGACAACTCACATATAACCTTGTTGTGTGCGCACGTTATCTTTAGGTCGTTAAGCATTGTTCACGCTCCGGGGTTAGGGAGACAATGGTGACTATGGAATGGTTTAACGTCTATTTATGCACTCGAGATGGAAATTACGAAGTGTGTCGGAGACCCCGCTGTGTATTCAGAGGGCCGGATTAGCAAGGCCGCCTCGCGCCTGCCGCTGCGGTCACCTTAAGCCGCGGTTCAACAACACTGCACAGGTCAAAGCGAGTCAACGAACGCAGGGACTCAGCAACTTCACAAGTGTACCCTGTGACCTTTCTTTTATACTGACATCGAAGAAATTAGATTCACTTGAGCCATATTTTTACAGACTCGAAGGTGCCTCTGGTATTGGCAGTTCTTATTGATCGCACTTTTTTTCTTCATATTAGGGTAGATTTTAAACTAGAAAATTTTGGAAAAAGCGAAAGATTCTGCAATTAAAAGGATATATAAATATTTTGAAGTACATACCTAACACGTAATACTTATCAGCATTACTTGTATAGGTAAACTCATTATTCACAGTGGATTCGCCCTTACGCCTGTCCAAACAAACTCGCCAGGCTCAACTGATAAAGTGTCACGCTCGTAATTTAATTTTTCCATTTACCTACATACAGCTAGTATGTCGGTAACGAAAATTCCAAGCTATCGTAAACTTTGCATCCAACAACATATTATGCTCGAATAACAAAATAAAGCTCACCCACATAGCGTACCTATCATGTGCGTATTTTCATGATCTGAAACACCCACTAATTGTTTTTTCACGGTTATTTTAATGATTCGGAACATACTATACATAGGTATAACTAACGTATATTCGCAAGAAGTCTCAGGTGAATTTATTTTGTCCTTGTGGAGACCATCTGTGACGGCGAGGAGATGTACCCTGCTTGGGTGGAGCACCGCCGTGACCTCGTATAGGCGATCGGCGACGACGATCTCTCGCACCGTGGCTTGCGGTTACCTCCAGCGAAGGCCACTGGGATTTTCTGAAATGTATCCCGTAGTCCTAGGACACATAGGGAAACTGAAGGATACAAATGTGGTTTTAATCAGCAAAAATCTGACACGGCCTCCTCCTCCATCCTCGGAGAAATCATTAGATGATTTCCCACCTCAAATAAAAAAATATGTAAACAATGAACCGTACAAATCCTGCACGACACCAGCGACCATGAAACGACCCTGGTGGAAAATATTTTAACAGCATATTCAAAATGAAATTTTATTCGACTCGCAACTAATTCAATATTTTGCGCAGCGTAGGTAGACAAGAGAAATTGTGTGATATTATTAGACGAGTATTTTTGCAACAACGATGCCTATAGACAGTTAAGGGTTTCCGTTCATATAAATAACTTAGAACAAAAAACGACGTCACGTCTACTACGGCGTGACTAGAATTTGAGCTAATCTAGCTAATCCTTGTTTAGGCTCCCTGGAGTTGCCCCCAGCGTCAGGAGTCACAGGACGACTACCGGCTACAGAAAAGCGTTGATTTGCAGACAGTGAGCTATGATTAACTCGCCGTCCGGTAAAGGCAAAGACCGGGTCGTCGGCGCGTTGAGTTCCACGAGCGTATAAAAGAAATGTCAGCAAAATTCTTGAGGCCAGTTGAAGCAAGGAGTTACCGCAGCCCTCGCAATAAAAGGCTACTGAAGGAACTTTGGGTTTTAGTCAGTAAAAGTCTGATACTCCATCCCTATCCACGAAGAGCGGGTGAAATTATTATACACGTAAAAAAAAACCCTGGTTTAGGTTAGCGGCGAAACAAAGTATATGTTATTAATCAAAATGTTAAAATAAAAGTCTGGCTGAACACTGAGCTAAAGAAGATATCCACACGTTACAAACGATGCTAAATTCTACACGTTACAAACAGGGCAAAATTCATCACATTACAAATGTAGGAGACAAGTAAACCTCTGATTACTAATTAAATCAATTGCGCGTGAAATTGATGCCGCATCGCGCCGTCCTCTGTTAATTACCTGAGTTTCAGGCTTGAACTCAACGTGTTATCTCACCGTGGGCTCAGGATCACTCACTAATTAGGTTTAGAACCAGCTAAACTCTGATCATTGCTGTCCTCGTCTGTCTAAAGGAGATAGTGTATGTTCCTGATATTCTGTTCTGGAATTATTTATTGTTACACACAAAATTTATTTTAAACTGGCATCTGCCAGCCACTTCATCGTCTGTGTGGACCTCATGATTATGATTATGGATTTGCCTGTTATTATTATTTTTTGCTTTTAATCCACCTCTGTCACAGTAGGTAACGCTCAAAGAGAAACTTTGCTTACAAATAACATCGCTGAAGCGAACCAAACAAATCGGTCAAACCATCTTTGAGTTTTAGCGAGACTAACGAACTGCAATTGATTTTTATCTACCTTTTTTTTTGTTTTCGAGCGGAAACCTTCGAAAGGCGCCCGGACTTTGGGGATAAGTGACCGGGGAGTGTCGGATTTTTACCTCACTAAAACCACCCAGGTGATCACCTTCAGCACACTGAATGTGTCACTGTGATCACTTTGCCACCGTCTTCCTTGGAATCACTCGATGGGCGGGCAGAGTCCCCACTCTGCACGCCCGTGGTTCCTATTTTTATGTACCTAATATATAAAAAAAATCTTATCACAGTATTTGTTATCGAACTGCTCCGAAACCGCTTGACCGATTTTTACAATTTTTTTTTGTGTATGTTTAGGTCTGAAAATAAGTCGTAGGCAATTTTTAGCCTCCCACACCAATGCCCCATTTTTTCACTGATAATTTATATGTTTTACCAGGTCAGCTAGTATGTATATTGAAGTTGCTGATTTCGAATTTTACTCTCTACCTTTATTGCCATTGCCAATTTTTGCTAAGTTTTCTTTAGATAATTGAACATAACACTAAAGCTTTTATTTTTGTACACTTAAGTTTTTGTCTTCCCACCGTCTCCACATCACATACAAAGGTGTAATAAGACCTCAGACACCAAACACAAGTTCTCGCGCGTTTTTGGTTAACTTTAGATTGTTTGAACTGTATTAATAATAATTGGCTAACTTGAGTGGAGATACACAAGAGCAACTGTGCTCGTGCAAGGTGCTGACTGGTCTGCCTGAAACTGATCTTGATCGAACTTCCGGGACTGTCCTGATACCGGTGATATAATATTGCTCAGGCAGGGGCCATAGTCTTAACATAGCACCAGGTTACCAGTCCACTTAATATTTCAAAAACTATAGCCTTATTATCTTTGTTTTTCATATGTCGCAATAGTTTTCACAAACCGGGGGTGGTCCTTGGGTTCACTAGGGTAGGTCGTATAGGAAAAATAGTCGATTGCTATCACATTCCCTTAAAATTATCTAAAGGGCCTCTGCGAGTTGGCTTCGGCTCCTCGTACGACTTCCAAAGGTCCAGTTTATTGCACCCAGACACAGCAGAAATGATCGTATTGAAAATCGATCAAACAATTTATAAACAACTCACAACAGTATCTATAAACTCAACTTAATGGGCCAGTACTGGATGGTGTAACTACTTTACAAAGAAGGTATTAAAACGCTAGTTGATCAAGCCTTGGGACTATTGGCGCATTTTCCTTTTTATTTTTGAACAAAATTTTACGCGTAACATTATTAAACACTAAAAAAAATATCTGAGAAACTCTTGTCCAATTTTGGTGTTTTCAGGAACAGTGAAATTGGTCAACAGTTATTAAATGAAGCAGCAATTAATTAACATTTTAATTACCATGATGAGGAAGAGTGCGGGCGTGGTGGGACCATCTCGCTATCTCTTTTATACGCACGCGCACGTAACCTAATTACGGTGACGTCACATGCAAGCTTTTTTCCCTTACCAAAAATTTAAAAAGTACCTACTAAGATAACTAATTTTATATATTTTTAGTCCATCTACTCAGTATCTCCCATGTTTAACGTTTGTTTACTATGAAAATAAAACTTCACTCCATTAAATCCTGAGACCAAAAAAAAAAATATGTACGAATACGCGAGAATATACATCTGCTCCAAAAAATAAAGCAATTGCGTCAGACTTACAAGTGTTTCGGACTAGTGCCATCCGAGCAAACTGTATGTTGCCTAACAAAAAACCTACCTCATACCTGCTACAAAGTGACAGTCAGAATTAAGTGGGTTTTTGAATTCCCAACTATTAACCATATTAACTAGAATCGTTTGACGCACATCGTTCTAAAAAACTCTAACAACGTCCCGTTTTTTGTCGCCTGCAATAAAGCGTTTAATTAAAAGTCAGTCTGCGTAAAATTTCAGTAGTTTTTATTTTAAATTTTAGTTATTTTTTACCAATATTGTAACAGCGGGGTTAGCAAAGGTGAATTTTGTTTCGACATTTTGTAACAACTTCGAATATTAGTTATATAACAATACTTGTACCTCATACAAGTGTTTGACCGAACGGCCTCCGCTAAAACATGTATGAAGGTCTCCCATTGTAATGCTCAGCTCAACGCTCTTACAACGACAATGTTGTAGTTCAAATATCATAACATAACGTATATAACATGTGATACAATAAGAAAATATTCGCAGCTCTTTCTCGTCTTGACTACGCGACGCGTTTGGATACTTGAGTAACATTGTACTTGGACCCGAACATTATTCGTAAGTGGCTAAGCTCGTATCGATCTCTACGCGAAACTATTTTCGTAGCCGCTTAGCGCTGCGTTGGCTCCACAGTCTACGCTCGGCTTTCAATGGTGCGTACGCCCTCTACGCCACGCCACATAACGCGTAGCCACGCCACATAACGCGTAGCCACGCAACGCCGCGTCGGGCTGCGCTGCTGCTAGGCTAACGTTGTTAGTTCTTAATTTACATGGTTACACTTGCCTCCAATGTTCGTGAGCGTAATAAAATTGACACCTCTGTAAAGCCGTATAATTGCCAATGCCTAAGTGTTACTATGAGTATTCCAGGCCTTTGTTTGAGTTTATTATATTATAATTTTTTAAATCATCTCGATCCATATTGTTTTAAATTAACAATTGTTAGTAATTCAAAGAAAGCCACATATTTTAGCACAATAAAACATTTAAAGCCATAACAAATAATAGCGCCGTTATACTTTGAAAAACAATTAAATCATAAAAACGAAAATCTAAGTAAAATGAGATTGAAAGTTCAAATTCGGATTTCTTCTGATAAACTAATAAAAGAAACGATATATAATTTCATCCTATAACTAAATGTACGCCAATAAATCGAATCGAATTGTATACACATTTTAAGGAAAAATCGCCCAAATCAAAGTCGCAAAAGGGTAACCTATTTAATTGATATTCCCTGGTGGTGTTTAATGTGTATAAAATATGTGTTTACTGTGAAACAACGTACATTATACTCTAAAATAAACTAAAACTGAATAGATAATTGTATAGAGCAACAAATGGTTAAAACTAAAAAGTACTTTTTGCGTAAAATAAGAAATTAAAGATATATTTGTATTTATTTAATTGGTTTAACCTGTAAAAAATATTTTATTAATGAATAATAACAATATAAAATTTTCTAAAGACGTTCCAGGATCATCGTCTAAAATAGTGATATTAGATACACTGTATTTCTTCCCGATATATTCATACTTTCAAACCTTGCATGAAGCTTTTTTGGAATAACATCTTTTCGGCAGAGCTCGTGCATAACCTGTTTTTCTTGACCACAATAATCTCTAAAAGTAATTCGGTATATTCGCAAAAGATCATCGAGAAAGTTTAGTTTTCTGTAAGAAGATAATATCAAATCCGACTTTTTTTTTGGTGGGAAAATCATCTAATGACAAATCCCGCCCTAGGGCGGAGCGGAAGATAGTGTCAGAATTTACTGACTAAAAACCCACTCCTGTTCCTACTTTGCCTTCATCCCGGGGCTCCGGGCTTCGCTTTCACACTACCCGTGGCCCCAGTAGGCTTCAACCCTGCTGGGCCCCTACAGTTGCTGACATCTCCTTGAGGCGCGCGTGGAAAAATACACGCCATCGACGACTTGGGCTCGGTCCGGACGGTTACCGGACGATCGGACGATGAGCCACCCATTACTCGCCGTCCGCAGCCCGCGCCTACGGTGGCCGGAAATCGGGATCGGAATCCAAGCGGTCAAATCCGACTTTAATGCCATAGTTAATACCTGTCAGGATTTCATGGTAAACTAGAGTTTAATAAGTGTTCAACTTCAAATTCTTAACTCAGAAACTGATCAGAAGTCTTCGTATTCTTGAATTGTTATATCGTTTACTTATATAATATAATATTTGATTAATTTGTGAGCAAGAACTCCATAGTCTACCCCTTAGTTATTTTTAGTATCTACGTAATACGTAATACGATCTATTCAAAGGTTGTCTGGCAGACATCATTATCATTAGATAGTGATAAGTCCACTATTATACCCATAGATTTAAGATGAAGAAAAATAGATTTAAGTTTGTGTATAAGTTATGTTACTAATTCGGTGAACAATAAAGTTTGTTCTATTTTATTGTTACTTTTCGAAAAGATCTTAAAAAACCTCACAAATCATTGTTATTTGCATCCCTGGGGCCTTGACGAGCATGACGTGTTTAAAAGTCAATCGAGCGAGAGTACCCTATATAGCTCCATCCCTTTAACAGTTTAGTTTAGGTCGTCAAATGATCGCGTTTATATTTCGTGATGGGGTCTGTGTTCTATCTATTGAAACCTGGTTTGTGCACTTCTTCTTTTCGTGTCGATCAGTATTTGGCAACCTGTAAGCTCCTATTGGCCTCGTACAGATCCTCAAAAGTGCAGATGGTTATGCAGGATCCCGCCGCCGGGATTCCGATCCCAATTCCTGGCCACCGTAGGCGCGGGCTTGCGGACGGCGAACAATGGGAAGCTCGCCGTCCGACACTCCGGTAACCGTCCGGACCAAGCCCAAGCCGTCGATGGTGTACTGTTGACCACACGCACCTCAAGAAGATGAGGAAAGGAAGACTCGGCCCCGGTACAAAAGGCAACGAAGGAACAGGAGTCAGTAAAAGTCTGACACTATCTCACGCTCCGCCCAAGAGCGTGATTTGTCATAAGATGATTTTCCCATCTAAAAAAAAAGATGTTTATGCAGTATAGGCAGCATAGCTGATGAAGCATGTCCTGCGCAGCGGCTCCATACTGGCACTGAATTAGAGATGGCTTCCTCGCCCCATTTGGCCAAATTGCTTTTAAAGCGGGCCAACCTGAGTTCGCAGACACTAGCCCTGCACTTAATCCTATGTGGCCCATTGTGCGTCGAACCTGTTACCGAATACGCTTTTATAGTTACCTCCTGCCTTTGACATGGCTGAGAAGAATTTTATAGAATTTATTTGGCTACAACAGTTTTAAAACACAATTACAATTTTGTTATTTTAAAAGGTTTGCCCGGGCACATTTAGGGTTACCAACTATACTGTTAAAAACTGTATGAGACGGTTTTACATTATACTTTTTCCTATTGAACAAAAATGAAGTAGACAAAATACTGTTTTCAGCACCAAAATGCTAAACACTGTACTCGTAAGTATAAGGCTTAGACTCGGCCCTGGTACGAAAGGCAACGAAGGAACAGGAGTGGGTTTTTAATCAGTAAAAGTCTGACACAATCTCCCGCCCCGCCCAAAAACATCCCACGCTTTTATGCATTATGCATTCTCTACCAGTCAACAAAGGGTGGCAAAGAGATACTACTCAGTTAGAAATAAAACAATTATTCAAATGATATCGTAATTTGAAAAGTGCTAATTAGAGAACTAAACCAATTCATGTTGATTGGTTTGTTATTGGTTGCCATTTAAGGGTGTCTACTATGATGAAGCATCAAATTTTATTTTATAGTTTTTTTTTATTCTTGATAGGTTCGCGCTTGACCGCTATCTCACCTTATGGAAAGCGACGATGCGATCGACGATGGAACGCGCTTACCTAGAAGTAACTCACTCACTCTTTACTTAAAGATTCCCGGGTTGTAGCCATCTGGAAACACAGATTCCGGCAACGAATTCCACTCCTTAGTTGTACGCACAATGAATGTGTATACTAAAACTATTCATGTACAAAGAAGAGCTTACCTGAACAATAAGTTTTCTCCCAGCAAAGCTTCGAGTGACAAAGAAAAAAAAATCCCTTTCGAAGGTAGAATCCAATGTACAATACAAGCCTACATAAATAAGTCTAAAAATACTACTACTTCTGCCATACAAATAAATAAATATCAAAGAAATAACTCGATTATAAATAGGAAAATAGGTCAATCCGTTTCCGATAACTTCGATAAATAAACACACGAGATTTTTTATATATTGAATGTTATATCTGTATATATAAAAACCAATGCAACTTTTCGTTGTAATTTTATAACTCAAGAACGGGCTCACCTATCCAAATCAAATGTTTAGGCTTTGTTCGGACTATTTAGTAGATGGTTTATGTGAAATTTGCACAAAATCGGCGGTACGAAGTTCGCCGAGTCAGCTAGTAATACGTATTAATAAATACCAAAGTATACTAATGTAATTTCAATTATGAAAGGAAATCTCTAAAATTTTCCTTTTGGCGACATTCAGAGAAAGGCTATCGCGAAGGAAAATATCTATCGCGAAAAGATATGTTAAGATGTCCCTGTACGTACCTACCTGTTTTACAAGTTTCTTATAAAGATAAGATTAAGTATAATTGTCTATTGCCAAGGTTATTTAGTAAAATAGAGAACAAGGAAGAAATTAGAAACGTTTATTACAAATAGACCAATTACAGGCACTTTTGAATTGTCAAAAAGTCGGTCAGTTAAAAAAAAAACTAGCTAGCTGTAGAAGCTGTCTTTACTCGCGCAAAAGATTTTTCTTCTAAAGCTTAAAGAAGAGTAAAAAACTGAGCAATTGCAAGTCGGACTCGCACACTGAGTGTTCCGTACAAACTAACTTTTTGTAAATAGTTCAATTCCCGAATCGAGTCTCGAAGATTTCCGAGTAGTTTTTTTTTATAACGAAACTACAAATTTTCAGTTTTCAGATTTATTCCTAAACATGTGCTATAAGATCTTGCTTCATGCCAAATTTTAGGATTCTATGTCAACGGGAAGTACCCTATGACTTTCAATATAATTATATTTTCAATTTTTTCACAGCTTCAAGGGACCGCAGACCTGAATATATGGTTTTAATTTCAACTCAATACCTCCACGCGTTCTCGAGATAAAGGGTTTTGATAGACAGACGGACGGACAACAAAGTGATCCTATAAGGGTACTGCTTTTTCCTTTTGAGGTACGGAACCCTAAAAAAGAAAAACGCTCTGCAATTTTAACCGTAGTTATTCCCGCCGTGATCGTTCACCTACAATTAATCAAATTTCATTTTGTTAGTTAGATCAATTTGTACCTATTTAATGCTGTCGGTCGCACCGGTAACCTAGGCTGCTGTAGAAAATTTTATTTACTGCTATAAACTCTCCGTGTTCGTGTTGCATACAACGCTTTTGTCAATTTAGTCGCGGGCAATACAATTTGTTTCCTATTATCGACATTTAATTACAATATTGCTTTGTATAAACATACTCGCTTCTGCTAGCGGCTTCGCCCGCGTAAACAAACTTTGGATCCCTGTATCATCCCCCAAGGGGGTTAATTTTGGAAAATCCTCTCTTAGCGCTCGCCTACGTGATAAAGGAAACCTTGTGCTCATGGCCCTATGGTCATGTAATGTGTCGATTAGTCGGTGTGTTTCCTTGAAAAGGAGACGCGCACTTGGACCCCATGACCCTTCTAGTTAGGTTTAGTGTGTAGTTAAGTGTATGTGATTATTTTAGTTAATATTAAGTTTTTTGTGTACATTTATAGTCCTTGTTAAACAAATTGCAATATTTACCGTTTGCTACTTAACCATGTTGTTTCTTAAATATAAGTCTGCGAACTCAACGCTCAGTCCGAAAATACAGGAAGAGATAAAATTGAACAGACTAAGACTAAAACAGATTCAATCGTTATTAGTCCACGTAATGGTCGCTCCGACCACCGTATGAAATGACGGGAAACATAATTTACCTAAGCCTAGTTGGCAATGACTGTACAACTAGTTGGCTTGCGGGTTTGTTCGATAGAGTAACCGTGACTCTGGACCGCAAAGGGCAGATGAACACATTTGGGGTTTAGGCCTAGCAAATCTGAAATACAGCTAGGAGTGGAAATTTCTGATGGAGTCTGTGTTTCCTGATAGCTATAACCCGGTATTTAATTCAAAAGGTATTACTTTCGGGCAAGAAATCAGACACGTTTGTTTCAAGTTAACCAATTACAGGCACTTTTGAATAGTCAAAATGTCCGTCAGTAAAAAAAAAGTGAAGCAAAATTGCACGTTCCAAAGCGTAGACTTTTATGAAGAAGAACGTGTAAGAAACTCTATGGACACTGTTTTAAATCATATTTATGAGTTACATAAATCTTGGTTACATATTTATTGTCGCTTCTATAATGTGAGCACAATGTATATAAGTAATGAAAAAAAAACTAATTAAAAAATAATATATTGAATTAAGCCACTAACAGCTAAGAGATGACCAGTCTCAACTGACGATGCCCGTTCACGAGCATGACGTGTGCATCATCACCACTCAGCTCAACCATTTTGAAGGAAACTGAATTACCCAATAACACGTGTTCAGCGAGACATTTAAGTGAGCATGACAAACTCTCAACTGCCATGCTCGTAATGTCAAACAAGTTGTAACCTAATAAAAATGCTCCATGATACTTGACATTGACAAATTAAAAAAGTGCTTCTACATTATAAAATGCTTTTGTTTCCAAATACAAAAAATCGGGCAAATGCGAGTCAGACTCGCGCACTGTGGGTTCCGTACAAACTTACCTAAGAAAACAATTCAGTTCCCGAATTGAGTTACAAAGATTTTTCTAAATCGGATTTTTTTTTGTGGCATAACCACAAAATTACACTTTTCAGACTTTTTCCTATACTTGTGCTATGAGACCTTGCTTCATGCCAAATTTCAGGATTCTGGGTCAACGGGAAGTACCCTATGAATTTTGATCCCCTTGAGAGTGTTGAAATACACGTTTCTTGCGAAATAAACGGCCGTATCTCTTTTTCCATTAACTCATTTATTTGTTTTTTTTTTCACAGCTTCAAGGGACCGAAAACTTAAGCATATGGTTTTAATTTCAACTCGATACCTTCACGTGTTCCCGAGATAAAGGGTCTTGACAGACAGATAGACTGACGGATGGACAACAAAGTGATCTATATCCTAAGGATGCCGTTTTTTCCTTTTGAGGTACGGAACTCTAAAAGTAATAAATGATTACCAACTCCATTAAAAAAACAAATTAAAAAAAAAACAACAATACAAAAAAGCACATCTCTACCAATATTTATAAAAATATTTAAAAAAGAACTAATTTGTAGGCAAAAGTGGCTGTAGCTATCGAGCAGGACAGCCAAGCATTTTTATCAAGGACACTCTTCCAATTTATAATATGCTTGTCTGCATAGTGTACGTTAAATGCATGTTTTAAATTTTGACTCTTGGATGGAAAATCTCAACTGGTATTTCATTATAAAATTTTATTTAAACTTAAAAGAAGCATGTATTTTAGCCAATCTGAATCGAGGTTGATCCAATTTGTTCATATTCCTATTATTAAAATTGTGCCTGTCACTAGACAAATACATTAAATACAAAAAGATAATATTTTTCCGAACATACACAATGTTTTCATAAATTATTGTATTGACAAGGGACTGTCGAGATGTTTATTTTCTTAAATAGTTCCTCACAAAATCGCGCCTGCGAAGATTATAATATATGGCTTTGATAGCTATTTTCTGCAGAATAAAAATAGACTCTATATGCGCAGGCCGTTCTCATAGCAAAATACTAAAAGATATGATACTATGAAAGTAACTGAAATAGACTAGTCTCGCGCTATCTACATCAGTACATTGACGGATTTTTCTGACAGCATATGCTGCTGAAATAAGCCGACCTGCCAGAGATGTTAAATGAGGATCTCATTGTAGCCTCGAGTCAAGGGTGATCCCTAAAAAAACCGTGTTCTAGACGAATTCGAGTTTCTCTTTGCTCAATACTTTGTCGGAGTTATTACTCTTAACATTCGGCAACGCAAATCTTATGTACTTAGTTTTTTTTATTTATTTAATACTAAGTTATAAACAGTAAACCAGTTTTGGACCTGCTGTAGAGCGTTGTTTACTTCATCAAGGTTTATGGAACGTCTATTGATTCTCTCTTGTTTTTTTAAAAGATCATTAATTTACAATAAAAAGAGGAAAGGACCCAGTATTGAGTCTTGTAGTACACCCATTTTGTCTTTCAAACTCAGACAATCGACACCGTTTATTTGAACTTGCTGTTGCCTGTCATCTAAATAAGATTTCACCAAGTTGAGTGCAAGTTTACCTAGCCCATAATGTTCTAGCTTTAATAGCAAGGTTTCGTGATTAACGCAATCAAAAGCCTTTGAGAGGTCACCAAAAATTCCTATCACATCTTGAGCTTCTTCCCACGCTGCAAATATATGTTTTAATACAGTGACACCAGCGTCAGTCGTACAACGTCCTTTGGTGAAACGAGACTGCTGATCGTCAAAGATTTAATTTCTGTTAAAATAGTAAAAATTAAGCATAACTTTTTCAAACACCTTACTGATAACCGGCAGTACTGATACAGTTCTGTAATTATGAGTGTCATTATGGTCACCGGATTTAAAAAGTGGTATAACCTTACTGTATTTCATTATATCTGGAAAGACTCCCAGATCCGTATAAAAATTAAATATTAAAGTTAAGTATGGTGCTATGACGTCTGTTAGTCGACACCCTCATCGGTCAAAGCTAAAAACCAGCGCTTTGGACTCACCGCATTTTGTGTGTAAACACGGCATGATGCTGAGCGTTCGACCGTTTTACGCGGACGTGGCGCATATATTTTTTCATGCAGAATTTTTGTAATCTGTAATATGAGTCTTAAGTTGGTGTCTCTTTCTTTCTTTCAACTATGGCTATGCATACTTTAATAGACATTCCCCATAGGCCTTCGGTTGATTTGATTTTGATTTGCCGAATAGCTTTTATGTCTCATAGTCATAGGATTTATACGTTTGAATTGAAATTCAACCGGACGGAAAGCCTGGCAAGTTTGCTTTCAATAAAGCAATTGAGGCTTCAGGATTTGAATTTAGAGCTTCCGTCGTCATAAGAGGTTTATTAGTGAAGTAATTCACAAACTCTTGGGCTACTTCTATGTTAAAACTTATGGGACCATGTGAAATATCAAATAAATAATTCGTGTTGCGTACTTTATATCTACCAATTTTACTATTAATAACTTTACACACAGTCCTTATTTTATTTAAAGCAAGCGTGCTCCATCATTGACCACATCGTCGCTTTCCAGTGAGAGGTCAAGCGTGAGCCTATCAATAAAAATAAAAATTAAATCCCTTTTGCTCCAGAGCACGCCAATCAGTTGACGATTTCGAAAAAAGAAAAACTAACTGGCACTCTTACATTGACAAAGTGACATGACAGCGATGATAGCCAAAGTAGAAATTCCAAAACTGTAAAAGTCTCATAACCTTTTGTTAGCGCCCAATACATTTTTGCTTTTTTGGCTTCGTACAGATTGTGCGTTTCACCACGATTACGTTAAAGAAGTATTTGATTTTTGATACAGAATACTTTTTCGCTTTGATTTTTATTAGAACACAGATGAAACACATAATTCTACTGGCGCAAAATGATGAAACACATTCCGCAATAAAATTGTCAGCTCCATTCTATAGAGATCGCGCTTGTTTCAATGATTCCACATATTTTCCAGTTGTGTAGGTGCATAAGATATAAAAGTACACTAATGCAATAGACAACCACAGACTAAGCTGTACATCAGACAACTGTGTTTTGTCTAGTGTCTATGATGCAGCACAGTTACGCTCGTTTTACACATTGTCCGACAGATTGCTTTATTTTATTGTGCGTTTATTTGGCCAGAATAAACTTGTTTTCTTTTTTCTTTTCTTCTTTTTTAAGGTCACATTGAATCAATTTGCGGATGATTAAAATAACCATTGAACTTACTGACTAAGCGTTTCGCCTCATCTTTTATATCGCGTACATCGAAGGACTAGAACAATTGGCGTGCTGCGGTCTTCCCGCCCGATTATAATTTAGGTGTCTTCAAGGTTAGAGTGAATAGGCTCTTAATAAATTGTCTAACCATCAGGTAGTATCGCATTTAAGCAGTAGCTTATATTATCTAAAAATTCGGAAAAAAATGCTCGAGGAACCCCAACTTTTGACGTAACGTCATTCTTTATCGTTGGTAAATATCACTTTGTGTCAGTCTCAAGATGATAATTCACGTACCCTTTCCATGTTTTTGTTATAATACATATCGCACATCCTCTAAAAAAAACTGCCATATCACGAAAAGACGGGTGTTAAGAAAAACGTGTCGTTTTGTTTTTCTTTTCGTTATTTTTCCTGTAAACTTATTAATGTCATGCCATTATATGACAATCACATGTGGCATTTTTATTGATCGGTAATGAATCGAAACCCAAATTAAACTGTATTTATCTCAATATCCATGATTAAGAGTATGTTTCCAATGAAGCGGAGAAGAGCAGTGAAAAGTGGCAAGTGTTTAGCTAAGTACCCTCTGCTTCGTGTTCTCCGCTCGACTCTGTTTGTCCGGCTTGGGGCCACGTGTTCATTTGTTTTATTTCAAAGTCCGCTCAGCTCCACTCCGCTCTGTTTCCGCTGTGGTTGGCCAACTCATAGTCCGCTCCTCTCTACTCCGCTCAGCTCTACTATATTTCTATAGTAATATCAATTAAGTAATCCGTCAATGGACGGCCGAATATTACGCCGACGGCGGAATATTATTACAATATTCTCGTTTGACATTAACGGAATTATAAATTAATAATTTATTTGTAACATTAATTTTAACACGCTTTCAAGTGAGTATCGTGATGTCAGTTGTCAGTCTGTATTCAATCATTATAATTAATTGGACAGCAGCAAATCGGTAAATATAGAAGGCCAACGACGTCCATGTCCAATCTTATTTTACGTTTTTATTTTCTTATAATTATTAAGAAGCTGTCTACCGCTCACTATATAAAAAAAATAAAAAAATATTTACATTAAGTTGAAATGGAGTTCTACATATTTTACGATACTCATATTTAGAGAAGTTTATTAGGAGTTGATTGACATTTTTGGGGTTTGATTGTTTTTGTTTGCAAGAGCAAATAAAAACAAGTAACCCCCGTCAACGTTACCCTACGTTAAAGTGCGGAACCCAAATTTTAACATAAATTTTAATTGCTTTGCCGCCAACAAAATTTCAGTTTGATCAAACTTGATAATCTGTACAATGCAAATTAACGGTTCGTTCAATTGACTGGATTTCCCGAACACTAAAAAAAGATAACTACAAAACGAAAGGCTTTACAGTGTTGCAAAATAATTAAACGTTTTTATGGATTTACTAATAACAACTGAGTGTACTTCGCGTGGCCTGCCAGATGAGCATCCTACATAGTTGCTAATAAAATAAAAGAAACTCAATCAGATTGCTACCTGGTTATTCAGTTATAAAACGTTTTACAGTTTTTGTTTCACCTTCTCTCCATGATTGCTTGCTTAATAGGGTTTTCCGATAAAGTGCTACTCTTTCTAATTGCCTTTATGAATGCCTTCATATTCATAAAACGTATAATTTCAACACCAAGTTATTTGTGTGCTTTGAAGTACGCAAATTTTGCCAACAAGGCCACAAAAAGTACGTGATAAATTAATTAATTATTTTCAACAGAAATAGTTCACTCGGTCAGTCGGATTAGCGCACCGTAGGTACAACTCCATTTCTGTGTTTCTCAATATCATAACCTTCCATTGTATAGTTTTATCCGGCGCCGTCGGAAGAAAAGATAAAACTTTAAAATATAGGTATTTTAAAACTATCTTTCATAAACCAATTTCCATTCAATTTTGTGTTGTGAACGTTTACGATCAAACTGCCAGAAACTCTGAAAGCATGATAATCCGGTCTTATTTCAGGTTATTGACTATGCGTCGGTAATTGGGAAGCGGAGCGGAAGTTAGAGGGCAGTTATACACTCGCTCAATGTTTACCTAGCTGATGTTTTGTGTAGAGACTAGAATCCGACCTCAAACGGATTATGAAAATTTGAGTAACGTGCTGAAGCTTGGTTATAGCAGTTGAGTTTGAGATAAAAAAATATTTTAGGAACAGAAATCGTTCCAAGAAACCGTTTTTATCGTAACTTACTGTTACAATACATTAAAGAATATTTCTTTGATAAAAATAAAGTCTCATATTATTATTATTTTTAGTAGTTATAGCTAACTAGTGTTGTCTGCGGGTGGGATACCCGATGGTAAGCAGCGATGCAATCGTTGATGGTTAGGCGCACTAGTTTATTAAGAGCCTATTCACTCTAGCCTTGAGGACATCTAAATTATAATCGGACGGGAATACCGCAGCAGGCAAATTGTTCCAGTCCTTCTTTGTACGCGGTATAAACGACGAGTCGAAACACTTAGTCCGGACTGTAGAAGTTTCAACAACTGAAAACATCACTTCGATGGAAAATATCTCGGTTAAGTGTTGGCTTGTTGAGTTAAATTTAAGGGTTGAAGTCTAGTGCATCTTATGCGTCTGCCGGCTTAAGTAAGAAGCACTCTGTTCCTGTAGCTCTCCAGATATGAGTCTGTTTCATTGTGTACACGCCGTCTCTGACTCACAACTGGGACGGAACTTTACTGCCTTTGATTTATTTTTCTTACCATTTTAAGACGTAAAAACTGCAAAATGGTGTTAGCCGATATTACCTTTTATCTTGGATTTAAGTAGTTTGGCATTTAAGAGCAAAGATGATAACTTCTGGATTAGTTTTTTTTTTTAATTATGGTTAGATTCGCGCTTGACCATTATCTTACAGGATGGTAAGCGATGACGTGTTCGACGATGTTCTCTTGGTATCACCACCACCAGGTTGTAACTATCTGGAAACACAGACTCCGGCAGGGAAACTTACTTGAGCGTCATAAATGATTGGTTTTGAACTTGTGTTAATTATTATGAAATTTGTTTATGTTTGCATTTATCTCGTGACTTGCATATCGTAGATATAATTAGGTTAAGTGGTCAAGGTTTCTATATGCACTGACCGACTGGCCAGCTCTAGTTACGTGTATTTTAATATGAAAAAATAGATGTATTTTTACTTTAAAATACATGTAACTAATTTTGTCAATAGGATCTAAGCGTTTAAATGATATTCTTTCTATCTTTTAGTTTCTTTCAGAATTTCGCTTCAGTCTTTCTTCCATTCGGTTATTTTAATACTAGTTTTTGCGAGTAGCTTCGTCCGCGTGATTGTTGGTTACTGTCGACGTAAAATCGAAGTCGAAGACAGATAAAAAGTAGACCATCCTTGAAGTTCAAACTTCCTTCATAACAAATTTCTTCAAAATTGATTGTGTAGTTTAACTGCGAAAGCATACAGACAGATGTCTGTTATTAATTTGCAAGAAATCAAATGTTTTTAATCTAACCAGCCGAAATAAAAGCTACGATCGAACGTAGGTTCTGTGTCAGCCACAACCAGTTTCACATAGCTTTGCACTTTCGACCGAAAAGTGACCGAATATTCATGTCGAGTGAAACCCGACACATTTTTTTTTTTTTGTTTCGGCTTAGCTAAAACTGGAATGAGAGTCTAACATCTGGTTTAAATACGATTTCTTTTTGCGATACGTAATACGGTTTTGTCAAAAAACCCTTAAATTTTGATAGTACATTATCACCGGCGGGTACTCGGAACATGAGCTAACTTTACAAATAGGATCTAAGCGTTTAAATGATACTTTTTCTATTTTTTAGTTTCGAAGATTAAGCAGGATTCCGTACAGTTATTTTAATAGTTTATTTATTTTATTTATGTACACACAAACACTTTAAATCGAAAAGATCAAATACAGATAAAAGAGTAAAAACGTCCTGCTTATTTCTAACGAAATTTCTTCCAGCAGCCCTGCGATAGGAGAGTATCGACTCCCTTACATTTTATAGTTTACTGCTCTCAAGACGGGAAGAAAAATATCAGATGGCACAGTTGTGAGGAAACCGGCATGACCTAGAACCAAAACAAAATTGTAGACATGTGACATGGTTGTTTGCGGCTCATCTATCAGGACTCCTAGAGAGGAGACCTGAGTTCCACTTATCGGAAACTATTTTTTGTGCGTGGTCACTCTCAGTTCAAACCATGAGGTTGTCGACAGTTTAACCGGACTAGCCTATGGGATCCATAGTTAGAAAATTAAAACCTCTATCCAGGGCTTACACTTATTGAAAATGGAAAATCCTTGCATATTAACAACTTTTTTTTTTCTTTTTTAATTGATATTAACCAGTGCTTGACTGCGATCCCACCTGATGGTAAGCGGAGATGCAATCATTGATGGTCAGGCGCACTAGTTTATTAAGAGCCTATTCACTCTAGCCTTGAAGACACCTAAATTATACTTGGACGGGAAGACAGCAGCAGGCAAATTGTTCCAGTCCTTCGACGTACGCGGTATAAACGCTTAGTCCGGACCGTTGAAGTTTCAACAACGTAAGGGTGGATACTTTGATACAAATTTGATACTGGATACAACTATTTTTTATGACTAATAAAGCGCTTAAAGTCAAGAACAATGATCCAATTAAAATTGAATTTACAATTCACTAGCTTCTGGCAGCGCTTCGCCCACGTGAAAATAGAAAATTACGAGTACCTTTGTTAAGGAAACATACTCCCGGCATAATTAGTATCCTCTGTGCTATTCGAGGACTTGGTTTACCCGTATACCAAATAACAGACATACACACATACATACAAACTTTCGCCATTATAATATGAGTATGATATTGTCGCCACAATGCGACCGCAGAGCTGCGGTAGGGGATCTTCTACTTGAATAAAACTCTTGAGATGCTATTACGCTTTACTTATGCTTTTCTTCAAAATTCAATATCAGCTCATTGCGCTACAATGGTTATGTCGGAACTGAAAAACTAGACATTTCTTTGTTCTACTTAATTTTCAAATCTATTCTAGAACAGCAAAATCCTTAAAAGTATATTTTACAAGCCAGTACGTTAGCTATAAAGAACCTAATTTATGCGATCTCCTTTCGTCATATCACAATATACAGCATTACTTTTAGTATGTACGAAACCTGAAACATGTGTCTAGTTTTTCTATTTAATGATCTATGTAGAAAATTTATTGTTAAATAAGCTTGTTATGTCAGCAAAAATACATATTCACCAAGCCATCCAGGCGACTGAGGGATGGTTTTGCACTTGCACCCAGCTGTTTTCTGACCCCTAATACCCGCTATGACCTGCCATAGCCTGTGTTGTAGTATCGGCGGTGTCCAACTTGTGGCTTTTTTAAATATTTTTGGGAAGAAATATAACTTGGTGTAAAAACTATTGGAATCCATTCAGTTACTATATTCAGGTTTCGCATAAATTAAAAAAAATGTTGCATAATCAAATAAAATAGATATGGGAATGTTATTTTGAGATGACACTTCTTCGTGTATACTTGCATTTCATAATGATCAGACAATGTTGATATTATTACTATCAATAAAGCAGTCGCTGACACATTTACAAACATTAAATTACTACGTGTGGCATCTCTTTTTTAACTGTTGCCTTTGTGAATTCGGACACATTCCGAACACTCACACTGTCACTATCCGTTACGATTGATCGGCACCGTAACGGAAAATTGGTTAAATCGTACAGCATTCCGACAATATTCATGTAAACCAAAGGGATTCATGTAAACAAAAGACTAACTAAAGTGCATCTTTATTATTTATTATGTGTCGTGCCGTTTATGCATGAGGTTGCAGAATCGAAACCGGGCAAGTACCAATCTTATTTTTTTTTATTTATATTTTTTCTAAATTTATCTTTATTATATTTATATATATTAGAAGGCACGTTAGGCCGAAGGCACCGGTTGTCATTCGTAGATTTTTGACTTTCGTTAGAGGTAGTCAGAGACCAGAAAGTCCGACCTAAGTCAATTCTAAGAGTATCCTATTGCCCAGTAACTGGATTATGGGCGTCTGATATACAATCGCTCCATGTAAAACACAGGTATTTCGCCGTATCCGGTTAGATAGGAAACCGATCCTAACCCGAGCTAGTTGTGAATAGGTTAAGGAGATGATGTTGATCTCTGTTAATTATATTATCAACCGATTGGTTGAGTTGTATTTTGATTTGCTGGAATGCACTGTACAATGTACGGTAGTTATAGTGATTTGATTTTGTTAGTATTAGAAACGTTGATAGAGAATCGTTTTTACGGTTTGGGCATGTGATGAGGAGGGATGAAGCGCAAGTAAAATTATGAATTTAAATGTCGAGAAATGCGGAAGGAGGTCAAATCAAAGATGATTTGATATAAGAGTTATGTTATAAAATAAAAAGAGAATCAGTCATAGTGTGACTAATGATTAGGACAGGCAAGGAGAAGGAAAAGTGTTACCCGATTCTAAGTTACAAAGGACATGATTGGATTTTTACGAGTAAAAAGACGATTTTTTTAAAGTAAGAAACTTAAATATCAACTGACTATTCATATTAAACCTTACTACGTACAAAATACATTAAATTATATAAAATTAAAATACATTGAGGCGTCAAAGAACTCTTCCACACCGCTATCATGCAGAAATGTGTCCAGATGCCAGCTCCTCCGATCAGGCAGTGTCGATTAATCGCCGAGAAATATCTATGAATAGGAGACGCGCACTCGGACCCCATGAGCCAAGCATCTCGGTCCCAAATAGCTTTAGTGAAGTATACAATCTAGTATTCAATTCAGCTGGAAGTTTGGAAGCAACACATCTGGGACAAAGCGCGGACGCGGATGAAAATAAAATTGTATATTTTATTTTCGATTAGACTGGCTTTTATTAATAGGTGCTTGGTTTTACTATGTTAAGTAGCAAAGTGCACAGCTTGTTTAAAGTTGCATCGGAGAAGAAAGTTAACTAATTAAATATGGCTAATAAGAGTCCTATGGACGAACCAGTCATTAACTTCAAAGACATACACATAAGTAAAATTATCGTGATAATTTGTAAAATAACTATTAATGTTACAGCACATATATTTTCACTAGCAAAGAACAGAACTGGTTTCACTAAGCTACTTGCCAATCTTTAGAAGTGTAAGACCACTTAGGAGATGGAGAAATAAGCCAATTAGTCTACGGTATGTTTCTCGTGTCTATTTAAACTAAGTTGTGCATGAAGGCAGACGCTTGAAACTTTGTATAGTGATACATGCATTTTCTTCGCAATAAGAGCACCAAGTTCATTAAGTGTTTGTTTTCAAAGAAATCTTGAAGTTATTTGAAGGATTTTGAATGCTGATTTTTATTTATTATTTAATACCTTATACATACAAAAGCATGGGCGGGTTTCATGCCGTTTTATTTGTTTAACTGTACTGTTTTTTTAAGCTTTACAAATATTGTTTGAGCTTTTCATATTGAAATATGCTATATTTATCACGGGGCCGGAATATTTGCGACTTTTGTTGATATTTAAACGATGCAATCAGGATTCAATTTTAGTCTATTTAAATAAATATGATCTGTCTCAGAGGAAAACGATTTTATGATGAAAATTTAAGTAGGTATAATTTGCAAACAGTCATGACGTGTGCTATTAAATGCAACGTTGCAAACAATATTCATTTAACTAGATAAAGTAAAATGATTTTAAGATGGATAAAGATTTTTTTAGTAAAATATAGTTCATTTTCAGTCAGTAAAGATATTTGCAGTCTACGAAAAACAATCCCCCCGAAATTCTATTGGTGGTTGTTTCGCTGGTATAAATTCATGATTATGTGCTCATTATGTCTAAAACTCGCCAAACAAACTCAGCAGGTAAAATAAAAGGAAACCGCAGACTGTCGACGCAAGCCGGTTTACAAAAATGTCTTATTTAGATAGGCGGGCCAAAGGTTTGACAAAAGATATGCCATGTTTTATGTAACAGCGTTTAATTAGAACCTCATGTATTGAGCTGACATGAGAGAGATATTTTAGATACACCATTTCAAAACTCATAGGAATCAAATGTTAATTAAACTTGAAAATGACTTCTTGTTTATTGACGGGTCATTGGATTTGAAGTCGTGTTTATCTGTACTGCTTTTTTAAGCTTTTCAAGCATTTGCTGTTTTAAATCTGGTATTTTATGGAAAGGTGGCGCAAAACTTTGTTGCCATTTCTCTAGGGTCGTACTTATTTTATGAATACTTGCAATTTATATTTACACTACTATAAAAAATTTATTTATGATACAATTTTACATTAATTGCTCTGATTGTCTCTCTTTGCCGAGATAGGTATAATCCATATTTGAAATCGGCTTTCCTCGTCATCCATCCTTAGACTTTTTTTTGCTGAATCACCATAGACAACTAAACTTCTGCCTTCCGATTTTTGTTTTCGATAAATATCCAACTTTGGTACGTTTTCCACACTTCTTCATGCCGATCTTAAGCTCGTTAAAAAACAAGAAACTCGTTTTGACATTTGAGAAATACCCTAGAATGCCTTAGAACGACACTGAAAGAAACAATAAAATAATCATTAATTACAGTGTTTTAAAAAATACATACATTTTTTTAAAAATGATATACGTTTTCATGTTTGTTGTTTTAAGTAATAATAGATTTCGCGTCAATATGACAGTAATTATTAAAATATTTACTGTACGATAATTTTATAATAACATATTTGTTTGTTCATGTGCAAATAAAGGTATTTAAACGTTTGGCACCGTATTTAAAGGGTTATGGGAATCAAATGTAAAATTTATTTGTTAATTACCAGATGGAAATTGGTCTCTTGATTCTCATTTATAATATAATTGTGTATATTTATTACGTGTAAACTAGTTTAGTTTGACAGCATATTTCTGGAGTTGTAAAGGTTCTTCCTATACGTTCTATTTTGGAACATTATCGCCTATGGATAGTACTTTGGTGGTAATAGAAGAAATCTTATTTGTGACTTAATTATGGCCTTTTGTATTTTTATTTTATCCTAGAAATTTTAACTGTAGGTACATAACAAAGTTACCAATTTTAAATAGTGGGTTTCCGTCAATAATAATTTGTTATTTCAACAATCGCGTTTTAAATTATAATACCTAAATTAGTTTGTTCACAACTGCATTTTAGACGGAATGTTGTATAAAACAAAATGATTACAGACGAATGATCACACGTTAAGATATTACGGTACTTATTTCATATTAAGTATATAAATATATTTTTTTTTTTTTAATAGTCAAATTATGTGTATATATAGGATCGAATGAGATTTATTGACTGAAGTGTTTTCGCGGCAACTATCTTTTACAGATGATAGCTAGGCGGAACCGTTTTCTGCTAACTCGGGTGGTTTTGGTGGATGTTCGGCTAATTTCTTTAATGTAAATAGATTGTCAAAACGGTGGCTTTCTAAATAATCAATAGATGTTCGGTGGACACGTCGCGCGTTTGTGGCCGACCGTGAACGTTTTACAAGGCGGCAGCGGTACAATGAGTGCTCTTACTTTAGGTGAGAACAATAGACTCTCGGTTGTTTTGAGACCTGACATCAGTTACGTCATTTGTTCTAATAACGATCTGACACGAACTAAATTGTTGTCAATTCAGTTTAAGCGCTTCATTGTTATATAACAAGTACTCAGTTCGCTCTAGCTACTATGCAATTTAAAATATAATTGTTTTATCACCCTAATCACCCAGTCGGCATTGTAATTTCGCTCGGCAGTAAAAACAATCGCAGGTTCAGAAAAAATATACTAGTAGTAATATTATTGGAATTTGGTAACAAGTCGAATTAAGAATGTCTGAAACAAAGAAAACTGAAAAAAAGAACAGCCATTGTACGCTAGAAACGTCGATAGTCGTAAGGTTTCACATGTTTATCGGTCATGATGGCAGAACGTGTACATCAGCGAGAATGAGGGTAGTGACGTCGCTCAGCCGAGACGTGACAGTCGGAATGAGTTCGTCCTTGGCAAGGACACGAAGAGGTCGGAGCGCGGAGTGTGGTGGGTGACTCACCGAGAGGCTGGTGGAGTGCAGCGTGCGCGTCGCAGTCAGCACAGATGGTGGAGCGCAGCATCCGCTCGCGCTGCAGCCGGCGCAGCAGCTGCAGGTGCTGCGGCGTGAACACCGTGCCCGAGCGCTCGCCCACCAGCAGCACGTCGCCAGCCTCCCACCAGGCCTGTTCGCGAAGCGTACCATCGCGGTTGAATAGCCCCAAGTCCTTGTAGCCCTCCGGCGGGCTCAACGCGCCCGCCTCAGCCTCCTGGTAGCGCTCGCATGTGCCGCATCCCGAGCACTCTTCACCAGAGCCCTCATCAGAGTAACCGCACTCGTCGCGCACCACGATAATATAATCGGCCTCAAAAAATTCGTTAGCGCTCTCATCGAAGATGACCCGATGCTTTTTAGTTTTACTTCCCTTTTTCAGTGAAGACTTTAAGTTATCGTGATCCTTATTGTGGCGCGTATCGCGCGCGGCGCGGTCGCCGCGCATCGTCGCGAGTTGTCGCGACGCGAGCGGTCGCTAAAGTGTCGGAACGCTGGATCGGCGCGGCGCGGCGCTCTGGGCGCTCGGCAGACGTGAGACGCTCGCCGACTGCAGCGCCGCGCCCGCTATCGATCGCTCCTGCCGCTATCGCCACCGCCGCGCTATGCCGCCAACACCGACCGGCCTTACAGTGCCGAGACGATTTCCCACTTGCCATGCCATAAACATTGAGCACCGCGCGCGCTCATTAATTGGACTCATAAATAAAAATGAAGCGAGTTTTTTTTTCTTTCTTAATTTATTAGCAAACGAGATTCCAAAATCGAGATTAGAAACTAGGTACATACTTTAGTTCAAAATAATGTTGTTTCTAATTACTGTTACCTCTTTGTGTAAGAGACAACAATGAAACCAGTAAAGTGTCAGGGTTTATGAGCAAGTGAACAATAAGCCTCTCATACGAATGAGTGCAGTTAAGAAATACTCTTAGTGCATGCTTGTGGCGCGCGGCGCGGCGTGTGTTTACAGATGCTTGTCAACATTGAAAGAGAAAGCGAGCGGTGCTCGGAGCGAGGTTTAGTTGGTTTCTGCACTGTAGGGCGCAGGTTCGACTCCCGCGTGGTACAAATACTTGTATGGCTTAAAATTATGGTTGCAGCTCCGTTCTAGCCTATGATAGATTATTCATAAGATTTCTTCAAGTAACAAATGAGGAAATTAGGTTTTAATTAAATTATTAGTAGGTGCCTAGCTACTCGTAGAAATGTACGCTTCTACACAAAGAAATCTTTACGAATAATTAATACGGGTAAAACTTCTCTGGAACTTTTAGTTCCATCTCAGGCGTTACGACAGCTTTACTAAGTTATATTTTGTTTTTATTTCAGGTAATGGCGTCAACTGCGACAGTGAAGATAAAATACATATCAGGGAACATACAAAAAGAAACAGAACTGCATACCTACTAACGTAGGACGTCAAATAATACGTGGGGCATACTGAAAGTCTCTGGATCTGGCCACTTACAATAAAAGAATGAAAAAACAATTTTAGAATTCGAAAATAAAACTCTTTGTGATCATGTTACTTTTTAATTTGCAAAACTGTCATTTGTTTTTTCATTGTGGCATCCTTTTGAAGATTGTGTGTCACTATCAAAATGAATTTAACTCGTGAACATTTTCAATCAATGATTTTTTATGATTTTCTTTGTAGCTTAAGTCACCGAGAAAATTGCCAGAGACTTCAATTGGTATTTGGTGACGAAGCATCGTTTCGCAGCTCTGTGTATTCGTGGTTTGGAGAATTTAGATGTGGACGTGATCATCTCTATGACGAGGTACTTGAAGGTCGGCCGGCAGAATCTTCGAATGTGGAACTGGTGACGCATCCGCCTTCCAGCCGGGTTCTTGCACCCTACGACTTCTACTTGTTTCCAAAAATTAAAGACAAACTTAGAGGCACACGTTTTACGAGCCCTGAAACAAAGAGATCTAGTTAATTTCCTTTAGAAGATTATATTAAATGAATACTCATTGATATTTAAAGCAGTTTCATTCCGCCATATTTGATTGAAAGCTGAACATTGGGTCGCACCAGTTCGTTAAGACTTGCAGAACATTCGGTAGCACCATTGCATTGGGTCCGTGTGAAAGTACTAAATTGTCCCCGGAGGACATACTTCCCGGTTAAAACCCACATGTGGTTGGTAAAAGCCTGACATTCCCTCTCGCACAACCCAGAGCAGGAAAAGTCATTTGATGAATTACCATCTCAAAAAAAAGATAGGTAGGTAATTTAATTGTATTATTTGGATATTTCAGTTTTCACATTCTTCTTGAAATTATTTACCCTGAATCTGACAGTCTAAAAAATATTAATTGGTGGACAATCAATAAATCCTAATCACAATATTCTACAGTTATGATAGTAGCAGGTCGCGTTTTGTAGTTTCTGCTTACCCCCATGGGAAGAAGGCGTCAGCTTATGCACATACACACACGACCATATATTGGCATATCACATTAAAATAAAACCTAATATATAAAAATAATAAACAAACTTCATTCTATAAAGACGCGTTCTCACTTACAAGCTGCAGCGAGTTAAAATACAATATAGTAATTCGCCGACTGCGCTCAAATGCACCCCACGAACGCAGTGGCCGCGCGACAAGCGGGGAATCACAAGCTTTGGAGCACAATTCTGCGAAAACATACGGTACGGGTGAAAACCGATGTCACTATACTATAAAGGCAAAGCTTTGTGACTGCGTTTGTGTTATGTACGCTCGAACTGCAGGACACCGTGTTCTGGAACAGCATATAATTCATTAATAATAATAATATTCCACAACTATCACACAAGAGCATTATAATGCTCCATCCATGCGGGCCCGGTACGGATTGGTGGATGTCACATGTCTTCTAATTTTTGGTTCTGGAATAGTACATAGGATACTTTTGTACCGAGACTATGTTTCCTTGAGATAATTTTTTACTATCACGTGAGCGGAGCCGTTAGCAGCTAGTAAAAACATAGCATAGCATAGTCGGCCTTATAATGTTTCCACTGTTGGGACTCAGGCCTTCCCTCTTCTAAACAGTAAAAACATATTTTACATTAATAACTCCGGAACACTTCTCGATTAAATAAAGCAAAAAAATGAAAACGTTTTAGTGTTTATTAACTCAATTCTCGTTCATCGTCACTTTTTGCAGGAATTCAGGAATACAAAACAATACACACCGGTGTTTTTGCGAGTGGATAGAAAAAAAAAACAAAACGCTACGATGGATGGGATATAAAACAACTTTGATACGAGTACATTCCTACCTAGATTTTTCATTTTTTCTGAAAATCTGTCACACTAATACAATAAAAGCGAATGTTTGTGAGTGAGTATGCTTGTTACTTCTTCACTGATTGGGATGAAATTTGACACAGAAATAGCACATTGGATTTAGTTTTTTATTCCGAGAGTATATTTTCTTAGGACAATTTTCATTGGGTGAAGACGCTGGCAGCAGCTAATGTTTGTATAAATGTTTGTGTCAAATTTTTTTCGCCTTGTTTTATGCTTTGGTACTTACTGTAAGTATAGCAAGCAATTGATACATAAATAAGTAATAAATAATTGGGATTCAGTCCAGTTTGAGATTATATAAACAGGAATCTTTTTTTTTAAGGTTTAGCCAGTCATTTCTCCTGCTCGGAGCGGGAGAGCGTGTCAGACTTTTACTAACACCACACCTATATTTCTAGTTTGCTTTGCATTCCAGGATGTTATTTCTTTTCGGAAGCCAATGCAGGGCTCCAGTAGACTTTTAACCTGCGGGGGGGGGGCCTAAAGTTTTGCTGACATCTCTTTAAGGCGCGCGTGGAACACTACGTGCCATCGACGAATCGTGCTCGGTCCGGACGATTACCGGACGGCCGGAAAAAAGGAGCCTTAAAAGCTGTTTCCATTATAACATTAAGTTTTAATCGGCGTAGTAATAACTAATTAGAATTATATTTTTTTATGGATTTCCTCGCGTATAACACCTGCTGATAATTGACGATGTGATCGACGATGAAGCACGCTTGCCTAGACGTAAATAGGTTACTGCACTCTTTACTTAGAAACCCCTACGTTATACCTATCAGGAAACAGACTCCGGCAGGGAATTCCACTCCTTAGCTGTACACCCGATGCATGTGCTCGCAAAACGTGTTGTACGTATGGGTGGGAGGTCCACCATGTACCAGTGGCGCATCACCGTGCGTCTATTGGTTCAATAATGGAACGGGCTTATTATTGAAGAGTAATGTCCTTAATACGCATTTTTCAACTATCGTTTGTTCTGTGACTTCTTTTATAGAGAGTACATGCACATGTGTATAGTGTACCACTGTTCTCGTATCCAATACAGTAAAGAAAATTATTTTTACTTTCTTTTTGTAAATTTACCTAAGAAGAGAATAAGTTTGATATATTTTAGGTATTACATGTAAAACGATGAACATTGCAGCACTACGATTAGATTCAACATGCAATGTAGTGTTATTTTTTATTTATCACAAGGGTTTTATTTATTTATTTTCTATTTCGTCACACCTTACAATAAACATCGATGTTTATTATATATATGAATATCAACATTCCTGTACATAGTCTACAACACTGGATGATAATATAGCTGCCATTAGACATTGTAGATTCCATTAGAAAATAATTTTTGTATTTAGATAGTAGTAAAGTAATTCCGCAGATAACCTTTACATACAAACGTACATCTGTTACCTCTAATAAATATTGAAGTCGAAAGAAATTTTAACAATCTTAATAAACAAAAAAAGTACTTAAAATAAACAATAATACTTAATAGATCAAAATGTGGTAGTCGGCGTGCAATCTTGGGAATATTTTCACGTAATATTCGCGAGCAGCTGCGAGGCATGCTCACGCTGGGAGAGCCCGGTCGTAACTGACGCGATTGAGTTTGCGCGATCGATTATATAGTTCAATTTGCTTGTAATTTACAAAGTGAAGTTATGATTTATTTAAAAAATTAAATTTAGATTCTATTAAAGGCATTTTTTCGGTTATTGCGCAATTTTTAAATTTTCTTAAAAGTGTTGCTAAGGTATAGAAAAAAATACTTATTTTTCCAGATGTTTTCCTAGAATTGTGTTTTATCAACATTTTTTTCTGCTATATTTCCTAAACTTAACCAATAACGTTTTCAACCGATCTGAGAGTAGACCATATAATGATGTTACTGATATTTTTTTAATGTTATAAATCATTTGTAGTTTGGTGTAAAACGTAGCCACTCGCTCGTTACTTTTGCGAGAAAAGGGTTTTGAATATGGGTAATTGCCATTAATACACACATTAAAAAAACCGTCAAACCCACTGAGAGAATAAGAACTTGACTTTCATAATTTAAAAAAAGAAGGTTTAAATTCGTCTTACTTATCTCACAAACCATGATCAAAAAAATTCAAAATCAGTTGATTTCGTGCACGGCGCCTTAAGGACATATTACTTTTTGACTGGTATAAAAAGTAAATTTTGCCAAAAAATGGAGTTATCAGGTTAATGAATTAGGCCGACGAAATAAACATTCATACAATAATCTCAATACTACAAAAAAAGAAAGACGGCGCGCCACGAACTTCAAAAGTAAAGCCACCTTTAAATCTATTTGTAAACACGAAGGGTTACCTTTTGTAAAATTTTTCCCTATTTGGAGAATAATATTGTGTAGGTAGAATAATATTTGCAAAATTAAGATATTGTTGAGTATGGTATTATACCTCAATTGCTTAGAAAATATTCTGTTCTGAAAAAAAATCTAATCTTTAATAAAAAAAGAAACAATTAGAAATTGCATTAATATTTCTACATAAATATAAAAGCAAGACTTGCTCGTGCTATAAAATTAACCTCTTCCTCTTGGAATTGTAATAAGAGCGATGAAATTGGCATCAGTGTAGGTGTCTGCGTGAGCGTGTGTATTTACTTGCAGGAGCATTGTTTTGTAGCTTCACTTTTAGTGTTTGTGGTGCGCCATCTATCTTTTTTTGTTGGTTTGAGACAATAATTTGCTTTTACCAACAAATTAATGCAAATGGCTGTAGAGAAGTGTACAGTACTCTAAAGTATTTTTGTATTTTGAAATAATTTCATTCGAATTCTGTAATTCCAGCTTCAGGAATTATCATTTATCTGTGTTCTAAATTTAAAAAATATTTATATTTCTTAGTTTTTAATTAGGATGTATTGTTTTCATTCCTTTGCTTCTCTTTCAACCTGTAAAGGTTAAACGCGGAAAAAAAACAAACCGTATTAATTTATCTTGGTAATTTGTATTTTTTGTGAAAAAAAATCGAATTTCAGTTTTAAAAATAATTCTATTTATGCTACGTATCGCCAGACTGATATTGTTATTGAGGCGGAAAATCCTGTTGCCATCTAAATCAAAACTGAAATGTAAAATTTTGTTCAGTGGAAAATGAACAAAAATGAAAAACATCGTTTTATACACGTGAAAATTTGTCGCTGCAGCACTCGGCTCCATAACGCCCTCACTTGCGGCTAGCGCAAATTTCGACTCGGTTGTAGCAAAAACTACTATTCTCATTTTCGATTTGGTTTATGGTCAAATGATTTTTAACCCGTGGATATAACATGTATTTTTTCCAATTAAGAGAATGAATAATAAAACTTAAAAAAATGGAATCAAAAAATTATTTCGATTTGGAGTTGCCAACTGCCCTTTTTTGTGAGGGCTACGATAAATCCTTAGAACAATCCGTAGCCTTGGCAAGCAAGGGCATAATTATGGCAGTAAGTCGCTTTGAGAAGTGGCTGGAAAGACATCACGGCATCCTCACCTTCCGCATGATGCAGGTCCTCATCGAACACTGTAAGTTCGGGAGGTTCCTGCACCGGATTCTTGCTGATGTCACTATTGTGTGGAGTATATGGTGGAGGTGTGCCCCGCTTGGGCCGAGCCCTGGTAAAGGCCATGGTCTGGGGCGAGGAGGAATGACAACAGGCGTTCGCCTCTTCTGCGAAGGGTTTTAAAAAGCGGAACGTACAGAATCGCACAATGGCGACATAGTGATAATCCGTAATCGTATGCAAAAATAATACAGAAGGTTACTGAATCTCCGTAAAAAGTTTCCATAAAATAAATACGACTTGTTGGCAACCATCACAAAACACAGGCAACCATAGGTCTCGCACTGAACACCTTATTTAGTAACAGAACTAAATGGAATGAATGCAGGAGCGCCGGCTTTTAGAAACCTCATGGGTGCTCATGTTCATTTGAAGGACTCGAAAAATTTACGACGTGTGAGAAGAGAAATGCACACTGATCGACCGACAAATAAATAAATGTCCTACTTACATACTGCGTACGTTTGATAAAAATATAAAATGAAACCATTATATAAAAATAAAACTAGTTTTCAGTATCAAGAAGTATTATAATTTATACGTAACCTAAAAGGCGATTACTGATCTTTTTCTTGATGTCTATTCTCAGGAGTGCTCGGCACCCACTGTTTATTTCTCATGGGTGCTCGGCACCCACTGTTTGTTTCTCATGGGTGCTCGAGCCCCCAAGCACCCACGGAGTCGGCACCCGTGAATGAATGAACTCGTGAAGAATGGCGTTCTTGCAAAGAAAGGTCCGGCGGTACTTCACACCGGGACAGCTTCTAATGTTATACAAAGCACAGCTCCGATCGTGTGTGAAGTAGAGACAGCCACACATGAGCCGGTGCTGCATAATGCTACCTAGCAGCTTTGAACTCAGTGGAAAGGCGTGCGAGAAAGAGGCTAATTGGTGATCCAGATTTGGTTAATTTCAATCTACAAAGGTAGATAGCCTTTCGGTATTTTAAAGGATGCATTTTGGAAAAAGTGCGCGTGGATTGCATGATTTCATTCGCCATCTCCTTTCTACCATTGAACCATCCGACGTACGGCGAGTACCTGAAACCTCTACGGTCCGGACTAAGCGTTTCTCGTCGACATTTATACCGCATACATCGAAGGACTTAAAACATTTGGCCTGCTGCGGTTTTCCTATCCAATTATAATTCAGGGGTCTTCAAGGCTAGAGTGAATAGGGTCTTAATAAACTAGTGCGCCTCACCACCCAATTTAATCTTGTTTTATAGCAAATGTCCTCGTTATATAAGTTATTTGTTATTTCAATCACCAAATTAATATCTAGGCAATATCAAATGAACCAGAGTTATCGAATGATCCGTTACTACGTTTGCAAGTCAATAAATTGAATTGAAGTAATCAGCTTCCAATCAGGAATCCTTGATTGAATCAGGTCATTTTAGTATAGTTAGTTTAACTCAACGGGAGCTAGGTCAAATTAGAGTAGAAGGAAACCACACCTTTAAATGTTATTCTAAGATGTAAATTGTTGCTAGTGCTATGAGATGGTGTCACAGCGATCCTGGAAGGCAAAGAGACGGCCGACACTTCGAGACAGACACCCCAAAGCGCGCTGGAGACTTCCCGGGCATCTGGAGTAGCAGCTCGATTTCCAGTCACCGTAGGCGCGAGTTCGCGGACGGCGAGTTATGAGTAGCTCGCCGTCCGGCCATCCTATAAGGACCGTGCGTGTTGTGTTCTATGCGCGCCTCAAGAGAGGTCAGCTAAATTAACGGAGCCAGTTAGGGCCGACGCCTGCCAGGGCTGCGGATTGTTTGAAGGAATTACCGCAGCCCTCTAAAAAGTACAACTGAAGGAACACTAAGGGCTTTAGTCAGTCAAAGTCTGATACTCCCTCACGCTTCAACCAGAGCGGGATAAGTTATTTAAAGTCAACATTTCTTGAGAACGGTCAAAAATGCGGTTTTTATTATTCCACAACTTTCACACAACGTAATCTAGTCTCAAACTAAGCAGAGCTTGTTCTATGAATACTAGACAACTGATAAACATACTTATATATTTCTCATACTTATAATTACACCCAAACACAGAACAAATAATCGTGCTCATCACACAAACATTTGTTCTGGGTGGGAATCTACCCCACGACCTCCGGCATAGCAGTCAGAGCCACTAACCACTAGACTAACAGGCCACTAGACACTGTATCTCTTAAACCGTACCTAAATCATTTTAAGAACCAAAAAAATATGATATTTTAAAATATTTTTTTTTAATATAATTGTAGCGACATCTATGGAGTCATATAAGAACTAATCCTGCATCGCGCAATCAAAGTTCTCCGCGCGATTAGAACATATAGAACAGCCCGAAATCATCTAGTGGGCAGTTGCCCACCAGGCATAACACCTGTCTGGCCGGAGGATCCTCCCTTTTCAACGGAGGTTTGTGGAACTTTACACTCTGTTCCGCATACCCCCAAATAATGATGGAACTTAAAACATAATTTAACATACTCTAATACGTTAAAAAATTCTTCAAACACACCTAAATTCGGTTTTTAATGCTGTTTATCTCTTCATGTGCAATAGTAATTGGAATTAAAAGCATTCCATAAAATTTGAAATGCAATATTTACATAGTTAATATATAATTTTATATTAATTTATTTGCACTTTACGAAATACGCTTTCTCATTTCCTCGCTACCCACACAGAGCCAGTGTTCTGCGAAACATTATCGAGGACGGATCTTTGTCGGTTTTCTCCGAAGCTCGCAAATTAACAAAATAAAAAAAAATAAAAATAACAGCGGAAAGCGATGTGATGATACGGAAAGTACTTGCTTCAGAATACAGCAAGAACCTTCATTACAGTAACAAACTTTATTATTATAAGTAAATAATTTCGTAACTATGATGATAAAAAGATATTTCTAGTGAATTGAATTGAATTAAAGTGTTTTACAACTTACTAAGCAACATAATTGAAATCGGTTTATCGAATCGCATCACTCAGCCACAGAATTACAAGAAGGGCCAGCTGTGCTGCCAATACTATTTCAATAACTTTATGAAAAGTCTGACACGCCCACCCGCTCAGCCCAAGAGCGGTTGAAGTCATTATGAATTCCAAAATAAAAATTGCACAGATTTTTTTTTCGGTGTGAAAGTCATCTTATGATATCCCCCACTCTTGGGCGGAGCGAGAGACAGTGTCAGACTTTTACTAACTAAAAAAACCCACTCCTGTTCCTTCGTTGCTTTTCGTACCAGGACCGAGTCTTTTTTTCAGATTCAGACCCTTGGCCCCAGCAGGCTTCGACTCTGTTGGGCCCCTACGGTTTGCTGACATCTCCTTGAGGCGCACGTGGAACAGTACGCGCCATCGACGAATTGGGCTCGGTCCGGACGATTACCGGACAGTCGGACGGCGAGCTACCCATTCTACCCCGCGCCCGCGCCCGCGCCTACGGTGGCCGGAAATCGGGATCGGCATCTCGGCGGCGGATGGGGCGTGAGGACCATTGCCTCACGCGATCGGCCGCCTCCTTTGCTAGCGTTACTGCTTCGCAGAAGGAGGCGACCGCCTGCCACTCCTCCTCGCTCCGGACCATGGCCTGTACCAAGTCCCGGCACGACATTATAACATATACCAACTGAAAATTTACATTGAAACTATACCAACAGTTGATATAGGTTACGTTTATTATATCTTGTGAACGTTATTGAAAATAATGGATGTGTTCATTTCTTTTGCTTTTATTTATAACTAGCTTCTGCCAGCGGTTTCGCCCGCTTTACAATAAGTTTCTCCATACAAACTTTAGACACCCGTTTCATCCCCTTAGGGGCTGAATTTAGAAAAATCCTTTCTCAGTTCTTGCCTACTACATAAAAGGAACCCTAGTGCAAAATTTCACGCTCCTAGTCCCAGTAGTTTCGGCTGTGCGTTGATATGTCAGTCAGTCAGTTTCTCCTTTTATTTTATTTATTTAATCTTCAGTACAAAGGTGGACGGCACTACTTAGGCATTCTCTACCAGTCGAAGAGACAATATGGTAGGTGCATAATAAGAAAATATGATATAAAAAACAAGAGTAAAAAAGTATACATATAGTTAAAATACACAAACATACATATTTAAAATAATTTATATACATATATATTAATATAAAGTAAGGGAAAAGTTTTGAGACAATTCTGCTATTGGTGGAGAAAATGATTCCGCAACTTTCGCTTAAATGCGGAAGCGCATTCCACAGAAGGATGGACTATGTATAGAAAGAAGAACGGACAAAATCAGAAGTACGAGAAGAACAGAGCAGTAGGAGATTGTAAGAAGAAAGCTGATTCCTTGCGTGACTTATGAAATAGGAAGGAGGCGTTAGAGTTGAGCAAAAAGAAAAGTGTAGCCAAAGCGCGTTTCGTTGTCTCTTTAGATTCTAGTTTAGGTTTCAAATCTTTTCGTTAATCTTTTTACTAATCGCGTCAAGAATATATTAGGGTTACCGAGAATCAAGTACTTAAAAATAAAACCTTTTCAGTTTTTCTTCCATTTTACACTAAAATTCTTCTTATTTTCCTCGATAAGTGATACTACATATTATTTCAAAAATATCTGTTATTTATTTATTGTGCACACCTACCACAGTGTTGTCTTTTTATTCCAATGGTTCACTGGTAGAGAATGCTTTGTGGCCTTAAGTCCGCCTATGTACCACCACTGTACATGAAGTTTAAATAAATAAATAAGTTCAACCTTCATTTCCACTTGAGTCCAAACTGCAAATACGCATATTTTTCTTTGTGCAATGTGTAGTTGTCCTTGAAATTACTCATCATGGTTTTTTTTTAGACTGATATTACCTTCCGTGTCTTGTCTATATGCCATTGGTAACTCTCATGCCTCTGGTTAAGTAAGGACATTATTTATTTCAACATTTTTGTCGCTTCTAAATCTCGGTTTATAAATAATCCACCTATCCGAATGGAAGTTCCAAAATGTAGTCTTAGTTGATCATGCGCCAGGTGTTCATGGTTTTGACCGTGTTTAATAGACTTTCGTATTTTATAAACCCTCGTTTGTACATTTTCAAAAAATAGATGCCGAGTGCGCCGCTGTTTTCGTTTCTGACGCCATTCGATTGAGTCGCCCTTCACAATAGTTCTTTTCTCTATTTCAAAGCGATCTTTGTCGGATAACATTAAAGTCTGTCTCGGATTGAATGAGACCACTGAAGCAGTAAATCGTCCAGCATGAGACTGCCTGTGGTGGTATATTTATAGGTACCTTTTAAGTTATGTTGTAAATCAATAACAATGGTGAATGAAAACATTGTGAGGAAACCTTAACTACTGGGTATTACTTAAGTTTCTATTCGCCAACTTGTCTTGAGTAAGTGAAACTATTGTGCCTTATCTAAATGAAAAGAGGTCTTTGCCCTGCGGTGAGACAATTATTATTATATGTGTATTATAAATTTAACTTTCCAGTTTCACTTCCTTTATTTGCACCAAAAATGGATCAAAAATTTATAAAAAAATCTTGTGACGACCAAAGTTTTCAATATAATAAAGCATTTGTGTAAGAAATGAAAACATATTTGAAACCTTTACATATTGGAGGAAATATTCATTCTTATAATATATTTTTATTATAAACCTAAATTAGTTTTAAGGTCTCGTGGTGCGATGGTTGCAAGCAACTGGCATGATTTCTCTTTGTTATCCAACTCTTAAATAAACAGTTGTTTCCTGTTGTGTTTTACCTACTACGACTTCTTGTGAATTTGTGACAGATTAAAAGTAAAATAAATTCGTAATTTTAAGAAAAAAAATTATCCATCATCGCGAATTCTAAAATGAATGTCAGAATAGCAATTGGCACCCACAAATACTCAATACTCGACACCCATATATCGAATGTTTGAGAAAAAGTTACATCCGCCATCTTGGATTTTAAAATGCATGCCAGATTTACAATTACAATATTCGAATAAATGATGGAATTTCCGAATTGCAACAGGGTTTTCAGGAGTTGTCTTTTTTCGCGTTGCCTCTTCATCAAACATTGCGTTGGGTTGCGTTATATGAAACAAGAAGCTTTGAAACAATACTCGTGTTGACGATAGACGTAGTGGAGAAGGGCTCTCTTGTCTTATTAGTGAATACTTCTCAACTTCTTTATTTGTAACTGACTTCAAAAAGACAGAGGTTCTATGTTCGGCTGTATGTATTTTTTTTATGTATGTTCACCGATTTCCAGGTCAAAAGTGAACCGATTTTGAAAATTACTTTTTTGAGTGATAGGTTATGCTTTCAAGTTGGTCCCATAGAAATATGGTTCTGATGATCTGATGAGGATATTCGAAGGTATGGAACGGAACTCTTCATAGGATCATAGCAGAACTGTCGTAAAAAGTAAAATGGTATTGTTTATACGTGTCGATGACTGACTGAACGAAGGGGGAGGGGATATATTGAACTGATCTGATGATGAAGCTGGAAGGTAGACACCGGAAGTCTGTAATAAATCAATGTAACCTAACCGTGTTTTTTTTTATTGGGTGGGAAAATCATCGTATGACATCCCCGCTCTTGGGCGGAACGGGAGATAGTGTCAAACTTTTACTGACTAAAAACCCACTCCTGTTCCTGCGTTGCCTTCGTCCCAGGGACCCGGGTTTCGCTTTCACACTACCCGTGGCCCCAGTAGGCTTCGACCCTGCTGGGCCCTTACGATTTGCTGACATCTCCTTGAGGCGCGCGTGGAACCGTACGCGCCGTCGACGACTTGGGCTCGGTCCGGACGGTTACCAGATGGTCGGACGGCGAGCCACCCATTGCTCGCCGTCTGCAAGCCCGCGCCTACGGTGGCCGGAAATCGGGATCGGAATCCCGGCGGCGGTTGCCTCACGCGATCGGCCGCCTCCTTTGCTAGCATTACTGCTTTGCAGAAGGAGGCGACCGCCTGCCACTCCGCCTCGCTCCGGACCATGGCCTGAACCAAGGCTCGGCGCGAGAGATCGCCACCGCCGATTGCCCCCACGAGGACACGGCGTTGCTCTGCCCAAGCGGGGCACACCTCCACTGTGTGCTCTACCGTGTCCTCCGGGCGGTCCACACAGTGGCGACAACCGGGCGTCGTTTCCGCACGAATCCGGTGCAGGAACCTCCCGAACTTACCGTGTCCGGTGAGGACCTGCGTCATGCGGAAGGTGAGGACGCCGTGAGGTCTTTCCAACCACGCCTCAAAGAGGGGACTTACCGCAACCTAACCGTGTTTGGGATTGTTACAATTGTCATGAGATGCACTCTGGCTATAAGGTTCCATCGAGCTAATCTGATGATGATTAGCTGAGGGGTACTATTTAGTTGTGCTACCACAACTAAAAAGTGTAATAAAGGTAAAAAAACTTTTTAAAAACAAGCTTTTAATTAAATGCGCTTAAAGGAATAAAAAAGACCTTGGTTACCATAAATGATCAAAGAACTCGTCAATACGCATCAAACGACCCCAAACTCGATGGGTTTGTGTTGTTTTATTGCGGAGTTCCTACGGCCACCTTTCAGCTCCATCATCAGATCAGCTCCATGTCATCTTAATATTGCATTGTCATGCATTTGATAGACGTATACAAAATTTCAGCTCAGTCGATTAAAGATATCTGCTTCAAAATGGAGTTGCAAGATTTGAGCCGAACATACATAGTTATATACATACGTTGCAAGTTATTAAAAAGCTTGTAAACACTAATAACGAAGAGACAAAACTACTATTTAAATAACTATTATAGAAACACCGACTTCCGAAATTTAAGTTACTTTGTACTTTTTTAGTTTTTTTTACGAAGTCGGTTGTATTCTTTTTTTAAGTTTTTACGAATAATAGTACATTATGATGTAAGTGTGTAATGTTAGTGATTACCGTCGAGGCGGTATTTAGACCCGAGCCGTGGCGAGGGTCTTAAGAGAGCCAAGAACGGTAATCATTAATTACTCATGTGTGTCATACGACGTTTTTGTAAAGTGTGTCTAAGTGTCACTTGTAAAGAAAACAACAGTAAAACTAGTAAAATTTTCTGTGACATGGCGGTAAAAATCTGTTTTCATAAGCGCGTGCATCATTTTTTTTTATTTCCCCTGGAGGAAGGCTTAAGTATTTTAATCATACCTACTGCCTAGTCTTACGTTTATGCTTTATTGCGTGAAAAGTTTTTACGATAATGTCTTTCATAGTGACAATAGAATACGGATGTAACATTTTCTAATGATTTTGTAGTATTTAATTTTATTTAATTAATACAGCCACTGAACTTCACTGGAATAAAAAAAAACACTCAACCGCGCGCATCTTAAAATGGCGGCCATAGACCACAAAAAAAAAACAAGTTTTATTTGAATGTACGAATTATTTACTAAATTTTTTTTTTATAAAATAAATCGTTTGTACAAGTTAGATTTGTCCATTTTAACTTGTAAATTGTTTGAAATAAGTAAGTAAGACACTAATTTATATCCTATTGAACGCAATAACTTATTGGGAATTTTATTCGAACTCAAAAGTTTTGCGAACAAAGAGGTTGAACAAAAAGGTTTTAACTGCATTATAGCACTAATGTGTAATGGTAATCAAAATATCACGGTTTGGTAACGAGTGCTGTTATATACCTAAATGCAGTGCAATAAGAGTCACTTCCTGAGCAAGTGTGTTGAAAAACTTATTATTTGTTCAGTTTTTGTACTAGTAACTTGACGTCATATTTGTTGGGTACCTATAATGCATAGACTAGAGATGCGCGGCTTGACAGACTGCCTGCGCAGACGACACTACGCAGCGCCCCGTACACCGCACCCGCGCGCTCTTGTGCTAGTGTATTATTTAAATTAGTAATAAAGCGTCAGTCACGGCAGCCCCCCTAGCCAAGTTACAATCGTTTCGTTTGCGCCGAACGCCTCGAGTAGGCCACGCCTCCGATACCTTTGTTCTGACCACGTGACTGAGCGTTAAGATGACATCAACGATCGAACGTCGTACGATTGTAACTTAGCTAGGAGGGCAGTGCGTTTCCGGCTAGCTGTCGTTTTACTGGTCCCGTATCCAACAGTCGTCATCATCATCATCATTTCAGCCGATAGACGTCCACTGCTGGACATAGGCCTCCCCCAAACGTCGCCACAAAGAACGGTCCCGCGCGTCTCGCATCCATCGGGTCGCATCCAACAGTATTCAAATGATATAGGTATTCTTAAAAAAAAATCACCTACAGTTTAGTGCACAATCGCCCTACCTTATATAATTTCGTGTCACAAGATCACTTGCTGTTCTAACCCAGCAATCCGAAGTGCAAATATAAAATCCATTTCAATTCTTTTAGACGTCGACAGTTCGTGATCGAAAAGTCTTTTCAAAATAAAAGAGTGATTCAGTTATGCTAACAGCCCGGCCACCTAGTCAAAGGCATAATAAGCGATAAAACGAACTCATTCTGTTAGTACCTACAATATTGACTTGACCTATCTTTGCAGCTTTGGGCAACAAATAAATACGAAATTCTCTTTATTTATTTATTACATACTTCATGCACACAAAGGTACAGAGGCGGACTTAATGCCTTAGACATTTTCTACCAGTTAACCTTTGGATGATGCAGAGAAGAATACAACACACTCCAACAACAACACAACAACAACAACAACTACGACTACTACAACAACTTACTCTTTCGAACATTCCCGCAGCTAACCCACCATAAGCTGATTTATCTACAGATTTGCATAACAATAATAATAATATAAAAAATAATATAAACATATATAAAATAATATAAAAATAAATATATAAATATATATAAAATAATATAATATAAACTAATAAAGGAAATAATAATATAAAACGTTTATTTTCTTATCACAAAGTTACTTACACTTAGCTAACAGTTTACAATTTGCACACCGAGGTTTAATTAGGTGAGAGACGGGTAAGAACCTGTATCACAGGTCACCAGGTCTCCCCCGCAGCCACACAACTTGGGTATAATCTAAACATTGGTTCACAGTATAGAGAAGTTATTCAAAAAAAAAAAAAAGAGTTAAAATATTTAGAAAAATAGCAAAGATTTTTTGAGTAACCAGGGAATGCAAAAAGGAAATATTTATGATTGTGCTGGTGTGTTAAGTTTGTGGAGTGGAATGGTGCTTGTGTAGAAGGGAGTAAGATTGTGTATTTGTACTGTGCTTGTGAAGCGAATATAGTAGCAGGTATAATGCGCAATGATAAAAGAGTAGGAAAGCTAAAGGGAACAATGTTTTATTGAATGAGATTGGCGAGTCAACTTCACGGTATCAACAAGTCCTCGGTACCCTTATAGTTCAAAGTTTTAAGATACTTGGTTACTGAGGCCTTACATTTGTAATAAGTCATTGGATAGATACTGAGGGTTTGATTTAGCTTATTATATAAGTAAGGTCCAGGAAAGAGGAAGAAAGAGGATGGAATTATGCGAGTGCGCTGTTCTAAGAGTTTGTGTTTGGCATACCCTACCCATATGGAGGTTTGGGTCGAATTGTAATTAGGAATGTTTTTTAAGCACAGTACGCAATACAAAGCTCTGCCTAACAGTGAGAACATCCCAATCCTTAAAAAGGTCGACGGTAGGATATAAGAAGGGAAGTCCGGCACCAACCTTGTGGATGGCACACTGTGCTCTCTCGACTTCAATCAGGTGAGACTTAGCGGCACCTCACCAGGCTAAGTCTCATACAGGTTGGTAAGGGACTTCCCTTCCACCTACCGTGCCATTCTAATACAAAACACTAAATACACACACAATTCTGTTTAAAAAAACTTTTACCAAAAAGAAAATTACCGACTTTACTACAAAAAAAAAGCACAAAAACGATCAAAATAACTTTAATTTCGGAAATCGTTGTAAAAAAACAAACAAGCAATACCAGTAACACCGAGATGTATCGTTAAATATTGAATGTTTATTTTTTTTGTAAAAGGTGTAGGTATATATAGGTACTCTGGCTATTAAGCCAGAGTAATGCATGTATACTTAAGTACGGCATAGGCATACCCTGAAGAATGAAGCAGGTGTTTAATTACATCTAAAACAGGGTGGTTCTCACTTCTCATTAGTTCGTTGCTCTGATTCCCCCGTGTTCCCTTTTCTACACGTTCTTGCCGCAGTGGCGGCTTGTATAGTAGAAAGCTTTTATAAACTACCTAACTTTAGACTACAGTTGAGCACTGATTCACCTTTTTAGGGTACCATATGTCCAAATACAAAAGTGGAACCCACGGGATCACTCTTTGTCTCCCTGTCAGAACGTTTGTCTGTCTGTCCGTATCAGACTGACAATTTACTCCGAATTCATTAGACTGATTCAGTTTAGGTACACATGTGAACTTCTTTATGCCTTTGTCTAACACTTATTTATATTCGTTTCGCATCTTTCGATACGACAACAGGTAAATAAATTTTTATTATGGAGTAACTTTAGAGTGTAAATTGTGTTTTTCCATAAAAACTGGGACTTTTTCAAAATATCTTTGACTAAGTTTTATTGAAGTAGAATTTATTTCATTTATAAAACCAGAATAAGAGAATGGTGAACAACTTCTCACCTTCCCTTACAGAATATTACATGTTCGAAAGGATTTGGTAAATAAAAAAACTGACTACACCAATTAAAGAAAATTGTAACATATCCGCCCAAAATTTAGACTAAAAATAATTCACACAGAGGGTTACCTCTTCAATCGATTCCTCATGGATCCAATCCATCAGAACTGGATTTTGAAAAAAATGGGTCTAATCTGGAAGCATAACCTTTAAGGGGAAAAAAATATATTTGCAAATCGATCCATAGACGACGAAATTCTGAGAACCTCAGAACTTCGTCGTTATATATTTATATATATCGGCGCAAGACCGTTATTTGAAGCACCTCGTCAATGTGATGTAATCCATGAGATGCAGTTACATCAGTGAATAATTAGATTAAGAGTTGATTAACATTATGATCACGAAGTAATTGTTTAAAAACACAAATTACGTTATTGTTATTTATTTTTATTGTTAATTTTTATAATTGCATGGTTCAATTAATTATCTTTTTTAACAATTCTAAAAGATTACAAAAATAATTTACGAAGTTTAAATTCTAACCTAAAAACTCGAACATGTGCGTCGAGTACGTGGTCGGTCTGCATAAATACGGGCGACGGCCACAGAGCGGCTCAGTCGCGCACGAGCCATCGGACCGAACACATCTCTGTGAGTTATAGCTATACTGTTGTATTTATACTGATTGTAACGTCACTGAATAAAAGTTGTTTAAAAGTGTACCAAGTGTTTTCATTTGAAGAAGATGGAAAATAACCAAGAATGTGACGTCAGCAATGCTGACGTCACCCTCTCTAAAAACAACCATGGCGCGGACCATCCGTCATCAGAAGTGGGATGTGAGGAAATCCCAGCTTCTACTTCATCAGCAAACCCACCACCGCTTTCACCAACAGCAGTGAATACACAACAACAGATGCAGACGCTGATGAATTTACCCATGCCTAGCACATCCATGGGGGGTGTACCTCCAGAATTTCTTATGCAAATGATGCAGATGATGCAGCAGATGTCTGAGCGCCTTTGCAAGCCCACTGAAGTAAGGGTCAAGATCAACGATATCTATTTACCATCCTTCGACCCTGATACCAATGTTGGCGTACGAGAGTGGTGCCAACACCTCGACAAAGCCATTGAGACATACAAGCTGAGTGATTTCGACGTACGCATGAAAGTGGGTGGTCTCTTGAAAGGACGAGCTAAGATGTGGGTGGACGATTGGATGGTGACCACATCTTCCTGGGAAGAACTACGCCATAAACTCATAACTACATTTGAGCCGGAAAACAGATATTCTCGAGACGTCCTCCGCTTTCGCGAACACGTTTACGACTCGTCTAAAGATATAGCAGAATATTTATCACGCGCCTGGGTATTGTGGAAGAGACTCACCAAGGATAAGCTTGGCAATGAAGATGCCGTAGAAGCCGTGATTGGATGTGTTAATGATGAACGCCTAAGAATAGAACTGTTAAATGCAAGGGCAGCGACAGTTCCTGAACTCATTTCAGTTGCCTCTTCGATACGAACAAAACGCTCACATCCAAGTCCAAATTCTACGGTGCCAAACAAACGTGCTCGAATTTCAGAAGGCACCCAATCATCTTCGTCCTGTCGTTACTGCAAAAGAAATAACCATAACTCGAATGATTGTCGATTCAAGCCTAAAACTTCGGATAGCAATACCAATGCAGAACCAGCAAACAAGGACACGAAGCAAACAAACGCGCCTATCTGTACATTCTGCAAGAAAGTGGGCCACACTTATGAAGTGTGCTTTAAGCGTGAACGTTCACTAACATCCAATGTGAACTGTATTGGTAAACTTAAGCTAGCACCAATCAATATAAAAATAGGCTTACATTCTATACAAGCCGTGTTCGATAGTGGAGCAGAATGTTCAATCATGAAAGAAACCATTGCTGAGGCATTACCGGGACAAAGGACTCAAACAGTAAACTACTTGAGAGGAATTGGACGATTTCCGGTATTATCTCTGACAACGTTGTCTACCATGTGCATCATTGATGACATCAGAGTTGAACTACAATTTTATATACTGCCAGACTACGAAATGTCTACAGACATACTGGTTGGGATGAATTTAATCAACAAAACGAATTTAAGCATGATCATCACATCGACTGGAACCAAACTCATTAGGCAACAAGCAATCAACCAATTGAGTACTAAGAACCCGATCTTTGACAAACTGGATTGTGATCTCACTAATACTGATGAGATTGCTCAATTGCACTTACTTTTGAACAAATATGAGCATTTGTTTATTCGTGGCTTTCCAACAACACGTGTCAACACCGGTAAATTAGAAATTCGACTCAAGAATCCTGATAAGTACGTGGAAAGAAGACCATATCGCCTAAGCCCAATTGAACGAGAGAAAGTCCGTGAAATTATTAAAGAGCTACTGGATCATAAGATTATTCGTGAAAGCAGGTCACCATTTTCAAGTCCTATAATTTTGGTGAAGAAGAAGAACGGCGATGATCGTCTGTGCGTGGATTTTAGAGAACTAAACTCCAACACATTACGTGATCATTACCCGCTGCCACTTATTTCAGACCAAATTGATCAGTTGGCCAATGGCAACTATTACACCAGCTTGGATATGGCTGCTGGTTTTCATCAGATCCCGATTTCAGAATCCTCAATAGAGAAGACTGCTTTCGTAACTCCTGATGGTTTATACGAATATTTGACCATGCCATTTGGGCTGAGCAATGCCTGCGCAGTTTACCAGAGGTGCATTAATAAAGCTCTATTCTCACTGCTGGGTACCGATTCTCAAGTTTATGTGGATGACGTACTAAGCAAATGTGTAGACTTCACTGAAGGAATATCGAAGATTGAGCGCATTCTCATGGCCTTACAGGAAGCTGGATTTTCAATCAACGCTGACAAATGCAGTTTTTTTAAACGTTCAATAGAATATTTGGGTAACGTAATCTCAAATGGACAGGTACGTCCAAGCCCAAAGAAAGTGGAAGCTCTAGTTAAAGCACCAATACCCAAAACAGCTAAACAGGTGAGGCAGTTTAATGGCTTAGCGGGGTATTTCAGAAGATTCATTCCGAATTTTTCACGTATCATGGTACCATTATACGAGTTAACCAAACAAGGTGCAAAGTGGGAATGGAATGATAGACATGAGAAAGCCCGGAATGACGTTGTACAAATTCTGACGTCAGCTCCTGTATTGACGATATTTCAAGAAGAGGCACCAATACAGTTATATACTGATGCGAGTAGTCTGGGATTTGGTGCGGTACTCGTACAGATAATTGAAGGACGTCAGCATGCAGTCGCCTTCATGAGTATGAGGACTACAGATGCCGAAAGTCGATACCACTCGTACGAATTGGAGACACTGGCAGTGGTGCGCGCTATCAAGCATTTCCGTCAGTACCTTTACGGCCGCAAGTTTATGGTCATTACCGACTGTAATGCTTTGAAGGCATCTAAACACAAGAAAGACCTACTCCCAAGAATTCATCGCTGGTGGGCATTTCTACAGAACTACGATTTCGAAGTAGAATACCGTAAAGGTGAACGCCTACAACACGCTGATTTTTTCAGCAGAAATCCAACTGAACTTACAGTCAATATCATGACAAGAGATCTGGACTGGTTGAAAGTCGAACAACGCCGAGATCAAACATTACGGCCCCTAATGGATACTCTACGAGACAATAACCCAGTAGATGGTTACATTTTAGAAGATGATGTTTTGAAGAAAGTTATACAGGATCAAGTTTTTGGAGAACAAGTCTGTTCAGTAGTACCTAAATCATTCCAGTGGAGCATAATAAACTCTTACCATACAGCACTGAAACACCCAGGTTGGGAAAAGACTTTGCTGAAAATCAAGGAAACCTACTGGTTCGATAAAATGAGTACTACTGTTCGCAATTTTGTAGATAATTGTGTTGTATGCAGGACATCTAAAGGGATATCAGGTGCTGTACAAGCCCAACTGCATCCAATCCAAAAACCAAGTGCTGCATTTCAAGTTATACACATGGATATAACTGGGAAGTTGGGGACTCCAAGCGATCAACAATATGTCATCATTACAATTGATGCCTTCACAAAGTACGTACACTTCTACTATGCTACCAACAAAAATCAGTACAGTACACTAGGTGCCTTAAAACGGCATGTGCATTTATTTGGTACACCTGTACAGATAATTGTTGATGGAGGAAGAGAATTCCTAGGCGAGTTCAAAAACTATTGTGACCAAGTTGGAATCAATATCCATGCCATAGCACCAGGAGTCAGCCGAGCGAATGGACAAGCTGAACGAATAGTGGCGACACTAAAGAACGCATTAATTATGATAAAAAATTATGAAACTGAGCAATGGCACAATGTACTTGAAGAACTACAGTTAGCTTTAAACTGTACTCCTCATCGTGTTACTGGAATTGCTCCACTCACTCTCATCACCCGGCGAAAACATTGCGTGCCACCAGAACTTTTAAGCCTTGTGAATATCGATGAACAAACTGTCGATATAGAAGCACTGACTCAACATGCACAACAAAAAATGGCCCTATCTGCGGAACAAGACAGACGACGCTTTAATCAGCGGAAGGCCAAGATTCATCCTTTCCAAAGAGGAGACTATGTGCTTATAAGAAACAATCCACGTAATCAAACATCATTAGATCTTAAGTTTAGTGAACCTTATGAGATCTGTCGAGTACTAGACAATGACCGCTACTTAGTTAAAAAGGTCGTTGGTAGAGGACGACCACGAAAGGTGGCGCATGATCAACTTCGGCGTGCTCCAAAACCAGGCGATCAGGCAACCGTATCGGCGGTTGATGACGAACAACCTACAATGCCAGCTGGGGCAATACAACCAATGCCATCCACCTTACGAGCTGAGGTGCTGGAGCAACAAACACAAAACTCAAATGCGGATAACACACATCCACAATAAATCGTGAGTAACAAAGTACTTTTATAATGAAATAATTATTCCTTATCCTTTACCATTTAGAGCCTCTGTGTATAACACAGCATCGACCTTGTTCTTATTCCCAATAGAGCCTCTGTGTACCACGGCGAACAGGACCGCCCAGAGCACAGCAACATAATCATCTTCCAATTTCAACGAGACAATCTCCGAGAAACAAAATGTGTGTAGACGTGATGGAGGGTCGAAACACATAATAAAACAATAACAAAGGTCAATACATAAGTACCTACAAAAGGGAACAATACATTATGGTTGATCACAAATATTTTACAAAAAGGCCAACATAAATTAAATGTTTGGCTATTTACAAAGTATCCACATCAGTAGCATAGCTGCTTACAGATACCAAACTCAAAGAGCAAAAATAAATCTCATTGTTTCAGACAAATACAACTTTAAAACACAGGCTGGTGCAGAGCACGCACCGCCTGTCAGAATGGCCGTATCGGCGCAAGACCGTTATTTGAAGCACCTCGTCAATGTGATGTAATCCATGAGATGCAGTTACATCAGTGAATAATTAGATTAAGAGTTGATTAACATTATGATCACGAAGTAATTGTTTAAAAACACAAATTACGTTATTGTTATTTATTTTTATTGTTAATTTTTATAATTGCATGGTTCAATTAATTATCTTTTTTAACAATTCTAAAAGATTACAAAAATAATTTACGAAGTTTAAATTCTAACCTAAAAACTCGAACATGTGCGTCGAGTACGTGGTCGGTCTGCATAAATACGGGCGACGGCCACAGAGCGGCTCAGTCGCGCACGAGCCATCGGACCGAACACATCTCTGTGAGTTATAGCTATACTGTTGTATTTATACTGATTGTAACGTCACTGAATAAAAGTTGTTTAAAAGTGTACCAAGTGTTTTCATTTGAAGAAGATGGAAAATAACCAAGAATGTGACGTCAGCAATGCTGACGTCACCCTCTCTAAAAACAACCATGGCGCGGACCATCCGTCATATATAATAAAATAAAAAATATTGATAATCTTCACCTTTTTTTGAAGAAGCTAAAAATGTTAAAAGCCACATTGGTCTCGAGGAACGTTACCGCTGGGCCACCACTGCTCCTTTTGTAGTAATGGTGGAGCACGTATAGGAACTAGCTTCTGCCAGCGGTCGTTCGTCCGCGTAAAGGTCGGTTTTTCCATATAAACTTTGACCCACCGTTTCATCCCCTTAGGGGGCGAATTTTGGAAAATCCTCTCTTAGTGCTCAATTACGTCACGAAAGAAAGCCGTGTGCAAAATTTCACATACCTTTCAGTAGCCAACTCATGCTCCCAATAGGCTTCGGCCCTGCTGGGCTCCTACGATTTTGCTGACATCTCTTTGTGGAGCGCGTGGAACGCTACGCGCCGTCAACGACTCGGGCTTGGTCCGGAGGGTTATGCCTAGGAAGTCCGTTCCCTCACGCGTGCGGCCGCATCCTTTGCTAGCATTACTGCTTCGCAGAAGGGGGCGACCGCCTACTAATCCTCCTCACTCCGGACGATGACCTGTACCAGGGCCCGACGCGACAGGTCGCTGACGCCGATCGCCCCCACGTGGAGAAGGTGGTGTTCCGCCAAAACGGAACCAAGCAATTTAGGGCTATGTTTATTTTTCCAACCAAAATAACGGTTTTGTAAGTATTTTGTGAAATTAAGAATCACATCCAGACCGGTAATAAAATGTCAAGTATTTATATTTAAAGTATACCTTTACATTGCAATAAGCGCCACTTCATTTCTAAAGAGTACCTACTACAGGGCTGTAATGTAATGTTATGTAAATGCAGTCAACGTGGCCGACCGTGGTGCGAGGTGATCAACGAAAAGAGAATTGAAACGAAACGGTTGTAACTTGGCTAGGGGCAGTACAATTTGCATCAGCGTATATTTTTATTCTCAAAAAAATAAGAATGCTGAAGAGTTAGGGGATATGGGGATAATGAAAATGCTTACTATGAACGTTATACTCTATAGAATTAATTCCTATTAAATTACTACATGTTTCGCATCCACATTTAAAATTACTTCCGCCTACCGGCCTAACAGAATTAGTATTTAATCTCTTTTATTGTTTTATAATATACTAGTTCTAAACGCTCTAAAAAGGTACCGATAAATGAGACTATACAATATCTACACAACTACTCCAACATTTTGATTAGAGTGATCACAGTAATTGGTATTTACGTAACCAACATTCCAATAAGACCGTGACGTCAAATTTTCTCCTTAATCGATGAAATAACGCCTAAAGCATTCTTACCAGTCAACCGAGAGTAGTGAAAAGAAAACATGGCATAAAAAAAAAGATTAACAAGAAAACAAATGTATCAATGTACCAAATATTATATAAATATATATATAAAATAAACATACATATATATTAAATATAATATAAACCTACATATGTATAAATATAGTCGGTCTTTACCTATGTAATTGCCCTTTTTTTACAACGGGTTGCTTTGAAGTGTTATATCTTTGGATTGACTTGAATAGTAGACTTGATAAGTTCAAATAAACTTTATATTAAAGGTGCGTTATTCTTTTATCGAAATTAGGTATTTATTGGTTTGGGACTGTTTACTTATAACCGTGAAAGCTGAGAAGAAAAGTTATTCGTGAGATAAAATTTCCCAAGTGAAAGTGATTGAAACAAAAATAGACATCCCATTTATTTCCGTAAGCAGTTTTAAGTCCGTATACGAGTACATCATCAATATTGTATACTGCTTGAGACACACTGTTTCCACGGTAGAATTCATATTAAAAATTAATGTGAGTTTTCTTTGATTTCATACAAAAAAGTTTATAAATACAGCGATATTACAGAAAATACAAAACACAAAGAAATCAATAAAAACCTAATTTAAATAAAAGAATAACGTACCTTTAAATTAAGGTTAATTTTGTGAATGAAAGGAAGAATGAACAAAATCAGAAGTATGAGAAGGACAAAGCAGTAGAAGATTATTAGAAGAACCCAGATTATTAGCATGGGAAGAACATAGATATTGAAAGTGTGATATAAGATACTATGTTTTTCTCGCGGCTTCACCCGCGTACACAAAATATAGTCTATGTCACTCTGGAATAAAGCAGCATTCTATAGGTAAAAACAAATTTGCAATCGGACCAGTAGTTTCAGAAATTCCCTCCTACAAACAAAAAAAAAACATAAAAACAAACTATACCTCTTTATAATATTAGTATAGAAGAAGGAGGGGTGCAAGAGTTGAGCAGAGAGAAAAGTGTAGTCAGTGCGCGCAATCTTCTTCTCTGGTGAATTGGTATCCATTTGATCTTAGATTTGTAACTCGAAATATGGTCTTATTTTCTTAAGTTAAATAAGAACCGAAAACAGTTGTTGAGAAGCCTGTCAAGTCTGTCTAGCAACACCGCGTTCAGATCAAAGTAGCACACGTCACCATAGTCGATTATATGGAAAATTAAAGTTTGCACAACTATCTTCATCTTCGCTTCTTTGCTTCGCTTTTTTTCTAATGCTTCTGATGTTAACGTAGAAAAATTTGAAAGCCTTGATGGACGTTAGGAAGAAACGAATCAACTTGTTGCGGGAAGCATTGGTGTGGTGTCGAAACTGGAATATGTTCGACTTCTATTATTTTGACCTTATCATCTATATATATTAAGGGAGAAACTGACAAACTGTCAAATCAACGCACAGCCAAAACTACAGGCACTAGAAACGTGAAATTTGCACAAGGTTTCCTTTTATGACGGTGGATTTTCGAAAATTCATCTCCTGCGGGGATGAAAGGGAACTTCAAAATTGGTATGCAGAGACCTACTTACATGCGGGCGAAGCGACTGGCAAAAACTAGTTTATAATAAAAACAGACTAAACAATTGATTCGAACTACTCGTATGACAGGTAACGTGAAAAAACAAACAAAACTTCTGCTAACTACACTGAAGAAACCGAAGCATTTGCAGGATGTGTAATTAATCACAGTATTGTGTGTTTATGTAATTGTAAATAGTAATGTCACACTTATTCCGTAAGAGAGTTAAACGTCGCGTCCTAAGTTTAATATCAAACATATTTGCACAGACTAACACGTTAATAATGGCGACAGACCCAAACCCATCGTATCCACGAGAACACACCAACACACAAGCGGAAAAGTGGTGATCCTCTATACTGGACTGCAGGCAGGCCATGGAGGCTATGCTTTACCTAATTAGAACCCTGATCAGAAAACTTTTGCGACTAGAAATAGGCAGTCTGCACCTGGTGGCAGAGATCATCACCGGACACTGCTCACTAAAAAAACACTTCCACACAATGGATGTCACATGGACAGTCCTATTCGCGGAGCATGCATGGGATCTGATGATAACGATCACGTAAGCCTCCGAACCCCTGGAACACTAGCGATATTTAATGTTTGGAGTACACCAATATGTTCTACCTTTTTGCTACTATTTGGTACTTACCTTCAAATATTTGGTACCTCTATCGACAGCGAGAAAACGCGCGAAGAAAGTGTCCAAACATTGTGACATTAGGATATCTGGACCATTGTGTTTTTCATAGTTTCAGACAACACTGCAAATTTATCTTTCTGTAAATATTTACCGACGAAAACGATCCATCAAGAACTGAGTGCAGAAACCAGCCTCCCCTAGTCAAGCTACAACCGTTTCGTTTTGATTCTCTTTTCGTTGATCGCTTCAAGTCGACTACGCCTCCTATTCCTTTGTTCTGATCACATGACTGAGCGTTAAGATGACGTCAGAATAAAGAAATCGGAAGCGTGGCCTACTCGAGGCGATCAACGAAAAGAGAATCGAAACGAAATGGTTCTAACTTGGCTAGGGCGGGCTAACCACAAAAATAAAATAAGACGGCGCAATAAGTGGCATGCTAGGTGTAGGTGTTGGTGGTGGCGATCTGTTAATATGTTGTCTAGCTTTACAATTACCAGAAGTCGAGATTCGAGAAGGAGACATTGCGATTGGGTACTTACTCCAATCGCCAGATAGAATACTAGAGTCACACAATAGCAGCTTTATTAACGTAATTATGATTGTGATTCAAAGACTCTCCAGTTCTCGGCTCTTTCATTAATGGTCAATGAAATTAATATTTTCCAATCCTTACGTATTAGGCGCGCATAACAAGCGACGCGACGGAAACTAGCGATGACGTAACCTCCAAGGGCAGAAATAATTACTGTTGTCTAAAGATGTTGGTGTGTGTTCCGTTTGTCCTTCGCTGGTTGGCAGAGCGTTGCGTGAGCGACGCACCACTATATCATTGCGAGAAGGTCAAGCGCAGTAGAACGGTGCTGGAATATAACTTTGTTTTTTTTTCGATTGATTGCTTGCACTCCTATTTTTCGCCTGGTTTTTATTTCCACTTTAATATTTCAACGTTAATTTTAACTTTCTTTTATCTTTAGATAAAATTTCGTGAGTTTATGAGATGTGTGCTTGTCACCGAGGTCGAGATGGAAAGATGTTTTATAATTTTCCGATAACTTTAATTACCAGTGTAAGTGATATTTCCAGAATTTTTCATTTTAACATACGTTCGATTACATTTGTGTGGAGTATAATTTCGAGCAAAAGGCCTCAGATCAGCTGTAATCACGCATCCTAATGGAACAATTTTGGTTGACATCTTTTAGTACAAATGAGCCCAATTTCTTGCAAAATGGAAGCTATTTTGGCGTTTAAGGCAGCAATCTTCTGAGTTCTTATCTTATCATTAGACTTTGGTTTCCGCACTCATTCCATGATTGACCTACGCGATCGTATGAGATCACAACAGACCAGAGATAACGGACATAGCCCGAAGAATCACGAAACTTAAGTGGCAGTGGGCAGGGTGCATTGGTGATGGTTGATAGGGCCGAAAGGTTCTGAAATGGCGACCACGTACCGGAATACGTAGCATTGGCAGGCCTACCACAAGGTAGACCGACAACCTGGTGAGGGTCGTGGGAATTGGACCCCCGCCCGCGGCCTCTGGTCAGGAGAAGGTGGAATCATAATTATGCCAACGTCGCTGCGGTCACGGCTGCTGCGCCCAAGGCGGGCCCGACGAGGCAAGCCGGGCGCAGGGCCGTGACGTCCGAGCCTGCAAAGCCGGCCTCGGCAGCCAAGCAGCAGCAGCGGCAGGGAAAACCTGCTCCTCCCACGAGGGTTAAGGCAGCACCTACCGCTAAAGCGGTGGGGACTCTTGCCATGGCGGCGGCCATCTCCCCCGCCTGCAGAATCTTTGGCCTACGCCGAATTGACGTTGGTGCCAACAATGCGGCTAGGGCGAACAAAAACCGCGTAAGGCGGCAGCGGCGAAAGAAGCAGGCCATGACGGTTAACCGTAAACAGTTAACTTGTGTCACGGATGTGCCACATTTTTTTATCAATCTGCCCTCACACGACGATTTATCGAAACGCTGTGCTGGGGTGTGGGTGAGGGTGGGAGCATCTTAATTCTCGCGGGAGGTAGTTCACCTTAATTCCCGGGGATAATGGACAACTTCAAAACGGCTGGACCGACTTTGAGTGACTTTCACTGACGGATTGCTGGTTTTACACGCAGTTACCTGGGCTTCTTTTTGACGGGACTTTCATTGGGATACAGCTAATATTATAATGAGTACCGTAAGCTACTTTTTATATTCTCGCGGAAACGGAACTTAATTCCGGTGGTTGGGGGATATCCTGATTCCCAGGCGAGAGGAAATCAATCAAAAATCAAAAATTTTGACGGGACTTCTTTCACTGACAGAAAACTTTTCTTATATGGGTAATCATCTAATGACTTCTCCCGCTCTAGGGCATGCCAGAGTTTTACCTTTACTTTTACTGAGTAAAACCACAACTAGGTTTCTTTAGTTGTCCTTTACATTCCAGGACCAAGCGTTACCTTTTGAGAAGTCCTCCCATGGCCTTAGGGCCTTTCCCATCGGCCCTGCTGGTCCCTACGGTTTTGCTGACATCTCTTTACACGACGCGCAGTCGACAATGTGGGCTCGGTCCGGACATAGCCGGACGGTCAGATTGCGAACTACACATTGCACGTCATCCGAAATTTGACGTTGATGTTACAAGAGTAACTTGGGCTACTTTTTATTTTCCCGCGGTAACGGTACTTATTTCCCAGGGGTTTACAAAAAGGGGAGTAACGAAGTTACGAGTACCCTAACCAAAAAGGCGTATTAAAAGGTTAAAGACTATGTCGAAGACAAGCTTTTTTGGCAATGACTACTTCTGCACAAGTGGCCCCCTGGTAAGTCATTACTATTGTGTCTATTCACTGCTCCATCTTTGTTTTAATATATACATTTTTTTTTCTCTAACACATAGCAATATTTTTTATCAACCACCTTAAGTTCGTTACTACATCTCATTTATTGGTAGTTCTAATTATTTATTTTTCTTGCTCTTTTTTTTCATAAAGCCTCTCTTTTATAATGTGAATGTAAGAACACTATAGACTCCGAATTCTTAAATAACTTCCTATTATGACTCATTTTTAAAGCAGAATTAAAAATCTTAATAGATTTTTAATTCTGCTTTTGGGTACTATATTGACTGGTCTAGGTACACTGTCCTTACATAATATCTATTGATACTGAAATAAGGATATATTGTAACACCAACCCTTTTTTTTTTAAAGTATCCATGGAGTTTCTTGCCGGTTCTTCACCATAGGAAACGACCAATTTGGAACCGTGCACTAGCTTCAGACTTTTTATAAGTGCCCATGTAGGCCTATGTGAAATAAAAATATTTGAATTTTGAGTAACAGTTAGTAGATAATAAATAACTTATTTCCTATTGTATTTATTTTTAATATGGTCGTGATAATATACCATTTTGAAACAGTCATGATGAGCCTATGAGTAATTTGATAACCATATCGCGGAATCCAAAAAAAAATTTTTTTTTACCTTAAGTTATGGCATCTCACAGTCGTTATGTTGGTTTTTTTTTAACGTCACCTATCTACTAAGACTTGAGTTATCAAGACGAATGTAACGATATCTTAATTATATAAATAAGTTCAACGGTTTGGAAGATATAAATTAATAAAGAATATTACATACATACATGCAAACATACATACAAGATACGCGCGAAAAACATACATTCTTGCAGTCGGATAAAAACAGTTTTGTTTGCTTAAACCAATTGCAACCATCACTAATGACATCTTGACCGCAATAAAAAATAATAACAAAAAGTAGTCAGAAGTACCGACTTCCGACTACTTTTTGTTATTATTTCATTTCCTTCAATCAGTATCTGGTTAAAATTACAAAACTCACAATGGAAACTCGCTTTAAACTTTACGTAATTAAATCTGAAATAATATTGTACTGAGGTATAAGTGTTTCTTCGTTTTTAGGGTTCCGTACCTCGAAAGGAAAAAACGCAACACTTATAGGATCACTTTGAAGTCCGTCTGTCTGTCTGTCAAGACTCTTTATCTTGAGAACGCGTGGAGGTTTCGAGTTGAAAGGTTCCTTGAAGCTGTGAAAAAATCAAAGATCTTAGTTAAAGAAAAAAAAAATATACGGCCGTTTAGGTCGCAAAAAACGCATATTTCGACACTTTATAGTTATTATTATTTATTTATTATATTCATTATTGTACACCACATAAACAAAAAAAACAGGACACACTTTATTTAAAAAAAAAGTCTACAATGGGCGGTCTTATCACATAGGGCAATTTCTTACATGACCTTAAGATAGACTGAAAGAAAGGAGATAGATTTAGGGCTCTCAGTGTACAACATCTGAAATAATACTAATAAGACATAATAACACAAATCATCATCATCTTCCTGCCCTTGTCCCATCTTATTTGGGGTCGGCGCAACACGTTTTTTTCTTCCATTCTATCCTGTCAACCGTCATACTATCACTAACTTCCTTTTCTTTCATATCACTGTTCACACAATCCATCCATCTTTTCTTTGGCCTCCCTCTCCCTCTCCACCCATCCACATGTATACTCATAACTCTTTTAGTAACATGTGTTTCATCTCTCCTCTTTACATGACCATACCAAGACAAACGATTCCCCTTCAACTTTTCAGCATTCACATAATAACACAAATACATACAAACAATACAAAAAAAAAATTACTCCTAGCTTCTGGCCACGGCTTCACCCGCGTGGATATTGTACTTTCCCTATTAAAAAATATAACCTGTATTTATCCAGGTTATAAGCTTTCCTACTACCAAACATCCGTTTACGCGCGAAGAGTCAAACATACACACAAATACACTATATGTGTCCTCGTTGTCCGTAAAGCCTCGCCTGCGGTGGCAGAGAATCGCCTTGCTACTCTCGAAATTCGGAGCGTCCCGTCCCTTGTGGCGGCGGCTGGGACTTGAGGATGTCCATTCTCTCACAATTGTAGTAGTCTCCTTCGCTCGCATTACTGCTTCGCAGGAGGAGGTGACCGCTTTCCATTCCCTCTCGCTGCGGACTTTGGCTCAAACCCAGGCAGAACGCGACAAATCACCTCCACCGATCGCCTCCACGAGGACACGGTGGTCCACCACCCTAGGGGTAAACTTCCACCGTATGATTACCGCACCACACGGTAGAGGCATGTCCTCTGAACAAGACTTACCTATGGCGACCTTTATAAAGTTAAAGCCTCCAGCCAAGAATTGTAACAAAACCTAAGACTATTAAAAGCTTGACACACATGTGGCCACAACACTTGTGGTTATCGATATTTTACGCGAAACAAAAGCCTGTTTCACGAAACTATCGTGTAAGTGAAAGCATATTAAGTAATAGTACCTACATTGTTACCCTAGGGGTGAAAGTAACTTATTTAGTCCCGAGAAGGAGTTTGGCGTCCGAGCGTAGCGAGGTATAGCGTGTTCAAGGGACTAACAAGGCTTTAATTCATTAAACTCCAAGCGAACGCGGTTCGCTCTCTCATTGTATTTTTATTGTGTCTCTAATTACAGTATTCGAAAGGTTAACCCGAGGTAAATGCTGTGCTTTTCATTACGAATACAAGGAAAGTAAAAATAAAAAACCTGAGTCGTCGTATGATTTTAGATATCTTTCTTTTGATTTAGGCGGTAAAAGGTTTTCCACTACTGCTTTAGCCTATTTTCTTATGAATCAGGCGTTAAATCCATATCTGAATCTGATAAACTTATCGTGTTAATACAAATTTGTTATAATAGAGATTTAGTAAAAATAAAACTACAACTCGAAAAATTAGGATCGCCGCCGCTTTGGCGCTTTCCCACCGGGTAACCGGCCGGCGGGAAAGCCTTTTGCCATTATTTTTCGTTTTCATCATTGAGCACTCATTTAAGTACCTTGGGCATATCCTGACCGCTAGCCTTAGGGACGATGACGACATTGAGAGAGAGCGGAGGGCACTGTCGGTTAGAGCGAATATGAATGCCCGGAGGTTAAGAAAACACTTTTTAGAACCTTCTATTCATCATTCTACACCTGTAGCCTGTGGGTACGTTTTACGCAAAAATCGTACAGTGCTTCGCGTACAGTGCTTCGCGTGCAGTGCTTCGCGTGCAGTATGATAATGCTTTCAGGGTGTTGATGGGGCTGCCTCACTTCTGTAGCGCATCAGGGATGTTTGCGGAAATGTGAGTGGATTGCTTCTAAGCATTAATGCGTAAAAGATGTGCATCCCCGGTGCGCAGGGTGCGAGCCAGTCCCAGCAGCATCTTGGGCATAATTGCTGACAGACTGGACTGCTGTATTCTAAATCGTTGCTCCAGTATCTCTGCTGGGGTGCTGAAGCAATGATTGTTTTATTGTGAGTGTGTATGTAGTTTTTAGTTGTATTTGTGTCACTAACATAGTTCTAAGTTTTTTTCTGTTTTTACTTACACTAAATAAGTCTTGTTGCTCGAAATAAAGAATATTATTATTATTGAAAAAATGGTAAATATTTCTCCCAAATCTGTGTTATTTTATAGAAATAGGTGAAAGAAAATTATAATAAAACATATATTCTTTTATTAACACTTTTCTTTATTTTATTTATATTGCACATTGCAGATTGCGCTGTAATTGAGTGGCTGTATAGAAAATAGGAACATGGTTCAATACCAAAGAGATTTAAAGAGATACAATAGAACGGCTATCAGAAAATATGTGTTAGAAAAACTGTCATCTTATGCCTCAGTAACGCCATCTAGCTTTGAATAGCAAACACGCGAATTAAATTTGTCAAAATTTATAATTATTTTACTATCGCTCGGTAGGTGGTCAGGGGCCTTACCATAATATGTTTAAATGCCAGTAGTACGAGCAAAAAAGAGTGATGGAGCCAAAGAGATTAGAGATACAATAGAGCAGCTATCAGAAAAAATGTCTTAGAAAAACTGTCATCCTATGCCTCAGTAACGCCATCTAGCTTTGAATAGCAAACACGCGAATTAAATTTGTCAAAATTTATATTTATATAACTATCGCTCGGTATGTGGCCAGGGGGCTTACCATGATAATGTTAAAAAATTAGTCGTACAAGTGAAAAAGAGTGATGGAGCTAAACACCCTATATAGCTCCCTTTAACAGTTCGGTTTAGGTCGAAAAATTTATCACGTTATAACCTCGTGGTAGAGCCTTAGTGTGTGATAATCACAGAAAATAGAATACTATTTTTCCTTATTCCGTGGTGATAACGGCAAGGTTAAACTTTTCAGCAAAAGATGGCGTTAACACAAAATCCGAAAATGTTCTAGAACTATTTCTAAAATTATTCAATTCTAATTAAATACTTCGTAAATTATACCAAAAATATTTACGAAAATAAACCGAACTTAGGTCCAGTCCATAGAAATTTAATGGTCCAGTCATTTTACCATAACAAGATTTGCAATAGCGTAATGCGCAGTTTATAATGTTTTCTCAGAAAATGATTTGCTTTTAGTGCATAGAGCGGATACAAACATAACTTGACGTGTAAAGGGTGTCATACTAGACTGAGCAAAGAGATTTAAAGACATAAAATAGAGCGGCTATCAGGAAAAATGTCTTAGAAAAAGTCATCCTATGCCTCAGTGACGCCATCTAGCTTTGAATAGCAAACACGCGAATTTTTGGCCAAATAAATTATTTAAATTTAACTATCGCTCGGTAGGTGGCCAGGGGCTTTACCATGATATGTTAAAATTTCAGTCATACGAGCGAAAAAGAGTGATAGAGCTCTCTCTATATATAGCTCTATCCCTTTAAAAGTTCATTAGAGGTCGTAAAATGGATCACGTTAAAAGTTCGTGGTAGAGCCGTGTGTGAGCCTAAAGAGGGTTAAGCTTTTCAGCAATAGATGGCGCTCTCACAAAATCAGCAAATGTTCTAGAACTATTTATGAAAATTATTGAATTCTAATAATTACTGCGTGAATATTAAGAATATTTACGAAAATAAACCGAAGTTAGGTCCAGTCATTTTACCATAACAAGATTTGCAATAGCGTAATGCGCAACACGGCATATTTTCTCAGAAAATGATTTGCTTTTACTGCATAGAGCGGATACAAACACGTCTTGACGTGTAAGAGCGTCATACTAGAGTAAGCGACTTATGACCACTAAGTAATAAGATAAGTATCGGATTACGATTTTGTTGCCTGTCTATTGGTAATATATATTTAATGTCTTTGTTAGAGATACAATAGAGCGGCTATCAGAAAAGAAGCGAGCGGCTATCAGAAAAGAAGCGAGCGGCTATTAGAAAAACTGTCATCCTATGCTTCAGTGACGCCATCTGGCTTTGAATAGCAAACACGCGAATTAAATTTGTCAAAATTTATAATTATTTACCTAACTATCGCTCGGTAGGTAGCCTTACTGCGCATGACGCTATTGCAAATCTTGTTATGGTACGATGACTGGACCTAACTTCGATTTATTTTCGTAAATATTTTTGGTTGTTACGAAGTAATTAATCACCGACACTCCCCGCCCCCGCGTCTCACTTCATACCATCAAAGAGACCTGATATTTTACTTCTGCGCAAGTAACAGTCAGCGCTCAAGATCCGTGCCGATAACTGTACGTATGCACGACGATAAACACGCACACCGTGTGGCAGGCAGGCCTTAAGGGTGCTATTCGTTTCAGGCAACGAATAGCACCCTTACGTGTTGTTTTATTGTAAATTTATTTATTGCTTTATTTTTATTTTATTTATTTCTTTATTTCCTGCAATTCATCACTAGAGTACCTATAATACGCCGCTATTACTTGTGTACATTTGATACTGGGACTTGGTATTTAAATAAACAGCATTTTTATTTATATGATTTAAGACATTTATTTCTCACTACAGAATACATTTTCACATACATGAGTTACATTCATTGCATTATTTATGAATAAACGATAAATTTATTCACTTAAATACACATAATAACTAAATACAATAAAAATATGTGACTATAAAAAAAAATACAATTAAAAAATATACAATTAAAAAAATATAGCAACCCACCGGTTTCTAAAACAGGGTCCAAGCTACTGGCGGTCAAGGGCTCCAAAGAGAAACCACATAAGAGCTTACGAGCTTTACCCAGAAGGGCCGTTTTCTCAATCAAGCCCTTGATCCGGCCGCCTAACGAGAACGACCTAAGATTTTGATCGAACACTAAAAGAAATATGCCAACGGGCTGGGGAAATGAAAAAAATGCTTTCATTATACCGATTTGTTTAAAGAAGAAAATATAAATAAAATATATAAATTACAAGATTCAATGTTATTATTATTTCCATTAAATATTCAGATGAACTTATTACTAAATGATTACTACGTATCGTAAGTCTCATTATCAGAAGTTCGAATAAAATATATTTTAGTTTTTGATGTCGAACAGATAATTTCAAAACGCATTCAATGTTTTTCCGCGGTATTATTCCTTGTTTTAGTGCAGGCGCTGATGATTGAATGTCGGTTGCGACCCCGGTGCCGACCGTTTAGGACCACAAGAGGGATGGCAGATTCTCGAACAAAATTTTACTGGCATATTGTTTTAACGACAAGTGATGAAAAATATAGAAAAGTACTGATACCGGCACGAATCTTGAACGCTCGGCGAAATAGTGGGGATCGCTTTGCGCATCTTACACATCGGCGAGCCAATCACTGTACAAGGATTGCACCCCCCCCCCCCGCCTCTCACTGCAAACCACTAAAGAGACCCGATATTTCACTTCTGCGCAAGTGGAAGTCAGCGATCAAGATCCATGCCGGTATCTGTATATAGATTAAATTTCCAAACAAATTTTGTCTTAGACTTTACTATTTATAGAATCCTCGTATTATAGATATTCCAGGTTAAAGTTGATGAGATTACGCATGTTATGTCAATAATACCTACGTACCTCCTTATGAATTAAAAAAATCAATAAACGCATTTTTGAATGAACGACAAGATGTCGTTTTTTTTCTGTTAGGCTGGATGGCAGTTGAAATGTCTTAATGCCATGCTTTTTTCTAGTATTATATAGACAATAATTTCTCCTCGCCGTTGTTCGTGAAAATACCATTTAGATAAAAACCGGCCAAGTGCGAGTTGGACTCGCGCACGAAGGGTTTCGTACCGTCCGTGGCAAAACAACCACGTTTGTTGTATGGGAGCTCTACTTATTTATTTTATTCGGTTTTTAGTATTTGTTATTATAGCGGCAACAGTAATACATCATTATGAAAATGTCAACTGTTTAGCTATCACGGTTCATCAGATACAGCCTGGTGACAGACAGACAGAGGAGTAATAGTAGTAGGGTCCCGATTTTACCTTTTGAGTACGGAACCCTATATTTTATAGAGCATCAATAGTTGAGCCAGCAACATTGATATCTGGTCTATTCATAAAACAAATCCGTTAGCAGATTGCGGTCCTCATATTACACACACTCAACTTCATCCGCCCAACCTATTCACATTATTATTTTTTTTAATTTGCTTTTTTATTGTTACAAATTCTGATAATGAGGCTAACGATATTACTATACTAATGAATATGAAATTTAATTCTTATTTGATGGTTACAGACAGCAATAGCTATATGATATTTAGTTACTAGACATATGAGATTTTATATGATTACTATTACATAATTAATATATAGTAAGTCCTATTGACTGCATTACACTAGAATACACAAAAAAAAACATTGATACAACAACAAAACACAACTCGACATTAAAAAATAAACACTAAAATAAATGGTAAACATAAATTGCTTCATTTAAGTGATTGTAATCCACACAAAGATTTCGGTGCAAATTTACTCATTTTTACGAGCTAAGAAAATGAAAGGGCCGATTGGTTTTGCATTATGTTGCATCGTACATCGATTTGGTGTAAAAATAAAATATAAATAAAATCATTTCTTAGTTATTCTTATTTTGATATTAAGACGACCTTATTACTAAATTATTCCTGCATACGAAATATTCTGAGAGTAAAATAGACAGCTAAAAAGTTAAAAAAAAAGTTACAAAATATGTAATAATTATATATAACATATTTTGTAACTATTTTTTTTTATTACGATTGCGTTTACATATTTCCTTTAGGGAATTACGTCCTATTGACAGTAATACATGAAAATACATAGAAAACATCGATACAATATCAAACACATCGAGATTTAAAAAATTCTACACTTTATATTAAAAACATTACGCTCATATCGTAGTTTCAATTACGAAGTTACAAATCATACCTTGTTGATTGACTTTATCCACCGACAATTCCATGGGAAATTGAAAACAACTAAAAACATTTTGTTCACTTCAACTCGTTAAAAAATAAATGACCCGTTTTGACATTTAGAATGTAACTTGAAACAAAACTGAAAGAAACAATAAAATAATAATTCATTACATAAAGCTTTATAAAAAAAATACATAAGTTTTTTTTGGCGCGTTAAATAATTATTAAATGATATAATTATATTGTGAGTATTCTTTTGAGTATTTAAGTATTTTGACAGATGTCAAAACAGGCCTTTTATTTTTTGACAACTTTAGCTGATAATATTAGCGGTTAGCTCTCAATCCTGTTTATCATCAACACTGATTTTTAATTATGATTAGATTTGCACAAAATTAGGCATTACAATAATAATGAGATACTATAAAAAATCGAACCGCCCATTATTAAAAAACGTTTATTTACCTTACCCTTTAGATAACTCATAAAAAAAAACTGTCTTGATCGATCTGATATACATATAATAAAATAAAAAAATTGACGATGAAACTTAAAACTAATGACATTTTCTTACACATACAGTCAATGACTAAACCAGTCTCCTTAAGCATTTAATGCTTCATCATGTCAAATTGTTTACTTACTGTGATATTGTGTAAATTTCAAATTGTAATAGAGCGAGACAAAGTTATACAGAAACCAAGAAATCGAACGAGAGTGAACTATTCCAATGAGTTACACCCATCAGGGTATAATTGTATTTTTATCGGTTTATAAACTCGCAGCCATGGTTTAATAACCTTAGGGCTGGCTTTGTTCGATAGAGTTACCGTGGCCCTAGAACTCAAAGGGCTACTCAGGAACAAGAGTGGGTTTTAGACAATGAAAATCTGACACTACTTCTCGCTCCTCCCAAAGTTGGGGGACACATTTAGGGTGTTTTTAATATCGTGCGGATTTCATACAAGTATTTATTACAATGCGTGGAATACGGACGCGGTTTTATGCATTTTGAAATTTTCTGCACGATATTAAAAACACCCATAATGACTTCCCATTTTAAAATAAAAATAAAAACGGTTTACATAACCTTTATGTAACAGTATCTTTAAAAATATAATACTTGGTGATTGTTCTTTAAAAAGAATATTTGACGATGATACTTAAAACTAATGACTTTTTTACACATTCAGTCAATTACCAAGCCAGTCTGTATAAGCATTTGATGCTTCATCATGTAAATTTGGCGACTTACTGTCCAATTCTAGTATTGGGGCTTCAAACTGTTGTAATAAATCGAAACAGCGCTATACACAAGCGACGAGATCGAAAGAGATTGGCCTATTCATGAGGTATCCTCATTCTGCCCTTATCCTATGTTACTTAGGGTCCGCGCAACACATTTTTTATTCTTTTTATTTCTTTCCGTTCTATCCTATTACACTATCACTGACTCCCTTTTCTTGTCTTATCAATCTTCACACAATCCATCCATTTATTCATTGACCTACCTCTCTCTCCATTCATCCTCATTTAAACATTCATTATTCACATGGCTACACAACAAACCCGTAAATATAGGGTGCCCCTATACCTGTATTCATTTCCATCAAGAAGAAATTTACAAAAAGCAAGAAATCTACTCACACTTTTTTTTAAGGTGGGGTCACACTTAAAAGTGCTTTCTATAAAAAATTATATAAATCATAAATATTTCATTAAAACAATTTGTTATTACAGAAAAAATATGACATGCGAGTGGACAACTCGCCCGACCAAATGACTGAAAAAATGTAGATCCAAGCATGTTAATATTGATTTTGTACTTCGAACCAGCGCACACGGAGCAGCTAATTGCATAATCATTCTTTCATTTCATAAACCAAATTAAAATAAAAAAATTGCGGGCAAAAGATTATTTCCAGATGCGTTTTCAAGTAAACTTTTTTTCTGTATATTTGACTGCAAATATCATATCGGATGGTTAATCATAACTCAAAAAGAGGGTATTTGAATCTGAAAACATATTTCAAAAATAAGGTTCCATTTTCAAATTCTGCTGCTCAGTGTTCGTTGACTGTATCATTATTCATCGTCGGAATCTGGCTGCTTACATTTCTCCTTCAACTTGTCATACTCATTTCTCCTGATCAAATCCTCTTTAATTTTCTGCATATCAGTTAGAAGGCTGGTTACTTGAATGTTTTTCAGTCTATCGTTTAATACTGACGAATCGCTGTCTAGACCAGAGTCGGCGTTAGCTTTTTTCGGTATAATGATTTCGTCGTCTGACACTGCGGGGCTGGAATCGTCTGAGCTGTCCTCCTCCTGATTGTCCAGACGATACGCTTTGGGGATTTTGTCATCCATTATTTTAGACTGCCGTGCTGCTGCGGCGTCTTGGGGGCTGTTCCTTCCGTCGCCACCCTTCTTTTTAAGCCGCAAGCTGTTGGCGATGACTCGCTTCTGGTGGTCTAGTTGGGGGAATAGTTCTGTGGAGAGATATATTAGGAAAAATTTAGCAGCGATTATACCTTTTAGCTGATTAGTTATCGCAGCCATTCTTGAAATAATTTAAAGGCTGTTTGGCAATACCTTAACACAAGGCTATTTTGCAAAATAATAGGGTACACCATATCTGTTACGGTGTACAAATCGCAGCCATCTGATTAAATTAACTAGCTAATTGGACGCCTAATCCGTTTATTAAACGCGGAAATCCAATTTGATGCTAGGTCGATAATTAATTGAACTAGAATCACGCAAAGTTTAACAGCTTGGCATATTGAAAATTGAAATTCAGCCGTTTGAAGATGACTGTTCATTCAACTAGCTTGGTTACCAAATGCCTGGAACATACTTATGATTTTAGAAAAGTACTAGTCTGCAGCCATTTTTAATGTGTTTCCAAAGTTTTATTTGAGTTATATAAATGAGTTTTATTTTAAATTGTTCTTTTCTTCAGAACTGTGCTTAAATAAATTTTTATTGTTGTCAATTTAAGAGTTAAGTTCGCATATTATATTCGACCACAACCGACGGCTTTTCTCTCGTGAATGTAGGTTCCTCCATACAAATGTTAGACCACCGCTTCATCCCTTGGAGGAATGGATGGCGGATGGAGGCTATGATCCCTGTGTAAGGATCATAGCCTCCATTTCATTTCTCGCAATATATATATTATTTTCAACCCACACTTTTTTTATTTAGATGTAAATTTTAGAATCAACTTCAAACATATAAAACTAAAATCGATAATGGAAATGATGTCAAGTTTTTTATTCAAGTAAACAAATAAGTGATGATACATACCGCACGCACAACTCAAAGCTTTCTCCGCGGCGTTCATCTCAGCTTCCTGTATGGAGTGTCCGCGCGCCTCTGCTAGCCTCTGACCACGGAAATACACACCAACTGTGTATACGCGCGTGTTTGTTGGGCCTAGGCATTCAATCACCCTAGAAGAAGATATCACATCAGTTAGCTTCTCGGTTATGTCAGAAATCCGTTAGTTACGTAAGCTCAAAATGAGAGGCGACTGGTCAAGTAAAATCTTGTCAAATTTTATTTGAAAGGAGAAATCAATGAGACTGCCGTTGAAAAGTATCTTTCTATCTACGGTATTAGAATAGTCATATCTTAAAGTTCCGATTATAAAATAAACATATTGACAGACTTTATTTGCAGATAAATCTAATAAGTTATTCGGACAAAAATGATATCAACAAGAAAAACGTTTATATATTTTTCAATAATATAATGTTTGATAATATGTAGTTTATGTAGATAGTCCGGAGTAAGTGTTTCCGCTAAATGAGCATTTCAAATATTCTGTCTTGCTCTTGCTAACAGTAAGGCCGTACTTCTCCAGGTACTGTGTCTATGTTTTAAGAAACCCTATTATTCTTAATAAATAAACAACAAAAAACAAAGTTTGTTGATCACATACTTGTAGACTGGTATATCGGGCTCCCCGCCTTCCATGGAGCGCAGCGTGAGGCAGCACTGCTGCAGCTTGGACTTGGGATCGTTCCAGTCCTGGTTTATGATGAACTCCTGCAGCCGCGGGAACAGGCACGCGTTGCAGAACACTTGGCAATACAGGAGATTCTGGAATAAGTTGACATTTACAATTGTGTATCTGACTTACTTTTTTATTTTTTTTATCAAAAAAGCAACTTCATCTAAGATCGGAAAGAGAAATTTTCAAATTTGTTAGAACCTTTCAAATCTAGTAGAAGGGGAAACTTTCAAATAACAGCACATACTGAAAAGTGTCGTGTCCACCTTAATATTATATGTGCTCAAAAGAGATAGCGAGATATTCCCACCAGGCCGCACTCTTCCTCAAACCAATATTTGCTAATTGCTGCTTCATTTAACAACCAATTTTGATGCTGTTTTTAGAAAAAGATTTCTTTTTAGTGTTATTTGTTGTTTAGTATAAAATTTGGACAAAAATAAGCACAGGCGAATACCCAATTACCAATACTATTTCTACGTAACAATGAAGGATTGTAAACTTGAATTCTGGAGTTGCTTGCAGATACTTCCTATGAATCTGCGCTTTGGAACGGTCAAATAGCTTCAATTAACTATCATAAAAAGTATTCTAATTGTATTGCAATAATATATGGTTAATTGAACCTAATATAATGGTTTATTTGTAGGTGGAAGCTTAAGACCTGGAACGCAAAGGGGAACTGAAGGACACGGGTAGGTTTTAGTCAGTAAAAGTCACACCAGAGCGGCAGAAGAAAAAAAAATTGCCGCCATCTGGTGCTCGTCATTTACAAAACCCTCATTAATGAGCAAACCTATCGTGTTACTTACCTTATCAATATAAAGTGCGCCAAGGAACGCTTCAAGCAGATCCGCCTTATGTTTCTTAGTGGTGGGCTTCGCTTTAGGGTTGTTATATATCGCGTATCTAGACATGCCGAGGTCGTCGCACACCATTGATTGGGTCCGGTTATTGACTAGAGATGAACGGAGTAGCTGAAAACGAAAACATTTAATTTGAGCGCACAATATAATATCTTTATTCATTCAAGCGTACAAGACATTATTGTGGCCACCATGGGGTCACATTTATATTATAATAATAGTATAATTCAACCAGAAGTCTTTCATTTGAGTCTCCCCTATCACATTATATACCGTATTAGGTACATAGACTTAGACAATAAAAAAACAATATATCTCTGAACTCCATCTCTTTAAAACGTGTTGCGCCGACCCCAAATAATACGGGATAAGGGCAAGAAGATGATGATGATCTCTGAACTCCACACAAGGTATCCTAATACCTTCTTTATTGTACAAATAAACATAACAAACCTTTTGAGTTATAGAGAGAGAACATATTTGAGGGTAGGATCCAGCGCTCAATATAAACCTACATAACCATATATAGGGTGACTGGTAATTAGTAACCGATACTTTAACACGTGATTGTACTCATGATTACAAACAACTTTTCCAACGAAAATTTTTTTCTAAATTAATTAGTTTGATCACAATAACAAAACAGCTGCTTAAAACTTTGAATTTCGCGCGCGCATCTTCACCCAATCAGCTGTTTACAGCGCGGCGCCCGCGCGTTTTGTTATTGAAAAAAAAATTCTTAGGGAAAATCGTTTATAATCATGAATACAATTACGTATTTAAATATCGGTCACTAATTACCAGTCCCCTATATACCTTGTGTCGTGAGGTCCAGTCCCGTCCGTAAGGTTAAAAGTTAATAAAAATAATGCAGTTTTTCTTTATATTCTTACTACTTTTTTTTGCTAACCAAAATTTAAATTTAAAATAAACAAAAAGAAATTAGCTATTAAATGAAAAAATAACATTAAAAAGAACATAAGAGGCAGTCGATAAGAATTGGATCAAGACTATATTTAAAGGATCGCTAATGTAAGGGCACTAGGTAACGTTAATATTTAGGGATGGTTGGTGAAAACGGATCTTAAGGTTGGTAAATAAGAATAATGTACTTACAGACAGATGTCCCTCGTGATGGTCGGGGAAGTGTCGGTACAGTCTGTCGGACACGACCAACTGTAGCACCGTGTCGCCGAGGAACTCAAGACGTTGGTTGGAGCCTAGTGTCAAGTGTGTGAAGCCCACGGAACGATCGGTGAACGCGCGAGCCAACAAGCGAATGTGTTTGAACTGGACGCCTGAGGAAAAACGTCAAAATGTCTTCAAAAACTGCGTAAATTTACAATCGTGTTCATAAGAGTAGAAGAAGTTCAACGAAAAATCGGATGCAGTTTTAATTTGTAAGATAGGACAGTAATAATCTTGATCTTTTTTTTTTAATATAAACCTCTTAATCACGTTCACCAGGTTAGAGATATTCGATATACATCGATGCATCGAATTCTCTCGATGTTTACAATACGATACAACGAATCAAATCGATGTTTTGAAATCTATTGATATACTCGAAGTATCGATGTATTTCCATAAAACATCGAATCAGTGATAACTGATACAGCTAATTTCAAAGTAAGTATTTTCACCTCGGGGGTATTTCTGAATTCAGTTTTCAAGTTTTCCTTATAAACTTCTCGTTCAGTTTATTTGTAATGGAACCTAGAAATTGGCACTGGTAACACAGTATTTTAAAAATTAAAAAAGAAACTTGGTGTCGCTGAGGTTTGGAACCTTATTTAATTCATTAAACCCCAAGCGAACCCCGGCGTTCGCTTTCTTGTCGTCTTTCTATTGTCTCTAATTACGGTATTCGAAAGGTTAATAAATAAAAAAGTAATTAGATTACTCGATTTTTAAAAAACGACGATATTTCTGTCCGATGTATCAAAAAACATAGTTACAGTCTCGATGTAATGCATCGAAAAGTGTGATTTTTTCCGATTCCCTTCCATTCGGAGCATTTTAATCAAAATTAATTTGACAAATCACAACATACCGATGGAGTTTTCAAACTGTACAAGCTTCTGCAGGAATTCGAAGTCCTTGATATATTTCCTGTCACCGAGAGGCTCTTGTTCCTGCAGCGGGTGCTGTCGTTCCTTCATCCATACTTGTAATAAGTCTGGCTGGTTGTGCCACAGCGCCAGAGCAAATACGCGGTCTGCGACCTACATATACAGAGAGCTTCTTTATTTTCAGGCAACTTAAGACCATAGACACTATACATCATAAAAAAAAAACTAATACATGTTAATAACATTACAACCAATTATGTCAAACTTCTCAAGATACTGCCATTAAAAAATATCTTGAAAGCCGCTACGATAGTCCTTAGACCAGCGTCTTCTATAAAAATTCGATTTGTTTTGTTTAATTCTCCACTTACTTCTATCCCAGCATCCAAAAACAGTGATCCCATGAGTGCTTCGAAGCAGTTGGCCATAGCGTGTCTCATCACCACCTCGCGACATAGATCCGAACCGTGTGCGTACAGCATGTACTGCTGCAATTCTATGTTCTGTAACAAATACATATATATTTTTTAGAACGGTTTTTCATATCATTACATTTTGATATAATTACTAACAAAATTATTTAATATAGCTATGTATTTAAGTCTTTAAGGGATTTATGATATGGGTACTGTTTCCCCGAAATAAAATTATTGTTATTATTATAAAGTTCAAAAGGCGAGCAGTAAAATACGGATTCAGAGCGATGCGTAAAAGGGGGCTTTCTGTTGTATAGCCAAGGGCAAAAAAAAAGCAATATACCTTATGACTTTGAAACTTCACCAAACCGAAAAAGTTTTTTGTAAAAGAAAATAAACAGTCTAATTTTATCTAAACTTTACACTATACTGTATTGAACGCTAATCGTAGACCGAACTTCTGCAAAATTCTGCACTTATTTTTAGTAAAGTGAGTCTGCAATTTTGAACCCTTACTGTACCTACATTCTTATTCTTAGGGAATGTTTTACCTTAGCCAGCAGCGCCAGGTGCTGGTTCTGCACTATAGAGGCTCGGTAGGTGGCAAGCCCGCCCTCCGCCAGGCCGGGGAACATGCGGAACAGATGGATAGACGATAGGAACTCCACCACTGCGTCGCCAAGGAACTCAAGCCGCTCATTGTGCTTTATGTCAGACTCTGTCTCGCTGTGCTTGCCGAAACGAGACATTATGTTTATTAAGGTAACGATACCTGTGGAAGATAGAATAGTATTTGGTCAAATTAATTGCTGCTAAAACCCAGGCGTGTGTATGTGTCGCTAAATGGAGCCAATTTCTCCGTCTTCTGAGGTGTAACCGTGCAAATAACCAACCATCTTGATATTTTTGGTGTAACCTTAAAATTCATCTTCGAATGATTTTTATTTTCAAAACACGTAACATCTTTATTCTGTTATTTGACAATTTCCCCCTTCCAGCAGATTTTAAAGAATTCTAACTCACACGACTCAAACCCCAAGCGAACCCGGCGTTCGCGAGTGTAGTCGCGCAAGAATTAAAAAAAAATATTAAAAATTGTCAACTACCCAATTAGATGGATTTTGAGACTAACAGATTGTTAAATTTAATAAAGTGGATTGTCCCGTTTTAGCAAATACTATTTTCTTGTCTTAATAATGTTCCCTATAAACTAAAAACAAAATAAACTAAACATGTTGAGCTCAGCGTCATTTAGCGGGCTTTCACCTTAATCACGATCCTCAATTAAAAACCAGCCAAGTGCGAGTAGGACTCGCGCACGAACGGTTCCGTACCGGTCGTAGGAAAAAAAAAACCGGGCAAGTGCGAGTCGGACTTTTGCACTGAGGGTTCCGTACAAACTTACTTATGAAAACAGTTCAATTTCCGAATTGAGTTACGAAGATTTTTTCGAATCGCAAAAAAAATTTTTTGAGACGTAACTACCAATTTTCAGTGTTCAGATTTTTTCCTATATTTGTGATTTGAAACCTCGCTTCACGCCAAATTTGAGGATTTTAGGTCAATGGGAAGTACCCTACGAGTTTTGATTCTTTTGAGAGTGTCTAAATCCGCCGTATCTTTATTTCTTATTAACTTAGAAGTTTGATTTTTAACAGTTTTAAGGGACCGCAGACTTGAGTTTATGGTTTTTGTAATTTCAACTAGATACCTTCATGCGTTCCCGAAATAAATGGACTTGACAGACCGACGGACGGACAACAAAGTAATTCTATAAGGGTTCCTTTTTTTCTTGTGAGGTACAGAACCCTAAAAATGAGCAAAAATTCACATTTGTTCTATGGGAACCCCAATTAAACATTTTTTTTTTAGTATTTTATAGCGGCCGAAACAAAAATATATCATGTGTGAATATTTCAACTGTCTAGCTATCACGGTTCATGAGATACAACCTGGTGACGGATGGACAGACCGACAGACTAGTCTTAGTAAGAGGGTCCCGTTTTACCCTTTGGATACGGAACCCTAAAAAGGAATTATCACACTACAAAAATAATAACAATAACACAACTTACCCTTCTTCCTGGTATAATGTATCCTCCTGTCTCCATACTCAGGCTGCCGTATCCCGCAGTTGGTCAAACTATTTCTAGCATGATCAGGGTTCGTTCCAAAGTTCTCCCTGTACGATGGGTGGGTCAGGGCCGTTTGTAACAGCGCCCTTTGTTTGAACACATAGCCTATCTTCTTCTCGAGACTGTCCAGCGACTTGTGGAAGCGGAGGTGCCTGACCAGAACTGGTATTAACATGGCATGCTGAAAATAAAAGTAGCTGTGGTAAGGAATTTAAGCGTTTTTTAAATTTAGTGTCTACTTTCTTGTATAAACGGTAGACGGGATGAGATTTTGCGCACAAATGAATTTCCCTCTTAGGTCCGTTAGCTCTTAAGTTCCCTCTTAGGTCATAAAAGGAAGCCAGTTAGTTTCTCCTTTTATACAGACAGGGTGGGGAAGTTAATACTACATTAAATTAACTGCTTATACTTCATGATGTTCCCAGTCTGCATACTAAAAAATATTCGAATATATACAGTAGTTTAGTCACAGGACATTATTTTTCATTTTCAGCATTTTCTACATGATGTATAATGTAGACCGCGATTACAAAAAAAAACTTCTTTGGCAACTGAGAAAAAAATCATATTCGGTACTATAAACATAAAACTTTAAAGCCATAAAACAATTACTGCTTAATCAAGTTAAATTGCCAGTTGAAGTATCAAGGTCACTGAAGTTACTAGTTTTATTTGAAAAGTATAATAATAATAATATTCCACTACTATCACACAACGCCGTCTGATCCCAAGCTAAGCAAAGCTTGTGTTATGAGTGCAAGACAACTGAAAAACATAACATAATAAATAACACAGTATTGTATTGTAATTACGTTTTATTTGTGAATTATCATGCCTCGTTACAATTACACAGCTTCGGAGTACTCCGACATGATTTTAATTAATGAGGAGTGCCACAGAAACGCCGCTTTAAACATAAGGACATACCGAGAGAGGTATGGGAACACCCGAGTTTTTTCCAACCTAGTCCTACCAATGGGCGCATTATTGTTCAAGATGTCCAAAGGATGCGGGAAAATCGACGCTTAAACCCGCAATCGGTTAGAATTTTAATTTACTTTATAGGGTAGGTCGACATTATTCAATATTCACACAGTAACACAGCACTTAACACTCACTCAGTGAGTGTTAAGTGATGGAATAGTGATTAATTCCTACGTATGTTCTATTCCTATGCATATCCTACGTATCGTGTCTTATCAATGAATTTTAATTTCACATTGAACACGAAATGGCAACTTAGAGTAACCGCGTAGGCGCGCGAAATTAAAAAAATAGAGTTTTATTTAATTTAATTCATTTGTTGTGTTCTATGATATAAATAGATAAGTGTGGTGTGGTAAGGTATTTCACATCAAGCTGGGCTTATGGCACGTCCCTGACAGACACAAAAACTTGGCCTTTATAATATGAGTGTGATCTGAACTAACCTGCACAACATCACACATAAGCCCCGTCGTATGAAACCCTTCAGATGAGATGGCAACAGTGACGTCTCTCTTCATCTTACTCTGAGTCCTCATCTCTTGCAATTTGCCCTCTTTGGCCGCCAGCTTCTGACGCTCCTTGAACGATGGCTTGGCCATGTTGGCGATCAAGTGTCTGTACTTTACGTAGTAACGCCACGCTTTTTGGTATCTGTAAGTTTAGTAGTAAAGTAAAATAAATAAATAATAATAATAAATGAGTGAATAAATAATCTCTTAATTTGAAAGAATATAGGTTATTAATCCAGGTTCACTTACTCTGGATTTCCAGCATAACTAAGTTGTGGTGGTCGTATGCCAAAATGTACGATTTCAGGATAGTATTTTTTTAAATCCACAGAGCTTCCAGGCTGGCTAGGCGGACTACGATCCAACTGATCTACCCTCACGGAACACGGCTTCTTACCAGGGTATGTTACGATCATACCTAAAAAATGGAATCAGTGTAAGACATAAACCTGGTGCTTATCGAAAATGAACTTTGTATCATAGACGTAAGGTCTACATTATGCTTAATATACTGATCAGTGGCGGTCTTAGGGGGTGTCGAGCAGGGCAACAGTCCGAGGCCTCACTATAGCAGGGGCGTCGCGCAATAAGTCGAACGGAAAAATAAGCTAATATTTGAAACTTTTTATTTCATCTTTACCTTTCACAGTAACATTTCTATAAGTAGTAGTATATGTAACTAATTTCGCAAATTCGTTGACACGAGATTAGATTTCAGCTCTTGATTTTCTTTAAGTGAAAATGATGTGGCCCATTTACTAGATTATTGAATAGCAGTATACATAATTTTCAAATCCGTGTGAATATTTTTGGCAATACAAAAGTTTATCATTTATGCCAAAATAATGGTTACTTTTTTTATTATGAATAGGCTTGCGTTTGACCACTATCTCGCCGATGATGGAAAGCACTCTTGACTTAAAGACCCTTAGGCTGTAGCTATCAGGAAACACAGACTCTGGCTGGAATTACATTCCTTAGCTGTATGCACAATGAATGCTAACTTTTTTATACTCATTTTTATAACATAGTATTTTCAATTTAAAATTCACGTAGCACCTTTATTATATTTTGCATTTCTCATCATCATAAGAAATACCTAGTTTTGTATCACACAATTTACAAAAAGGACAAGGGCCTCGCAAAAATCTGCCGCCCAGAGCCTCGTAACTGCCACCCCAGATCTTGATGTATTCATAAAAATGTTTATTATAATATTAATACCCACCTTTAATCCTGTCAACGAACTTCTGCCAGGTATAATGGTCCATAGCATGAACATCTTTCAAAGTTCCCGGTACTATCAATGGTCCACTATCCGCGATCAAGTACTTCAGGACTTCACACATTGATAAAACCTGGAACCAAAAGCAAATAACACATAGATTATTGTACTCTAAAATATGAAAATCAACATGAGAAAAATTGGAAAAAAATAATCTGTTTTCAATCTATCCTACATTACAGCATCTGTCTGTCTATACGTTCATGCTACACTAAAAACTACTGGACTTTCATGCTCTTTATTCTAATAAGCAGATTGATTAATGAAGAAGGTTTTAGTATATAATACATACATATTGTAGTAGAGAAAAATCGAGAATTTCCAAGATTTCTAACACTCGTGCAAAGCTGGGGTGGGTCGCAATTATCTTATATAATATATTTAATTAAGTATATACTAGTGCTTGACTGCGATCCCACCTGATGGTAAGCAGTGGGGCACGCTACTATTATGGCGGTAAGTCCCCTCTTTGAGGAGTGGCTGGAGCGGCAACACGGCGTCCTCACTTTCCGCATGACGCAGGTCCTCACAGGACATGGCAAATTCGGGCGGTTCCTTCATCGGATTCGGGCAGAAGAAACGCTCGGGTGTCATCATTGTGTGGACCGCCCGGTGGACACGGTGGAGCATAAGGTGGAGGTGTGCCCCGCTTGGGCGGAGCACCGTCATGTCCTCGTGGAGGCAATCGGCCGAAGCAACCTCTCTCGTCGGGCTCTGGTTCGGGCTATGGTCCGAAGCGAGGAGGAATGGCAGGCGGTGGCCTCCTTCTGCGAAGCAGTAATGCTAGCGAAGGAGGAGGCCGCACGCGTGAGGGAAAGAATGTCCTTACGCCCCAGCCGCCGAGATTCTGACCCCGACTACCAGCTACGGTAGACGCGGGCTTGCGGACTTCGAGCAATGGGTAGCTTGCCGTCCGGGCGTCCGGTAATTGATCGGACCGAGCCCAGTCATCAACAGCGCGTAGTGATCCACGCACTCCTCAAGGATATGTCAGTAAACCGCAGGGGCCCAGCAGGCCCGATGCCCGCTAGCTAGGACCGCGGAGAATTTCTGAATAGGAAACCCGTAGTCCTAGAACGAGGTGCAACTTGAGCGAGGTGATGTGATGATAAACCCAACAACACGACCAGAGTTGCTGCGACAATGGAGGGTTGATCTGGAGACTGCGGGGACGCCCGAACCCCCTCAGAGATCGCCATCGGTTCGTCTACAACCGCCAACGGCGCCAACCGGCACTCTGGGATTTTTCGCAGTTGGCGGGCCAGCCTTTCGTGTGTGGCTGGCACAGTACTTGAGCCCCAACTACCTACGGTCTGCCAACGGAGAACCGTGCTTCGGATCCCGCTACCCTCGACGATCAAACGTCCGACACAACAACAGCTGGCGCATCACACCCGGTATACATCGCAACACAACTGACAACAACAACTCAGCAACAACTGCTCAGACCCTACTTCCACCATACGGCTTCACCAGACATCATGCCGGAACACGACGGATCGCTTGACGGCATGGTTTTGTCTAGTGGGTGGTAACTTTTAAGTCGCTTTTATATATAAATCAATTGCTCCTCATTAGTCTCGCTAAAACTTAAAAACGCCTTGACCAAATCTTTTTCTTTCTTCTTATTTTTTCTTTCAAAGAGGTGGAGCCGCGGTCGGCAGCTAGCACTCATTAAATTATAAGTGCAGATAAAATATTTAAAGGAATGAAATATTATATTGGAATTAATATACTACCGTAATCTACAGGGCGTGAAAATATTTAAATACACATAGCCATTATAACAAACCCACTAACCTTATACGCCTGACCAAACACGACCAGAGAGCATGTATGAAAATATTGATAAATATAGAAGAAGCAAAGTTGGTAACCCAACGTCCTATGTGAGCGACAAGTGCTGTGTTGCAGATATACTATATCACCAAGCGGGGTTGGTCTTAGATGTGACTGTAGATGAGAGATGTTAGGAAACACCCTAATAGATGCCTAAATAAATTACACTTTCCGATGTGAGGTGAAAACTATAAGTCCTATTTTGCGAGAACTATTTTATTTATAGTTTATAGGAGCATAATTAAATCAAGGAAATTGTATTTGCTAAAATCGGACATATAGTGCTTAAGTACAGCACTTCAAATTAATAACTAGATTTTTTTTTAAATCATTATGTCGCGCACTTAGAACGTAGGGAAAAATTGTTTGTACTACCAACAAAATTGAAAGCTAAAACATCGTTTGAAATTGTCAAAATAGTAAATTTTCTTATTATAGTGCATACTGTGCTTTCAGAAATATGCGCGATTTTTATTTGTAAGATTTATGCAGTAGAGTTTTAATTGGAAAAAGTTGTTTTTGTTATTGGTTCCCTTTACGCGAGTGTGAGTCTGTTGTTCTTGCAAAATGTTGTTATTTTACGCTTTCTTTTCTTTCAACCTTTACGTCGAGTTTAGTTAATAGGTGCCACTGACCTCTACTATTTACCATTGCCCTGCGTTTAAAAATAACCAAAGTAGGGTAAAGTCTCTACTCCAATGGCTCAAAAATAATTCGAGTTGTAACCCAGAGTCGTTCTTTTATAACTCGAGTAGCTACCCTAGAGTTAAAGTAAGTGTATTGGACATCACTCTTCGGTAACTTCGTAAAGCTTCGTACTTATTTGGAAATGTTCGGTACGCAGTAATATGTCTCACTCACACATTAGCATTGGTTTTATTTTCGTGTCGCTGCCCTCGTCTTGAGCACAGGCGGTGACAATAGTTTTCGTTGGTTGTTAATATAATATTAAGCTTTTTGTGTAGTGTTAGGAAATAGTACTCAAACGAGAGCCTATCAAGAATAATAATAAAAAAGTAATTCAATAGATTCGAATAGAATAACATATACCTAAAACTATTCACATGTTTTCACACCTGGCTGTACTTCAAAATGTGATATTATTAAACTTAACGTAAAATTAATAGAAGCGGCGCAACGTAACTTTAAGGGAATAGAAACGGGACAGAAATCATAGACTCCACGTAGGAGTAATGGAAGCGACAGAATGTTTTCGGCTCGACGTAAAAGGCAACCAATCGTTTTTTTGATAAACCACAAGCTGTTTTCAATGTGGAGTCAAGGAAAATAAACAATTTTTATTGATTATCAGCTTTCATAAATGTTCGAGCAAAATTCGACTTGTAGAAAAATCATTCATTATTGTCGAGTGTACATAAATATAATACTCATTTTGTTTAACTACTCTTTCTATTTTTTGTAGTTTTATTGAACGGAATGAATGATATTATGAGAAATGTCAGGCCATATTTATAAAAGAAAAATATCTGAGCTGATTAGCAATTAATTAGCAGATTCTAACTTGCTGTAGACAAAATAAGAAATATTAATATAAAGAAATAGTAGATATACCTCACATCCGCCCTCTGGTAGGTATCTTACGAATCTGGGCATGAAGTGGAACTGCGAGCACGTTGTGTCGGTACCCTTTCCCAAGTCTAGATCGACTAGCTCCAGCAATTCGTAGAATAGAAATTCCTCTGAAAAATATTTTAGTGAAACAGATGCAAATAGCAGACGAGAATGATTATGTATCTTCGAGTTTTTTTTTATAATATAGACGTCGCATAGCAGCTTTAGAAAAAAACTACAGCTGAGTTCATTTTACTCGCATTGCAACACCGGAGAGAGAATATTTCGCTAGAGATTCTACCACGCGTAGTCTTGGTGAACAAACAGCCCCATAGTAGGACCACAATATATCAAACGAGCTTATCATTCGGCTTTTACCATGACCTAACTTCAGGTATTAACAACATATCGCTCACCTAGTAAGATATTGGCGTGTTTAAAAGTGGATAATTCATATCCTTGAATATCTAGTATGTAGTATGGTCTACACTAGTAGCCAACATCACAATTTCTGATAGAAAGTGTAAAATGAACTCAAAACTTCGTTTTAAATATTTTTACAATGAATATGAAAAATGTAGATGTGCCAATGTATTGCTAGGTGAGCTATATATAGAGCACATTAAATTCTAGTTTCACAAAATCATAGAAAAACAAAATTTACCGAACAAGTCCAATTCCTTGATAGTAAAATTTTGCGGCGGTGGCTCCTCCACATACAGAATTGTATATTCAATGTTGAACCGTATTACTTTGCAAGTCGGCAACTTTGCGAGTTTGTAATGAGAGAACATCGAGAAGCCCGAGAATAGGAACTCGTGCTCATCATGAGCTATTATAGTTGGAGATTTGATCAAGAAGTTTGTTGGTGGCGACACTGTTATTCTGGAAAGATGACAAATGTACGATTATTGATATGTTTTTTGTGAAACCAGTCGACAAACTAGCTGACGGCCCAGCAGGCTTAGATAAATGAATTTTCTTCTAGCGTTCCCGCCAACCTCTAAATACAATAGCATTTTGATACAAGTGGAGAAAGTTTGTTACTGCGATCGAGGCGGCATTCATGTGTTATGCAGATGTTATGGAGCCGAGGGGTGCAGCGACAATTTTCCACGTGTATCAAAAACGACGTTTTTCAATACATTTACAAAGACATAAATAAACGGGGGTTGAAGCGCGATTCGTGGAGGTCGCTTAGTGCCCAAACTTCTCGCGCACTTATCCGCACATGTGCGAAAAACAGTAAATTGCATGACTAAAAACAGTAGGGATAAGAGCAGGTTTTCGGGTAATTGTATTGTAAAATGTATGGCAATGACATTACCTGCGGAGAAGTCACGAGACAAGTGACGTGACAGGTTTTGCCATACATTTTGTACTTAGCGTTTGATGTTACACAAGTGTTAGTCTATAAAACCAATATTATAAACTAGCTTTTGCCCGCGGGTTCGCTCCCATCAACTGACTACTCTATTCTGCTCAACCCAACTGTACCCTACTCTCTACTCTACTCTACCCTACTCTACCCTACCTTAATTTCAGATGCTGGATTCAGTTATGTGAAAAGATTAGAATTATTTTAAAATCAGACAATCATAAACATTCTCCAAATTCTTATTGCAGTTTTTTTCCGTGAGAGAGAATAATTAGTGGAAAATACGTTACTAGCAGTCTATCGAAGATTCAAAAGTGCACTTTACTTCTATAAATTAATCACCTGTAATGATACAGCTTGTCGATGTTGCTCTGCGTTGGTATACACTTGGGGAAGGCCTCCTCGCTCGCGTACACCCCGTGGCGCATGCCCTGACGACGTGCGCGCGCACTGCACCGGCACAGTGGACCGCCGTTCATTTCGCCAGAGTTGTTGAACCTTCAGCAGTTTAGAGTTAGTTTAGGTACTATATCAAAATCAGTAGGTCCAACGAAAATAATTATTAATAATCGATAAGTAATCAATCCATCTGCATAGCATTTTCTTAACTTCGTTTTTTATTTATAGTGTGAGAAATCATCCAATGACTTCTTTCGCTCGGCGGGTCAGACTTTTACTGACTTACCCACACCACGACCACACTCAGTTGCTCTCTGCATTCCAGGACCATGGGTTATCTTTTCAGAGAATCCCCGCGGCCCTAGCAGGCATTGGCCCTGCTGGCATATCTTAGAGTAACACTACGCGCTGTCTCGTCGATTTACTTAAACGACGTTCATGGTTTTAGATAATGCAATGTGACGCGTCTTATTAAACATTCTACAATGTTTTACATTACTTACCACATCTCAGGATGCAGTCTCCTTGGATGGCTTTGCTTCCTCTGCAACTCTAACATAATCCTATCTGTATAGCCTTGAAGACCATCGTCATCCAAACATTCGTCTTCACTCTCTGATGAAGTGTTTCCTTCTTCAGCTTAAAAAGGATTACGAAAACAAATGTAAATCTGTAGATATAATATTGCAGTCCGACAAGCTCTCAGCAAGTCTTTTGCCAAAGTAAAAGACAATGTTTTTTTTAAATAGTAATAGAAATGCTGCTCTGCTGTCAGCAGAACATAGAACTCAGTGTTACACCGAACTAGTTTCTAATAGTCAGTTCTATGTTCTACTGACAATAAGGATGGCTGATGGATGGATGGAAAATTCTTCCTACCATTCTTTTAATCGCCGTAATTTTGTAACTTTGATTGTAACATCGACCTAAGGTAAAACTTACGGCTACCATTATTTTAAAGCTGGGAAAAAGAAATGTCTATTAGCCACGACTTACTTTTATGTTTACACTTGGCACCTTTAGAGGGTTTCAAAGGCGGCAATTCATCCACTTCAGGCCTGGCCTTCCGCCCCCTTTCAATAAGTTCCTTGAAGAACACATCACAAATGCTCTCCAGCTTGCTTGTTTGTTCTACTGAGGGCCCATTTTCCACTTGCTTATAGTATAATTCTGCTGGAGAACTTCTGTACCACATTTTCGATGCCTGGAATGATTAAATTGGATTTAAATGACCTGTCTTTTTTATCTGTTACTAGCGACCCGTCCCGGCTTCGTACGGGTGTACGAAGCACATGTTTTCAACATGTTCTTCGCGAGATCTCGCTTAAGAAAGACGAGATTTGACGGGAAATATTATAGGCAACCATATAGTGATTTTGGTATTTTCATCGAAGTAGAAGTAATAAAAAAAATATAGTAGAAGAAGAAAAATATAATAGAAGAAGAAGAGAAGATAAAGTTTTTTCTATCAATGCATATTTTATTATTATATGTTTTATATATTTTATTTAATCTAATAATCACAGCCAAGCAGTTTTTATAAATTTTTAGTCATCTGAATTTAATCAAATCGAATGAAATCAAAACAGTTAACATACTTGTTTGTAATTCGCAAACTACGTACCTACGCTAATAAAGCTTTGCAAGTTAAACGCAATTAATTAGTGATTTGTAGTGCAAGCCGCCATTTCCGTTATGTCTAAACCAGAAACCTGACTGCAAAAAATGGTTAGAATTGAATTACCTCATCTTCATCTGAATTATTCTCCTTCGACCACTGCTCCATTTTTTCAATCAAGTCCTCAGAAGTTTTACAATAGTTTTTCCTGAAAATAAAAAGAAAAGTTATTTTTCTGATCCAGTACAATATAACACAACAACTGAAAAACCTTAACATATTAATTCGGTAGAGCAAACAAATTATTTCTATATATCTATATTTATAATAGGAGAAACTGACTGACTGACATACCCATCGGGTACGGGCCATACGGGTTGTTCCCAAGAGTCTATTGTTCTCGAAAAATGAAAGTTCGAACATTATTTCCCAATGAGTCCATGTCATTTTAAAATATTAAATATTTTCGTTCCCTACACACAAGTACAGTCAGCAGTAAAAGCTTTGATAAGAGATAAAAGTTTATTATTTCTATAAAATAAAAGAATGATTATTCTTATTTCATATAAACAGTACTTATGAAACGGTAAACATTGCATTCATGTATCCAAGGAGGTGAATGGTCATAACAGTAAATAATGTTAATCTTTCAATAAAATAAACCTGAGTATCACAGTTTCAGAATTATCACAGTAAATCAAAATAACCGCAGTTAGTAACTTTCTTTTTTCTCAAGACTTACAAACTGATTAAGACTGGTTTTTACTTACTGTACTTTGTACAAATCTTGTAGACCCGTTGGTTTTTCATGAACTAGTTGGGAAATGAAGAACAATAAAACCATGGACCTCTGGGAACAACCCACATCAACGCACAGCGTAAACTACTGGAACTAGAGACTTGAAATTTTGCACAAGGTTTTTATGACATTGGCAAGCACTAAGAGAGGATTTTCTAAAATACGCCGACTAAGTGGATGAAATGGGGGTCCAAAGTTCGCATGGAGAAAATTACTTTCACGCGAGCTAAGCCGCTGGCAGAAGCTACTGTATATCTAAAAGGAGAAACTGACTGACTGACATATCAACGCACAGCCGAAACTACTGGGACTAGGAGCGTGATTAATTTTTTTATTAAACCAGCAGAACTCACCCTTTTTTTTATATATTATGGCCAACATACAGAGTATAAACTAAAATAACTAAGATTGGACCTTATTTTTATTCTTCCTTATCTTACAACCCATAACAACTGTCAAAAACCTGTGGCCATAGCTTGGGATTAACAGCTTACAATCCTTTCTTCAAGAGATCTCAGTTTGTTAATTTAGATACTCATCCATGAACTAACTTTGGTACGCTTAGCAATTCCTGATCCTTGCAGTGCAATGGTTATTACAATGCCAAAAGCTTGTTTATAAAAGACAATATTTTCTTACAGGTAATTAGCCACAAAGAGCCACAGGCCCTTTAAAAAGCACAGCTAGCACAACATGTGCAAAATACTTGCTATGAATATGGCATTACAGACACCAGCCTGGCAGGGTATAAAAAATCATGATTTTTTAAAGGTATTGCGCACACAACAGACACAGCGTGGTGGAGATTAACCTTTTGTCTGACATGTGAATGCCAAGCTAAAGGAAATCCCCATGTAGTAATTTGTACATTTTAATTATTATATTCATTCTAACAAGCATTCATTATTTTTATTATTATATTGATTTCTCAGATCATTTAAATCTGTATCCCTAGTTTGTAATTTCATTAATTTCTAAATCTGTTTTTATAAGTTGATTTCTTTCAAAGAAAGTAAAATTAAACATATTAGATTAACCTTTTGAGTAGCGTAATTAGAGACACAATAGAAAGACAATGACCGAGTGAAAGCCGATGTTCGCTTGGGGTTTAATTAATTAAAACATTGATTTTTATTGCAAACATCTTTTGATTTAAATCAAAATGATTCTTCATACCTACCTTGCCAGCCCGACATACATATATAGCTAGTACAACAAAAGTAACTTTTGATATAATTTTAAGAAATTATAATAGAGGAAAGTCTCAATTGACAGACAAACATTGCTTATTTTTTTTATTCTATAAGTCCAAAGAATTATCTACTAACCTGTATTCTTCCAAAATTTTTTCACGGTCAGACATTGGCTTAGTAGATTCGTGTCTGGAACGTCTTGATACTTGTGGCAACTCCCTTGTTCGACTATGAAGACGAGAGTCTCTAGTGGGTGATCGCCTGCTTCTTTTGTCTATGTGTCGCTCGCTAAGTCTTCCAGGAGACCGGAAAGAGCTTCGTGAATCACGAGACTCAGCTCGACTGTGGCTTCTAAGATCCCGACTTCGAGACATGCTATGATGTCTTTCATATTCACATCTTTTTCGCTCATACTCTTGCCTTTCATCAAATCTTTGCCTGTAAGACTTTTCCCTGTCTCTGTGGCTAATGTGAGATGGACTGCGACTAGGCCATCTGTCACGACTGTGACTGCGCCGCCTCTCAGACCTAAGACGACTTGGACTACGGCTGCGGCGCCTTTCATATCTATGGCGACTTGGACTGGAACTGCGCTGCCTGTCTTGCCTGTGACGACTAGGGCTATGGCACTTCCTATCGTGCCTGTGACGAGTTGGACTATGGCACTGCCTGTCATACTTGTGACGACTCGGACTGCGACTGTATCTGTGTTCACGGTATCTTTTTTCTCTTTCATGTTCTCTATCATAACTTTTCTCATGAACAGGAGAATAAATTCGTTTAGATGACGATGATGATGGACGAGAGTATTCATCAATTGAATTCCTTCTACTGATGAATCCTGATGATTTTGATTTTTCAGAACATAAACTTATTGAGAAGGGGTCGTTATAGTCTTGAGAGCTGCTTGCTGTTGGATTCACGCTGGAATAGTTATGTGGCGTTGCGAAATATGGTGGCGGAACTGAGTGTACGTCTATTGGCACCACGGGATAAGGCGTGGTGGGTGGAGGTAAATTCATGGGAGGTAAGGTTGCCATGGGGCAGTAGGGCGGCGGCGCGTAAGGTGGTGGTACATTGAATAACTGTGGAGGCGGCACACTCGGAGGTATTGGAACCGGTGGTGGCATGTTCAGCTGCGGCGGTGGAAAACTATAGCTAACTGGTGGCACGGACATCTTCAGTGTCAAATTAATAACTATTTAAGTCGAACGTGTCCTACACAATTTATTTTCAACTTATACGTGCGCCTATTTAGTGTTTCTGAAAACTACCAGAAATGATGTTTCAAATATTGATTACAAAGCAAGAAAGCTGATATAAATTCGCTTATGAGGGAATAAGATGACACGAACTACAATGCTAAATAACACAACACTGTAATTATAGCTTTGAGATTGACGAACGACGTTTAATCAATACTTACCTTTTTTATATAAAATTTTTGGCTTAGATACCAAGATTTTTAAGCCATGTCTACATCTATTAACCGTTAATTTGTTTCTATTAAAATATGGATAGAATGAAATAGAATAGAATAGAATAAACTTTATTGTACACCAAAATAGTAACAAAACTTTTACACTAACTTAAATCTATGGCTACTCTTCTCGTCTTATCGCAGCACAGCGATATCTACTAGAAATAGAAAAAAGGAGGTAGGCCTGCGGTGTACTGCAAATTAATAATGTAAATATATATATATACAAATACACAAATACAAATATACAAATACAAATAATATACAAATTCCAATGTTTTTTTTAGTATTTGGCTGCATATGTATTAAGCAGGAACTTGAAAACATAATGAATATCGTTCTGTTACAGTAAATTATTATATCTGATAACGTTCTAAAGTATTATATATAAAGTATATATAGCCAAAATCATTTTGGTAGAACACAATATTTTAACTTACATTATGTGATCAGTAACGTTATGCTCGTATGCTCTTACAATAACGTTACAGTAGAAACGTAACATACCTGTTAAGTTTCAACTGTAACGTTATTGTAAGAGCATACGAGCATAACAAAATGCAATAATATGCACAATGCAAATTTGTAATGTTATTCGCCCGACATACGCCACCGCAGCGACGTTTCCAAGCAAAGTAAATAAATAAATCCGGCGAAATGCATTTTACGTATGTTGCCACTGTGTGGCCGCAATGCGAATGATAAAGCTGGTAACGTTGCGTACCGAAATGAATAGTTATTATTTTATTACACTATAAAGGACTATATTGAGGACGAAAAGGCTTGGGATTGACCTGCTCCAGTACGCACTACAACTGTTGTCTTATATATTTTCTCTTTTGTTTTTATTTTCAATTGTGCTTTTTATTATTATTATTATTTTACAATTTGATATTGTAGATTATTTTTGCAATTTGACTTTTTTATTTTAATTTTTGACATCAATATTTACTTTACAAAGTAAATTACATTTTGTAAATTATATATTTACTTTTATTATTGTGAACGTGAGCTCGAACAATGTTGATTGATTTTTTTTCCTTTTTAATAATTTTAACGTATGTCTGACAATTTGAGTATATTCTGCGGCCTACCCAAATGTCCTTTCCTTGGTATTGTTCGTCAAGTCGTTGAGCTCCTTAGTAGTCCTGGGTTGAGCTTTACGAATACTGACAAATGCTTGCACTGACTGGACAGGCCCACTCAAATCTGTATGGTTCTTTCTTCAAAAGACCATCTCAGACAAATCTGCACTGTTCTCATATCATTTGACCATTACATATTAACTGTATGGACTTTAAAAGAGACTTTGACCCCTGAGTTTGTTTCGGTGTTTCTTCTCAGGGTAGTCAGCTAGGAAACACTGGCTTCGTCTAGTTTAAAATGACGAAAAAAAAAATTGACAAAAAAAGTGTGTAGTGTAAAAGTGTTTTTTTAAACCTACTTACAAAATAAATATCATTTATCATTATCATTTATCATTTATTTCGTTACACAAATAACGATACTATTTAGTAGTAAGTAGTAATTGCATTATTAATCTTAACCTTTGTGCATCCAAAAACATGCTTTTTCATATTCGCGGCTTCGCGCGCGGGAAGCCGCTGGCTAAAGCTACCCCTTCTAAAAATTAGCTTGAACAAGGCTTTTAGACACCAATAGGTAACCCCGTGGTTCTTCTTTCATTCTATAGTTTCCTTGGAGGAAAGTCTGAAGTAAAGTGACTATCACATCACATCCAAAGAAATCAGCTGTAATTAGATTTCACGCAGTACAAATATTTTGACTAGTTTTTTTTTTACGTTCAAGTGTGAAAGAATCTTTAAACGTGCGGGGCCTCCAAATACGCGGGGTCTATAGCATTTGCTACATGGCTAATCCGCCCCTGACTTGCATAAAGATGGACAGCTGAGATGTCTTTTAAAGTTAATTAAATTTTCCATACATACTCGTTTATCCTATTTTCCAATATTTTAATTTCGAAGTTTTGTGTATTGGTGCTTTCAGTATCTGCGATGTATGATCCGTTTCGATAGTTGTGAACAAAATCAGGTTTGACTTTTCAACCTAGTGAGAGTATAATTATATAGTTTTAAATTGTACTTCATAAGAAATTTTTCAAGTGTAGTTTTGTTCAATAACAAGACATCGCTATTAAAATCACCACACAAGACTATTTTCTGATTCTAAAACCAACTGACTTTATTTTAAATATAATATAATTTATCATAAAGAGTTCGTAGTTATTTTTGGAATTTTATAAATACAAATAATAATAATTTTATAAGCTATTATTTCTACAGCGCAGCATTCAATGATGCCTGAAACGGATTTTCGTAAGAGAGGAGGAACAGGTATTTTCGTAAGAGCAGTTACGAAAATATCTCCTCTCTTTGTGTTCCTAGAAAAGAAAGCAGCTGAACGAAGTTCAAGCAACTTTTAAACCATGCTAACGTTAACGATGGATCAGGCACGGCCTTTTAAAAAACTGGGGAAGTGCGTGTCGAACTCGCTCTCGGAGAGTTCCGCACAAACTTACCCATATTAATAGTTCAATTTCCAAAGTCGAAGAAGATTGAGTGTCGAAGATTTTTTCGAACAGCAAAAAAAAAATATCGTAACGTACCAACAATTTTTCTGTTTTATTTCTATACCTGTGCTATAAGACCTGGCTTGATTTTGGGTCAACGAGAAGTACCATATAACTTTTGATTTCCTTGAGAGTGTCGAAATATACTTAGCAGTTATGTTATACTATAACTTAGAAGTTTGATATTTTCACAGCTTCAAAGGACCGCAGACTCAATTATATGGTTTTAATTGAAACTCGATAACTCCACGCGTTCCCGAGATAAAAGGTCTCAACAGAGAGACAACAAAGTGATCATATAAGTATATTGATAAAGCCTAAATAGTTTAAGGGCCTCAATTTAGTTTTGCCCCAGAGCCCTTGGTCACCAGCTACGCCACCGCCCATCACATCAATCACAGGAACATCGACCTACGTTAATAGAACTAAAATAAATTATCAAAAAAAATTTTAAACAATAACCGGCTGTGCTTAGGATATTGTTTAAATTTTTTTTTATCCATGTTTTTTTTTTGTCGAGCGTACACGCTGCGTTTGACGGGTGATCTCGCATCGCCGCGTTGCAGCCAGTACTGAGTATTGGTACTGAGTATCGATAAAATTATCGATAATTTTACATCAAATGACTGATACAAAATATCAATAATATTATGTCGTTCAGTTATCGATTCTGGTATCGGTTTTTTCTTTAAAATATCGATTTATTTGGAGTATCGATATCAGTCCCTGCAACGCACGGTGTTTTTGGCGGGATTTCTTCGAGGGAAGTTCAGTGGCTGTTTCAATAATTGCGAATTGATTCCTAGTGGATATTGTGATGTAAAATTGGTATAGTTTTGAATCTCAAGTGTCTGCGCAACTGGAATAATATGTGCAATCATTGAAATAGGCGGGATCTCGGTAAAATGGAGCAGAGAATTTGATTGTAGTTTTAGCTACCTCAGCGAAGTTAACTGAGAAGGCTCAATCTATACAATTGCTGCCAAATACGAGGTGCATTCAATAAGTACCTAGCCTCATCGCCAGAGGGCGCTGTAGTTTCAAAAGAGTTTTACCACAGTGTAGCACATTCTTTTTTAATTCTTTTTTCAAATTTTCATTCCAATCCCTTCATTTGTTTTAATTTGACAACTTACGGAAGCGAACGTGTCGATCGGTTTTACAAAAATGGAAAAAGAGCAATATCGTTCGGTGATTCGATTCCTATTTTTGGAAGGGAGAACGCGCATCGAAATCAAAGAGCGCTTGGATGCTGTGTACGGTGACTCTTCTCCATCAATTCATGGCCACCGTCAAGAATTGGTTCAACGAGTTTGCACGTGGCCGTACGTCGGTTTTTGATGAACCACGTCCAGGTGCTCTGAAAACAGCTGCTACGGAGGAAAACATTAAAAAAATGTAGCAGCTGTTTCCGTAGCAGCGATTTCGTATTGGCAGATCGCCGATTGAAGGTTCGGGAGCTAGCTGAGACTGTAGGCATTTCAGAAGGAACAGTGCATCATATTATTCACGAGGAACTCGGCATGAGAAAGCTGTCGGCGCGATGGGTGCCGCGTTTACTCACACCAGAAAACAAGCGCAACCGTGAGACCACATCGGAGACGTGTTTGGCGCTGTTTAAGCGGAATCCAGCGGAGTTTTTGCGTCGTTTTGTGACCGTCGATGAAACCTGGATCCACTGGTACACACCAGAGACCAAGGAGCAATCAAAACAATGGATCCAGACCGGGGAACGTGCTCCAAAGAAGGCGAAAACTGTATAATCGGCCGGAAAAGTTATGGCCACCGTTTTCTGGGATTCACAAGGTGTGATCTACATCGATTACCTCGAGAAGGGTAAAACAATTACAGGGCTTTACTATGCCGATTTATTGGGCCGATTCGACGCCGAATTAAAGAAAAAACGACCCCATCTGGCGAAGAAAAAAGTGCTGTTTCACCACGACAACGCACCGGTTCACACGTCTGCCGCTGCCATGGCCAAATTGGTCGAATTACGCTACGAATTGCTGCCCCATCCACCGTATTCTCCAGATTTGGCCCCTTGTGACTTCTTTCTGTTTCCTAATCTGAAAAAATCACTCGCCGGGAATAGATATGGATCGAATGAGGAGGTCATCGCCGCCACGGAGGCCCATTTTGCAGAGTTTGACAAAAAATATTTTTCCGACGGGTTAAAAAAGTTGGAGCATCGCTGGGCTAAGTGTATCGAACTAAAAGGAGACTATGTTGAAAAATAAATTGCCACTTTTCCAAAATTTTCGTTTACTTTTTGTAGGCTAAGTATTTAATGAATGACCCTCGTACTTCAAAAACATTAGAATGTGTTACACTCGCATTCTAATGTAAAACAAAAATAAGATATTCGAATACAGAAGACTTATTACGCGAGAAATGATAGACGAAAGACTAGGCGATATGGTCGAACGACTATAGTCGTTCGACCATATCCTTCCCTAAGAGGTAAACAGGAAAGAAAGGTTTTGGCGGGATTTCTTCGAGTGAAGTTCAGTGACTGTTTTAATTATTCGCAAATTGATTCATATTGGATATTGTGATGTAAAATGTGTGTAGTTTTGTATCTCAAGTGTCTGCACAACTGAACAATATGTGGAATCATTGAAATAGGCGCGTTCTCGGTAAAATGGAGCTGAGAATTTTATTGTTGTTCTGGCTACCTCAGCGAAAGCTGAATCGAAACATTTGCTGTCAAATACTACAAAAACGTTAGAATGTGTTACACCCGCATTCTAATGTAAAACAAAAGAAAAAACTATGATATTCGATTACGGAAGACTTATTACGCAAGAAAACATGGACTAAAGACTAGGCGATATGGTTGAACGACTATAGCCTTTCCTAAGAAAAAAAAAGTTGACCGGTTGACGTTTCTATTCAAGTTTCTTCTCTCCCCGCACTCCGCACAAATTTTATTCGCTCCCTAAATTATATACCTCTCGCTCCTTGCTCGGATATTTATCGTGTTATGTTGGTTGACGTCTACCAACTGTCTAACGTTTTGAGGAATTGTTTACAAAAATAAAGTTTAACATTACTTTGAATGCGTGTTAGAACTGTTGATGTGTAATTTAATTTGGTTTTTTGCTGCATCCACTATTCTATATTGGAAGTTCTGAAGGCAGTTTGCAATGGCCTAAGACGGTAAGTTTTTTCTAAAAATTAGAACAGATGGTGAAAACGATTGTTGATAGCATTGCACTTTGTTGATACTTTTATGAATTGAAATTATTATGTTAACGGTGCTGTTTATTGATAAAAAAATATAAATTATATTAAAGACCTTATGGAGGTAGGTTGGTGCATGCGTGCCCTGGGCTTTGCTCATCTTTAAATTTATCATATCACATTTGATTTGATTACATTTATGATAGATAAATGCATAAGTGCTTTGATTGGTGATACTGAAAGTGACTTTGTGCAGTAATGCCACTGTGTGTCTGTTCAGTTACATAAAATAATAGAAGTGATGTAGGTATTCTTATTAGTTTTTTTCTCTTTGATAAAAACTTTTGAAGATTATTTATTATTGAATGTGATTCTTGTTATAAACTTCTTAAACTGTCAGTTTCAAGTGGTTTGGAGGGCTGTTTGCGTATTGTATTGTATTTGTTGTTAATTTAGCAAACTCACATGTATTTTAATTTAGCTTGTGCTGTATGGTATAGCTGGATGAAATTGTTTGAATAACATTTATTATAAAATATGTCGAGCAATAAAGAGGATACAAAATTAGCCATCTTTCTGTTGCTAAGCAGTTTCTGCTTTTTAATTTAACTTTGGGAAAATGAAATGGTGTTTTATTTAGTTTGATATCAATTATCACATAATGTATTACAGGAAACAAACCACTAGCAACTTGTCGAGTAACATAAAATCATGTTGCTGTTACAATGGGTCACTCTTTGTTAACCGTATGCTTTTTGTGGCAAATTTTACTGGGTCCATACATTGTTCCCAGATATTTACTTTTGTATTTTTATTTTTTTGGCACTCAATTATAATGAGAGGTTGGAATGAGGTAGAGTTATTTGTGTACTTGCATCTAAAAGTTGATCTTAATATGGATCTTCTCGCAATTTCTTATAAAAAATCCTGTGTGGCCAGCAATATTACAAATAAATAATAATATAAACCTCAGAGATAGTTAAGACAAATAAAACAAACATAATTATGATTTTTATTAGTATTTTTCATTGAAAAAGATTTCTCTATGTCAACTGAGGTGAGGTTAACAAAATACACTTCCTCCTTCTCGTCATGCAGGAAACAAAAATTTCTGCTATAGTTCTAATCCTGACAATCATTTTTTTTTTAATTATTGTCAGGATTAGAGGCATATTCACTTTATTCTTTCGCTGTATGAAATCAGCGTAAGTACATCAATAACTCTACCTAATTCCGACTTCTGGTGATAATGTATATTTATACTCATAAAAGAGTTTTCGTAATTGGATCAGTACTTCCAGAGGAAATGTTTTTCAAACAAACAATTTTATCTTTCTTATTATTTTATTATGAATAACTGGGTTAAGTGGTCATTTATTTTTAAAAACAATATTTCTAGTAACAATTGTTTTGTTTTATTGGCTCATCATCCAGCTACACCTACAAGTAAAATATTTTGTTTTACTGAGTTCTGAAACTGACTACTACTGGTGAAGCTCTTATGTACTGTGAAGCTACTGTCACTTTATAACTAAAACATATATAAGTCGACATACGCACACTCGCCATTTTGTGTTTTATTTTTTTTGTTAATTGCACAATATGCTGAGATGCCTGCAAAATTGCCCATATATTTGTAAAGTCTTCGTCTTTCTCCAATATCTCGGCGCCATGCAACTTTAGGGCACAATACTTCCAAATTTTGTCTTCTACGAAATATTATTGTGCGCCGCAACACTTCTCGTGAACCGCAAAAGACATTTAGAAGTGATTGTGTTCATAGTAAAACTTTATTACGTGGCTAGATGACATTTAAATAATCAAAAATTGCGATTTAACACAATCTTTACTAATAGTCGCAACCGGCTCAATTGCAATAAAAAAGAAAGTAGTTTTTTTTTAGCCGGGTTATCATCTAATGACATGTGGGCATTGAGCATTCATCCGTTAAATCCACGGGTTAAAACTACGCTGAAAATCTATGTTTTCCGACGGACGCGTTGGTGCTGACGCGATTACGTGTCTACTAAATAATTAATTGTAGTTTAAACAAATAAATTATTAAATAATTATTGTACCATGTCTTATAAATCGTAAATGTGTTCAATTATAAAGTCTATAAAAAACAAAAATGCGTCATATTTTATTTTAAACTAACACGTTTAATATCTCGAAAAATGGCTAAAAATGACAGTTTTGAGATTACTTTTCTTGAATGAAAACTTATAGCAACTGTCAAGTTGTAAAGTTATATATAGGTACAGATTTTTATTATTAGTGAATAACCCTTGAAAATCTGTTAAGTAATTTTTGAGTTTATTACGAAGAAACAGACAGAAATTAGCGGCGGGGGCTTGTAAAATGTGTAAGGATAAGAATTATTACATTTTCCAATTAACGAAGGTTGACTGTCGGTTCTGTATCGCTGCTTGCTTTCTAGCGTAGCGATAGCGATATTGTCCGGCGGCATTCATTAAACCGTATCTCAATGATATGTATGTGATTATACTAACCTAGCGCTGGGCATGCCACAATCGCGCTGGTAAATCCCCTCTTTGAGGAGTTGTTGGAGAGGTGCCACAGCGTCCTCCCCTTCCGCATTGTCTTGCGGAAGCTGCTTCACCGGTCAGGGTAAGATCGGGTTGTTCCTGTTCCGGATACAGGCGGAAAAAAACACTAGGGTGTTGCGGGAACCGCTCGGAGATCACTTGTAACGCGTGTGCCCCGCTTATGCACCGCTGTGTCCTTGTGGAGGTGATCGGCGGCGATGACCTGTTGCGCCGGGCTATAATGCTAACGAAGGAGACGACAGGAGACGTCCCAGGAGCCGAAAATCGCAGGGCGATCTCTGGCCACCGAAGGCACGGGCTTGTGGACGACGAGCAATGGGTAGCTCGCCGTTCGACCGTTCCCATATGGACCGAATCCGAATCGTCTATAGCGCGTACTGTTTCACGCGTGCCTCAAACAGATGTCAGCAAAATCGTAGGGGCTCAGCAGGGCCGATGCCTGCTAGGACCAAGGGAAAAATTCTGAAAAAAAAAACCCGTGCTCTCAGAACACAAAGGTCAACTGAATGTCTGACACGACATTAGGTGAGAAAAGTCTTTTTCCCTCTTCAAAAACTTGGATAACATCCTATCACAATACGAAAACCGTTGTCGGAAACTAGTTGTTCAAATATATTTGAAGGGTTTTTCTGCTCCACAACTTAAATAACACAATAATTGTGTGTTACGAAAATATTTACTGGTCTTTAGTTGGCTAAAAATAAAGTTCTTTAGTTTATTATGTATGTGTAATAAATAAATAAAATAATAATAGCATATACGCTTCCATATCATGTAGCCAACTTAAAAAGCTGTCACATGTCGGTTAGTTTCTAAGCTTGATGTTTAGCTACACCTACATGATGTGGCTATCTAAGCTAATCTAAGTTATCTTCGATAACTTAGTACCAAACATGAATTGTCTTTGGATTCAATATATTGCGACATGGCTCAAGCATTCGACTTTGTAAGTTATGAATTTATGATATCCTATTAAAGAAAATAGAGGTATAAAGTATTAGAAGGAAGTACGTTCCCTCACTCATCTAATAAAAACTTACTTAAATTCAGAAAACAATATACGGACGCACCAAAAATAAATCTTCACAAAAATGTGAGGAGGTATATAAATCAGACAAGCGTACAATGATGTTCGGTGCGCGACAGGGCAGCGTATTGGGTCCTTTGCTCTTTATTACCCGACTACGGATTTATTTTGTATGTGAGTATGTTCATCTGTTCCCTTATAGCTCCTAATCTTCTTATTGGAACTCGATATATGAGGTATCTTTAGAACCATCTTAATTGTCCGCTGAACATGGGCTACGTGACGTGTCACAAAACTCGATATGGCGCCCTCTAGCGGTCTAAAAGTAATGAGTAAAAAAATAAAAATCGAGATAAATACGCCGTGTTTGGTATCATTTGATAGGGCTTCACTTGTACATTTCCAAAATATTGCTCAAATTTAAAGTGACGCTGACAAAAAGTCATGTGTTAAATTTAACACTAAAATTGTTTAAATAAAAAAAAGTAAAAACTGAAACCCAACTACGACAAAAAAAAGACGCTAAAAAAGTATGAAAAAAGATTTTCAGGATGCTGAAATAAACAAGGCTTGTTTCATACTTTTTCAGCAATGTTTTTTTTTGTCATAGTCGGATGCAATGTTTTATTTTGTCATTGTCATATCGGCTCCCCCCGCTTTGAGTTGATTTTTCCATACAAATTTCCAACCCCCGTTTTACTTAGGATTGGAGTTTCGTAAAATTCGTTTTTAGCGAATGTCTACACGTACTTAATAAGGTACCTACCTGCCAAATTTAAAGTTTGTAGGTGATAAAGTTTCTGAGATTTCATGATTAATCAGTGAGTCGTATTTCGCTTTTATTTATATATTAACACACAGTCGAAACTACTGGGACTATGAGGGTGAAATTTTGCACAAGAATTGTAATTTTCCTTTTATGACGTAGGCGAACATTTTCTAAGAATTTTCTAAACCAGACCAAAGTTAGTATTAGAAAAACTATTTTCACGCAGGCGTAGCCGCTGGCAGAAGCTAGTATGTATATAAAAGCGGAAACTGACTGAATGACATCAATGAACAGCCGAAACTATTGAGACTAGAAACGTGACATTTTGGACAAGGCTTCTTTTTGTGTTGGTGAGCACTAAGGGTTATTACTTTATAAAAAAAGGTGAACAGGGGGAAATTCGATTGTATGCAAAATTTTATACCTTAGCCCCATAAATAGTAAATAGTAACCTAATTAATAAGCACATCCGACGTCTGGCTCCCAGACTAAATCGGACTGGGGCTGCCCTCGGGCGGCTCCTGCCCAACCTCGGGAGATCCAGACGCCTCCTGCCGGAGGCTCTACGCGGGAATCGTTCGGTCCATGGCCCTTTATGGCGCACCGGTATGGGTGCCGACGCTGCGGGAGCAGCCGGCGGCCCGGCTAAACGCATGCCAGAGGGTCATGGCCATACGAATGGTGCGAGGATACCGGACGATTTCCCGCGAAGCGGCGAGCCTCCTTGCTGGCCAGCCGCCATGGGATCTGGAGGCAACAGTCCTTGCACACATACACGATCTACGCATGGAGATGCAACGCCGGGGCGAAACTCCGCTGCCGCGACAAGTCGCAGCATGGCGGACAGAGCTCCGGCGGGATCTCGTGGCGAAATGGCGACAGCGACTGTCGCGACCCAGTGCTGGGCACGCCACAATTATGGCGGTAATTCCTCTCTTTGAGGCGTGGTTGGAAAGACCTCACGGAGTCCTCACCTTCCGCATGACGCAGGTTCTCACCGAACACGGTAAGTTCAGGAAGTTCCTGTACCGGATTCGTGCTGAAGCGTCGCCCGGGTGTCGCCACTGTGCGGACCGCCCGGAGGACACGGTGGAGCATACGGTGGAGGTGTGGCCCGCTTGGGCAGAGCAACGCCGTGTCCTTGTAGGGGCAATCGGCGGCGGTGATCTCTCGCGCCGGGCTTTGGTGCAGGCCATGGTCCGGAGCGAGGAGGAGTGGAAGGCGGTCGCCTCCTTCTGCGAAGCAGTTAGGGTCTAAACAGACGGACCGCATTTCAACTGCAATCCAACTGCAAATTTGCAGTTCGGATGCAGTTGACACGACTGCAATAGAACTGTAAACCAACCGTGCGGTCCAATTGCAGTCGGCGTGCAGTCGTGTGAACTGCACACCGACTACAATCGAACTGCATCCGAACTACACCCTTGTTGCTCGACATATTAATTTTATTTACGGACAGACAACGCGTGTTCTCACTGTAACCTTGTTTCTACGACTGATTCTATGCGTGGGGGGGGAGGAGCGTTAAAGTAGTGCGGAGGGGTGGGTATGGTGCAGTTCGGATGCAGTTCGATTGCAGTCGGTGTGCAGTTCACACGACTGCACGCCGACTGCAATTGGACCGCACGGTTGGTTTGCAGTTCTATTGCAGTCGTGTCAACTGCATTCAAACTGCATCCGAACTGCAAATTTGCAGTTGAAATGCAGTCCGTCTGTCTAGAGCCTTATGCTAGCAAAGGAGGCGGCCGATCTCGTGAGGCAACGGTCCTCACGCCCCAGGATTCCGATCCCGATTTCCGGCCACCGCAGGCGCGGGCTTGCGGACGGCGAGCAATGGGCAGCCCGCCGTCCGACCGTCCGGTAACCATCCGGACCGAGCCCAAGTCGTCGAAGGCGCGTATTGTTCCGCGCGCGCCTCAGGGAGATGTCAGCAAAACGTAGGTCGAGGCCTACTGGGGCAATGGGTAGTGTGAAAGCGAAACCCGGGGCCCTGGGAAGAAGGCAACGAAGGAACAGGAGTGGGTTTTTAGTCAGTAAAAGTCTAACACTATCTCCCGCTCCGCCCAAGAGTGAGATTTCTCATTAGATGATTTCCCCACCTAAAAAAAAAACCTAATTAATAAAAAAAAAAAACTATATTCGATAGTCAAAATTAACCCAACGATTTAGGGGGTGTTAAAGATTGTATGGCAGAATCTTATTCCTTAAACTTGAAACTTGCCACAAATTATAATCAAAATGAATAATAAAGACTATTAGTTTTTCAAAACTACCCTTAGAATACAGTTTAAAAGGTGTATTTTTTATGAAAACATTCTGGCGTCATGTGATTATGATTTACCTAAACTTACAAACTACCCAACTTTTTGTATCGATGACAGTACCGTCACAATTCCCTCAAAAAATATTAGTTCATAAGAAAACGAAATATGTAATGTACTATTCAATGAATAGCTCAGTGGATGAGTAATAAACACTGGTCAACAAATCATCATCATCTTCCTGCTCTTGTCCCATTTTATTTGGGGTCGGCGCAACACGTTTTTTTCTTCCATTCTATCCTGTCAACCGTCATACTATAACTAACTTCCTTTTCTTTCATATCACTGTTCACACAATCCATCCATCTTTTCTTTGGCCTCCCTCTCCCTCTCCACCCATCCACATATATACTCATAACTCTTTTAGTAACATGCGTTTTATCTCTCCTCTTTACATGACCATACCAAGACAAACGATTCCCCTTCAACTTTTCAGTCACTGGCGCCACTTTTAAACTTCCTCTAATATATTCATTTCTCACTTTATCCATTCTCGTCACACCACACAAATATTAACTTTTTATTTTGTCACAAGAACTGGTTTGTCTTAGGCTTTGTTTTGACTCTATATTCTCTACTCTAATATTCAAGGATTCCATTTTCACTGGTGCGGGTTTTTCTTGCTGAAAATGACCTGCGTGGCCATTGCGTAGCCATTGCTACCAGATTTTTGGACAGAAGTCGAAATGTGATTGTAGAAAGTATATTTCGAGTGGCAAATTATATGCTTGATACATTTAAATTCGTTCATTATGAGATCATTGCAATTTTTTTCCGTAATATTAAAAAAAAACATTGATTTTTTAAGTTCGTTTTAATTCGTTAAACTCAAAGCAAACTTTCGCTCTCTCATTGTCTTTCTATCATCATCATCATTATCATTTCAGCCGAAAGACGTCCACTGTTGGACATAGGCCTCCCCCAAATGCCGCCACAATGACCGGTCCTGTGCGTCTCGCAATCGCAAAAATTGTCTTTCTATTGTGACTCTAATTACTAATTAAGGTATTCGAAAGGTTAAATCATGAATAAGGTGATCTAGATCAGCTTGAGTCAGTTATTAGTGTTCCTCTCTTATTAGGTACAAAGGCTAGATCATGAATTTTATCTGCAAATGCATTACACGAAGGTGAATTGATGTATGCATCAGTTCCTGCGAATAACAGCCCTGAGCGATCTGACATAAATTATTTTCACATGAATGAAACCTTAGGTTCTCAGTAGCGTCTCATGTGCTTTGAATATCTGTGTGCTTGTGATATGTGTGTACCAGGTGAGAAAGGGAACTAAAAATAAGAGTTTCTAAACTTAAGTTTTTATGGCTGATTTTTATGTTTTGTAGAATATATAATACTAGCTTCTGCCAGCGGCTTCGCCCGCGTGAAAGTAGGTTTCTCCTAACAAACTTTGGTAGATATTTATAAGATCTACAATTAATTAGAACATTTTATGGTTCTATCTTTTATAGTTTAGGCAGCGTACGCAAAATAAGTAACTTTTCTGGTTGACTTTTTACACCTTGTGTCTGAAAAACTCAAATATCTTACGGAACCCTATTTTTTTCCAAAATAAAATATAGCTTATGTTACTCTTGGATAATGTAGCTTTCGAGTGGTGAAAGAATTTTTAAAATCGGTCCAGTAGTTTTTGAGCCTATTCATTACAAACAAACAAACAAAGTTTTCCTCTTTATAATATTAGTGTAGATTATTCTAAAGTAGTGTCATAAGTGTCAGATGTCAGACACTTTCTATGGACCAAAACTTCTGTCAGACGCTTTAAAGCTCCAAAAAAATAAATGAAATTTACTTATTTTTACATGAATGATTTTAAATATGTTATCAAGGTACTATTACAAAGTTATATTTCATTAGGCAGACAAATTGTAGTGACCAAACAACCAGTCAGTGCATGAAATCGTCTCACTCGCGCTGAAAGACATGCGTGCTCTCCCATGGACTACATTATACATCATGTAGAAAATGCTAAAAATTTAAAATAATGTCCTATGACTAACTTTATGTATTCGAAAACATTTTTGGTAAGCAATCTGGGAACATCATCAGGTACATGAGGTATTATATGCTTCCCTTTCTTATCTGGTACCTGCCCAGGGTCCCCAAGGGGGAACTCCACACAGCACACAGGTATTCTGACTGAGGAAGTAGTAATATCGCTAAACGTACATTTGCATATCTCGCTGTGTGTGTTTACGTCAGATTAAACACATTTACCTATATAAGTCAGGCAAAAAGACCACAGACACGTGTTGTGTCTGCGGTCTTTAAGATCCTGTTCAAATCATAAGATTTTCCGAAGTCATTTATCGCGATAGATGGCTTCGGAAACTCTCCTGAGCGCGCTCCTTTTGTGTAAACTGTATTTTTTTTACTCATGTCATAGACCTCATATGAAACATCCAATTTGTCTTGATAAACACGGTAACACCGCTTTACCAGTTTTACAAAAAATTTTCATTGACTGGAATTTGGTTCACCTTATACAAAGTAAAAACTCTTAGGGTGAATGATAGGCCTCCTTTGCATGGTGAGAAACAAACAGCGATTAACTTATGCGCGGTACACTCACAGTTGACCACTATTTTTAAGCAAAACTTGTTGCTATTAGACCGAACGTAATGGGAAATTCGGTAAAACTTATGGACGCTTTTACATTTTTACCCGCTCAATTTTAGGTAAGCTAGTCGCAACACTCTTAACACATCAACATTACGCCTACGCACACATAGAATCTTTTGTTCGCTCAATGTTATACTTTAATCAAACTTGTCTTGATACTTGAAGGTATTATTTTATTTTTTCTAGTATTAATTGAGTGAAGTTTGAGTTTTTGGTATCAGTGATTACTGTTTACAGTGCAATACGTTGTTACATATATACGTACCCAATTTCAAACGCTGGCCGCAAGTAAAAAATAAGTAGGTACCATATCGTTGCCGAGAAATATCGACCAGATTGCTTTGTACACCTAAGATTATTTGAAAGTAAAAAAAAAAATCTGAAAATATTATTATTACTTATTTGAAAACATTATTACTTTTTACCCGACTACTGCAAAGCCAAAGAAGGTTTACGAATTTAACATGCTATGTGTGTATGTTCATCTGTTTCCTCATAGCTCCTAAAAGGCGCCCTCAAGCAGTCTAAAAGTAAAGAATTAAAAAAATAAAAATGAAGATAAATACGCCACGTATCATTTGATAGGGCTTCACTTGTACATTTCCAAAATATTGCTCAAATTTAAAGTGATGCCCTCTAGCTGACAAAAAGTCATGTGTTAAATTTAACACCAAAAATGTTTAAATAAAAATAAAAAAAAACTGGAACCCGATAAATAGGACAAAAAAAAACGACTAACTAACCTAACCATTGTAGACCTCAAGTTTCCTACCATCATATAATGTCATTAGTTAATGAACAAATATATGGTCCCAATGCTATTATAACTATATTGGTGGGTAATAAATAGCTTAAATGTGAATAAAGATGATATCACTAATAGTGTCACAGATCTATTAAAGATGAATTGTAAGAAGATTATTTTGTGTGTTTTTCCATACTTTGAGCACTTTTCACATAGACAAAACAAGTACCTACATACACATGTTAAATATGCATACGCATTTTTTAGTTAGTCACCATAGTGATAGATTTTTAATTTTTAGACGTCGAATAGCGAAGCTATTAGCATTTAATGTTAATTCAGACATAGTATGTCGAAGTACCCAATGATTAGTTCCACCATTAGTAATAGTACTAATGTTATGGTTGCTGGCTCCGACACTTTACGACTAGCTAATAAGACAATAGTTGGTACTGTTGGCAATTTTTTGTCAACTTAACAATAAGGTATCTTCTAGCATACAAGCTAAAGGGGCCAAGCAAAAATCGTTTAATTTGTTTCTTCAAAACATTCAGGGTTTTTCTTCCAAACTATTGGAAATTGAATTATTTTTAGAAAAAACAATGTTTGACATCATTTGTTTTACTGAGCATTGGTTAAAGGATTTTGAAATGCTAATTGATTATAAAAATTATAATGTGGATTGTGGGCAGTTGTTTTTACCGAAAATCAATGTTCCGTGGGGGTGCACTAATCCTAATTAAGAATAGTATTAAATTTAAAACTCGTAAAGATATATTTGCACTGTCCGTTGAACATCACATTGAACTGCCTTGTGTTGAGTTGGATAGGCATGTCATAGTGTGTTTACAGGCCCTCTAATTATCAAAACTACTCCATTTTTTAATCTGTCATGGAGGATGTTATGGCAAAACTTATAACTGGTAACAAACTGGTAATTATCTGTGGAGACTTTAATGTTAATACTTTAGAAAATAATTCAGATAGCAGTAGATTATTAAATCTCTTCAAATAATTTAATTTAACAAATGTGTCTATAGAACTTACTCAACTACGACAACTATTGCTACATGTATCAATAATGTTTTTTGTTGCTGCAACTATTTAAAAAAGGCCATTGTACATTATCTGAAAAGAGCGGCCTAATGGTAAAACTTTTGAATTCAACTTACCGATACATTAAGTGCAGATAAAATCCAGACCAATAACATTCGGTAAACTAAATAAATTTAACAGCACTTTAATTAGCAAATTAGGTGATTGGAATCTTGAAGCGAACAAAGGTAATTTTTTGTATAACGATTTTATTTCAATAGTTCAAACCGAGTTCAATAAGACTTTTGAGAAAAAAACTAAAAATATCTGCCCTAAGTTTAGATTTAGTGACTGGGCAACTAAAGGAATCAGAATAAGTAGGGAAAGACTTTTTGAGCTGTATGGCCTTAAGCCTATTATTAACACTGAAACTTTTAATATTTATGTTGCTACATATTCAAAAATGTTTAAAAAACACTTGTAAGGGAGCTATGGCCTTGTACATTAGCAACAAAGATAAATTAGCAGATAATAAAGTAAAAACGGTTTGGAAAATTATAAAGAATGAAAGCAACAGGAACAAAAAACGTAATAATGTTTACACATTGGAGACACATCATGGTCTTTAGCGATAACAAACTAGTTGCAGAAGATTTTGTAAATTTCTTGGCTAGTATACCATCGTCATCGCATGCTTTTGTTTTATTGCAGGCGAACGTTGTAGCCTGCTCGACTGAATTTAACTTTAAGCATATAAACCCCACAACAGTAATAAAAATATAGCTTAGCTTAGCTTAGCTTAAATATAGCTTTTAAATAAATCAAGGTTGAGTTGACAGAAGATCTGTGGAGTATGTCTATCAAAGTTTGTATCTCTATTATTGAAACTATAGCGCCGTTCTTACCTTTAATGTTTAATTTGTGTATAGATCAAGGAGTCTGTCCTGATCTAATGAAATATAGTAAAGTGATACCACTTTTTAAATCCGGGGACAGTAAAGACACTAATAATTATAGGCCGGTGTCCGTGTGGCCGATTTTTAGCAAGATATTTGAAAAGGTAATGTTAAATCAAATGCTTAATCATTTTAACAAAAATAACATCTTACACGACGGTTTCACCAAAGGACGTTGTACAAACTGGTGTCTCCTTATTAAAACACATTTTTAATACGTGGGAAGAGGCACAAGATGCTATAGGGCATCTTCTGCGACTGTCTAAGGCGTTTGATTGTGTGGTTCATGAAACATTACTCCTGAAACTTGAGCATTACGGACTAGGCAAAACAGCGTTAAGCTTATTAAAATCTTATTTGATTGACAGACAGCAACTATTTCAAATAAACGGTGTCAATTCGTCGGGATTAAATGTGAAAATGGGGAAAACCCCAAGGTTAAATTTTAGGTCCTTTTTTATTTTTAGTTTATATTAATGATTTACCCTATTTGTTGCAAAATAATCGTAATATGGTGTTGTTTGCCAACGACACTTCTTTGATTTTTAAGATAAATAGAAGGACTAATAATCTTGATGAAGAAAATAACGCCCTACTGCGGGTCCAAAACTGGTTCACTGCTAATAATCTAGTTTGAAACGGGAAAAAAACTAAATGAATAAGATTATCCTTACCGAATTTCAGAAGTAGTGATTGTGACATAGTATTGAACAATGAAAAACTAGCCTTTGTCGATAAAACGGTTTTCCTGGGGATTACGCTTGTCTCAAGGCTGCAGTGGGGTCCTCGGATGGCTTAGCTCAGCTACATATGCTGTTAGAAAAATCCGCCAATTTACGGATGTTGATACCGCTAGACTAGTCTATTTTAGTTACTTTCATAGTATCATGTCAAACGGTATCTTACTATGGGGACGGGCTGCAGACATCGACTCAATCTTTATACTACAGAAAAGAGCCATCAGAGCTATTTACAATCTTCGCTGCTGCGATTCTCTAAGGGAACTGTTTAAGGATATTAACATCTTGACGGTACCTTGTCAATATATTTATGAAAACATCATGTACGTTAGAAAAAAATCTTCATCTTTTTAGCAAAAGAGGCGATACATATAATTATGTTACAAGAAATAGGAACCAATTAGTTCAACCAGGTTACAGACTCCTCTTCCTGTCATATCAAATTACTCAATTAAATTTGTCAAAAATATTATTTTCAGTTTCATTCTGTATCAGTAAATCAATATCCATCCAATTTAAAAAAAAGTATGGTACTCGTAACTATGTAGGTACTTAATTTTATTTCGAAAAGTATCAACGTATTCAGTCGCAGTATACGATTCGGCGCCAACCGGCGATGTATTTAGTTTTTCCAAGAAAACGCTAAATCTGACTGTCCAAGAGCGCGTCCGTGCGCGTAATGAACTAATGAGGCTTGAAGTCGTGCGTTCAATGACAACACAACTACTCTCAATATTTTTTCATACATTTTGTATGAAGAAATATTGAGTGGTTTTACTTTGGTCATAAATCATAAAGTTATCTATGTAGGTTCAAAATAATTAGCTAAGTATATGTCTAGATAACTATATAATCTGTATTATTTTATGATTTTGAAGCTAAAAATGTTCACTGGATTTAGCTTACGCGAATTTATTCAGAACCCTTTTTTGTAATTTCTTCGATTAGTGCGTTGGTAAAATCGTATTTATATGAAAATTTTATAAGAGACCATAATATATTATTTTATGCCATCCTGGAGATGAATATATTGCCTTTTATTTGATACAATGACATCCTCATAGTTATGGTTCCTAGTGCATCATATATAATGGAACCCGAAAAACCGATATATTTGTCGAAAAATTACCTTGTCCTTCACCTTGTGTTGGACACTAAAAGGATCAAAATAACTTTAATTTCGGAAGTCGGTGTTTCTCGGTATAGTTTGTTTCTTATTTAACACCGACTTATAAAATTAAAGTTATTTAGATCCTTTTAGTGTTTTTTTTTGTATTTTTTTTATTTCACACTTTTTAATTGCGATATACTTATAAACATAGTGCCTATTTCTCATGAAAATTCCAATTAAGTAACCCAAGCACTGCTGGGTTACATTGTTTTTTTTTTATGAAGTTGTGTCTACCTTCCACCTTCCGGCTCCATCATCAGATCAGTTCGATAGTACGAGTATCTAATAGACAAAGTGCATTTCATGACAATTCTAATAAGCACAAACACGGCTATATTACATTAATTAATTACGGAGTTCCAGTGCCTACCTTCCGGCTCCATCATCATCATCAGATCACTTCGATGATATCATTTTCAACACAACTATTCAGAAGCATTCATTTACTTGTATTGTCATAGTAAAGTCCCACAAACCTACTTTGAAAAAGGAGGATCCTCCGGCCAGACGGGTGTAATGTCTGGTGGGCAGCTGCCCGATAGATGATTTCGGGCTGTTCTATATGTTCTAATCGCTCGGAGAACTTTGATTGCGCGATGCCGGATTAGTTCTTATGTGACGCCATAGATGTCGCTACAATAGTCTCTAACAACAAATTTATAAAACCTTGCTTTTTGCCAAATTTCAAGATTCTGAGTCCGGGATCCCGGAGAGTGTCAAATATACGTTTTTTGCGACATAAACTGCCGTATCTTTTTTTTCGTTAACTTAGATTTTTGATTTTTTCACAGCATCAAGGGGCCGCAGACTTGAGTTTATGGTTATAATTTCAACTCGATACTTCCACGCGGTCCTTACATAAAGGGTATTGACAGATAGACGGACAACAAAGTGATCCTATAAAGGTTCCGTTTTTCCTTTTAGGTACGGAACCCTAAAAAAGCATATACCGGGATCCCGTAATACTGTGATCCCGGATATAAATTGGTCTTTTTTCAGTCACGGTATTGACGAGCCAATACCGTGATTACGATATTATAAATATTAATATATATTATTGCGATTTGTGAGCAGTGGTGGCCGAGTGGTAACTGCCCCGACTTACAAGTTGTAGGTCGCGGGTTCAAACCCAGCCAGGCGCATTACTTTGTGTAATTGATTTCATCACTACTGCTCTCAAAACGGTGAAGGAAAACATCGTGAGGAAACTGGCATGTCCTAGAACCAAAAATTCGAAGACATGTGACATCCACCAACCCGCACTGGGCCCGCGTGGTGGATTACGGCCCATTCCCTCCCCTAGAGAGGAGGCCTGAGTCCCAACAGTGGGAACATTATAAGGCCGACTATGCTATGCTATGCTATTGCGATTTGTTGTAATAAGTAGTAGGAAATTGTAATTATCTAAATTATTGTGTAAATTATGTATTGACTTGAAAAGACATTTTGACTGCGGAGTTTTTTTTTTTGGTGTATTTTCTTAGGGTTGTCAGCTAGGGAACACGGGCCTCATCAAAATTCTGTTCAATTAACGAATTTTTTTTTTATTAAATACTTATTTGCAAAATTAAAATAGTCACATTTTTTTTTTACTGAATGCTTATTATGCGATACCTACCTACAACGAAAATGCGATTTTTAAATTTTTGGTCGTATCTATCTCTAAAATGACAGGACTGATTTTGACGGGACTTTAACTCTCGGCTAGCTGATGTAAAGGAAAGTAACTTAAATTATATTTCATTCTCTCGCGGGAAAAGATTTCAAGCCACATAATACGTCTTCAATACGGTTGAACAAAATTTTACAGGATTTTTGCTGGGATATAGCTAATAGTGAGTAACGTAGGCAACTTTTTATTTTGCCGCTGGACGGGAATTAATTCCTGGGCAGACGGGTTGGAGGTGACATCTTCAAATAGTAACGGATTTTGACGGGGACGTTAGGTTATCATCAACATAATTTCAGCCGAGACGTTCACACAGTCCTCCCCCAAGCGTCGCCATAACGATCGGTCCTGTACGCCTCACATCCATCTGATTCTGACTTTCGTCTTGAGATACAGGGGTATGTTCGACGAGAAGATACAGTGCAGCTTCTCGAACGCTGCCCACCCGATTCAGATTCGACGATTGACGTCTTTCTCGAATTTAGACCTACCCAACTGGACCGTAAGGTTATAAGAAATAATAATTTAGACCGTACTTTATTATGTTCTATACATATAACTAGTCCATTCATCAGGATTTAACCGCGTAGGGCACCTTCTTGACTGCCTGGCCAAGATGAAGATTGAAATGAATACCTAAATTGGGTATTTCTGTACGAGTAATATGACTTTGTAAAATCTGCGAAGTAAACAAACATTTTTTTACACGATTGCCCCAAAACAAGGAGAGTGAGAATGTTCTTAATCTCCACGCAAACGTGGTTAGTTATTTAATTAACAAAAAAATTTCTATTAATTAAAAAAAAAATTTCTATTTACAGAAAGAAACCATAATAAAAACTGACTCGTGAAATAGAAACATAGTTCTTAAAATTCAATTATTATCCTAATTGAACTTGTAGTCAATATTAGTGATTAATTACCGATAATACTAATACCGGTATTGAAAAATTCCGGTATTTGAAAGCCGAGATTAGAATGAGCGCGTGAGTGACTGATATGCCGTTTCTCATAGTATCCAAACACAACGGTGATATACCTATATTATTATGCTATTGTCGTAATAATAACATATTGATATTTACAAAATATAGGCCTTTCATTTGGTCCGTTTTTTAAAAAAAATACAAAACCAAATTTCTTCAATAGGATGGCACTGTATTGGTTCGATATAACATTTTTTTCTACAATATCATGCTCAACATTTTCCGGAAAGCAATTCTATACTATTCGCGCGAACGGTTTATAAAGGAAATAATACGTTTCTCAAGAAAAATCTATAATATCTTTTCTAAGATTCAATTTTCCCTGTAATATTGGCTCTATAACCGCGAAGAACTTACGATAAGAACTTAGAATATTTTAAGGTTGAGAATTAGAAACAGACAGTAACAGACTTACGGAATGTTTTAGTACCTAGATTTTTTATTGGTGTTTTATTATTGTTGGTATAGGTGTCCTGGTCCTCCACGACGCTGAAAAAGAAAAACGTGCTTTAAATCTGGTAGCAGCCTATTGACACTTGCCAGATAGAAGTGATATGATATGTTGCTGGGGAGTCGGTTGCGCCACTTTTTCTTCCCAGGGGAAGAAATTTGGGGACTGTCTTGATGTACCTAAACTTGATGTTTTAAAAGTGCTGTTTTGCCTTTTAATAGCTATGCCTCGTTGTAGTTCGGTGAAATAAGATAGCAAGTTTTTAAAAATAGGGCAGAGCCGAAAAAGTCTGTAATTTTTGTTTCTCAAATTTATCGATTATATAAACGGTTCAGTTCAGTCATCAGGTCTCGCGCTATATTTGTAGGAAATTTTCAGGATTATTAGTTTACGCAGGACGTGATAGTGTGGCAACGGATTTCGACATAATCCGAGTTTATTGTTTTTTATCATCCCAGAATTCGTCATTCAATATAATTCTCGGGAACGTGTGTAGGTATCAAGTTGAAATTAAAACTATATAGTTTTAATTCTCAGGTCTCAAAAAGCTCAGGTCTGCGGTCCCTTAGAGTTGTGAAAAATTCAAACTTTAAGTTAACGATAAAAAAAGATACCGCCAATTACTACTCTGTCAAGAAAGTACCGGGAAAAGATCAATAGTACACAAAATGTCTGTTATTCCTCCAAATTTATTTTATCACCTTCAAAGTATGCTCCTTTAGAAACGATACACTAGCGCCAACGAATAATCCATTCATAAAAACATTTTTTAAACGCTGCTTCCGGAATTGAGTTCAGTTCTCGCCGCGAATTCTCCTTTATGTCTTCTATCGATTGAAAACGGGTGCCACGAAGTGGTAATTTGAGTTTACCCAGATATGGCTCCTGAGCCATATCTGGTGAATATGGTGGTTGCTGGATGGTATTTGTTGAGTGTTTGGTCAAAAATTCGTTCACAATGATACTTGAGCCTTGTGCGAAGGCGCATTGTCGTGGTGCAAAATCCAAGAATTTTCTTTCCACAAATCTGGCCTTTTTCGTCGAATTCGCTCTCTTAAACGCCGCATAACGCTCAAATAATATTCTTTATTTACCGTTAGACCTTCCGGTAAGAATTCAGAGTGCACAACACCGCGATAGTCAAAGAAAACAGTCAACATGACTTTGACTTTGATCGACTTTGGCGTGGTTTTTTCGGTTTCGGTTCAGTTGGAAGGCGCCACTCCGAAGCTTGTTGACTAGTTTGCATGTCAAACTCGTAAACCCACGTCTCGTTACCAGTAACAATGCGTTTCATGAATGTTGGGTCCGAACTGACTCGTTCTAGCATGTCCTCAGCGACTTCCATGCGATTGAGTTTTTGGAGAAAATTCAGATCTTTTGGGACTAGCCGAGCAGCAACATGTTTCATGCCCAAATGATTAGTTAAAATGGTACGGATCGACTCGTGAGATACAGAAAGTTCGGCGGCTATCTCTCTCAGAGTTGAATGGGGATTTTCAGTCACTATTTTCTTCACTTTTGCGATGTTAACTTCAGTTGCAGACGTTGACGGCCTACCAGAGCGAGGCAAATCTTCCATCACATCTCGACCGCTTTTGAACGTTTTGAACCACTCATAAGCACGAGTTTTTGATAAAGTCGATTCACCGTAAGCCTTCTGTAACATTTTCAGTAACTCCGAACACGAAATTCCATTGGCGATGCAAAATTTAAGACAAACACTTTGTTCGATATTTTTGTCCATTATGAAATTCGCAATACACACTATATATGATATTACTAAAACCAGCACTGTATTTAATATAAATAACAGATGCAACTCAAACTCCGCGCCAAAATGGAAAACAGTTGTGCCAATTTAACAACTACAAAAAAACAAAAATTTGAATTTGGAACCATAAACAAATCATCCATTCCCGATACTTTTTTGACTGAATGTATATCGCAAAAAAAGTGTATTTCAGCATTCTCAAGGGAATCCAAATTCATAGGGTTTTTTTTTTATTGTGTGGGAAAATCATCTTATGACATCCCCCGCTCTTGGGCGGAACGGGAGATAGTGTCAGACTTTTACTGACTAAAAACCCACTCCTGTTCCTTCGTTGCTTTTCGTACCGGGGCCGAGTCTTCCTTTAAGAATCAGACCCTTGGCCCAAGTAGGCTTCGACCCTGCTTGGCAGAGGCCAAGCAGGGTCGAAGCCTACTTGGGCCAAGGGTCTGAGGAGATGTCAGCAAACGTAGAGACGTTTGCTGACATTTCCTTGAGGTGCGCGTGGAATAGTACGCGCCGTCGACAACTTGGGCTCGGTCCGGACGGTTACCGGACGGTCGGACGGCGAGCCACCCATTGCTCGCTGTCCGCAAGCCCGCGCCTACGGTGGCCGGAAATCGGGATCGGAATCCCGGCGGCGGTTGGAGCGTAAGGACCGTTGCCTCACGCAATCGGCCGCCTCCTTAGCTAGCATTACTGCTTCGCAAAAGGAGGCGACCGCCTGCCACTCCTCCTCGCTCCGGCCCATGGCCTGAACCAAGGCCCGGTGCGAGATATTGCCGCCGCCGATTGCCCCCACGAGGACACGGCGTTGCTCTGCCCAAGCGGGGCACACCTCCACCGTGTGCTCTACCTTGTCCTCCGGGCGGTCCACACAGTGGCGACACCCGGGCGTCGTTTCCGCACGAATCCGGTGCAGGATCCTCCCAAACTTACCGTGTCCGGTGAGAACCTGCGTCATGCGGAAGGTGAGGACGCCGTGAGGTCTTTCCAACCACGCCTCAAAGAGGGGACTTACCGCCATAATTGTGGCGTGCCCAAAATTCATAGGGTACATACATCCTGTTGACCTAGAATCTTGATATTTGGCATGAAGCAAGGTTTCATAGCACAAGTATAGGAAAAAATCTGAAAACTGTAAATTTGTAGTTAAGTCACAAAAAAAACCTTTTTTGCGGTTCGGAAAAATCTTTGTAACTTAATTCGGGAATTGAATTTTCATTGGTAAGTTTGCACGGAACCTTCAGTGCGCGAGTCCGAATCGCACTTGCCCAGTTTTATTTATTATTTTACATTGAAGTCGGTTGTATTTTTTTTTGTAAAAAGTTTTTTATGTAAAGAATATTATACTTAAATTTTAAATTAAAAGTCGCACTGCATAGATACTATAGTAGATTTACAGAATTATTTGCTATTAAATTCTTTATCAGAATGATATAAATAAGGGCAGACATAAATCCGTTTTCCTGTCCGCATTTACGGAGAAAAGCAAAACCGACATCCACAGAATTCCGAATGCATTTAATAATTAGATTTTACCTGTTATATATCGCACCCCCGGTGCGACACTGTCACTTATGCAAAAATGTAGTTTTTCAGGAGAAGCATTTAAAACTTTCACACCTCACAAAACAATGACTTAAGAATATAAAGATGCGATGAACAGCTTATACTACAACGTCAACTTCCCTTAGACTTTTAACTTACGTTATTGCACCAAGTAAAGGGGTGCTTTAAGATCATTTTTAGATATTTAACTCATTTTTGCATTTTTTGCAAAAGTGACAGTGTCGCACCGGGGCGCGATTATTTTCTATTAGCGTTTTATTTATACGGTCGAAAAGATTTATGACGTATTAAAAAAAAACTACTTACTAAATCTCGTTCAAACCAATTTTCGGTGAAAGTTCGCATGGTAATACATCATCATACATCATATATTTTTTTTAGTTTTATCATTTTCTTATTTTAGAAGTTACAGGGGGACACATACATTTTAGAACTTTGGAAGTGTCTCTCGCGTAAAATATTCAGTCCAGAAAAAAAATTTATTAGAAACCTCAATATCATTTTGGAAGACCTATCTATAGATACCCCACACGTATGGGTTTGATGAATAAAAATTTTTGAGTTCAAGTTCTAAGTATGGGGAACCCCCAAAATTTATTGTTTTTTTTTTCTATTTTTGTGTGAAAATCTTAATGCGGTTCACAGAATACATCTACTTACCAAGTTTCAACAGTATAGTTCTTATAAATTCGGAAAAAAAAGTACGGACGGACAGACAGACATGTTGCCATTTGGCTCCGGAACCCTTAAAAAATAAATCTTTTACATTCCCTGACAAAAATCGCAACTCTAACGTCGAAAAAAAGAGTAACTCAAAAATCCGCGTTGGTGCTCTCTCAAAGGACTATTAGTTAATTAATTTTAAACTTTGTGTCAAATAAGGCATGGTAGATATTCGGTATTTAGTGAAAAAAGCGCGGCTGCTTGCTTTGTATGCGCCGAACCGGGGGCGTACGGGGCGCGAAAGAGGGTGCGGTGGACAGGCATGGGGATGAGGGCTCCACAGGCGGGCACGTGTTAGTTTTGTATCGCTGTTGCTCTAGTGTTAGCTGTAGTGTCCTCGGCGTCGGACGTTCTACCACAGACGATTGTTCCGTGACCGCTCACCAATGACTTATTTCAATTGTTCGGAATATAAGACATTAGCATAAATAACAGAAGTTAACAAACTTCGAACTGGAAATTTTCGGTAAGTATTTACAGTTTCTGAATAAGAATATTTTAGGCTCAACAGGTGGGTGTGTTTTTTGTTTGTTGCGATTTTTCGATTGTTAAGCCTTCGTTTAATGCCTTGTTAATACGAAAATTACCCCACCTAATAATTAAAAAAAACTCCCCAATTTTTATATAGGTAATTTAAACGGGCGTTCAAATTTTTTATTATTTACAGATCATGGGTGCTTGCTGTAGCAAGAGCCTAGTGGGGCCACCGGATCCCTACGGGCCATCAACGGCTGCCGTTCCTTCTTCCACGCGTACTTCCGAGTCGCGAGGATCCACAAGTAAAGATGTGGATCCACGTGTGATCGACAGTCTTGTGCTCGAACTTCTGAACCTGATAGCATCCTTTGTTGACAAGTAAGTGGACCGATTTTGTAATGCTAGGTCTTAGCCTAGGTGGAGAGGTACATAGAGGAACCACGGATGTCTTGAAGTGTTGCACCTAAAGGTAGGTACATGATTTTTTATATATATATTGTGTACTTTTTAGGACACAGCGATGAAGAACCTTGAGTTTTGGCGCAACTTCAGATATCTAGCAACTTGTTGATTGAGCGGTGGTAAACGGAATAACTGAAAATAAGTTTAGGGTTTGATTCCCGAGTTGGCATAGTGTTTATAGCATATTACATCTTAAATATCTCAGTAGCAACCCGCCAGTGTCTGGATTTCTGCTAGGTTCATGACAATAATTTCACAATCTATTAAAATTATGGGACATATTCGTAACTTTTTGGCGCAAACATGAGAAACGCGATTAGTTTTTTTTCTGTTATCTTAAGTTTAAAAATCGCAAAATAAAATATTTTTGTTTCTTTCTTTCTAACTGGCGAAATGAGGGAGTACACCGTAAAATTTACTCTCTTTAGGAATACAGGCGCGATGATACAGACGATCTGACCATTTATTTTTTACTCTTTTTATTAATAAAAAAAGTTCTTTGTTTGCGTACATAAAATAGCGAACAGCTTAAGAGCATTCATCCGCGCAGAAGTCATAATCAATGATTTCCGACGGACGCGTTGGCGCTGACGCGATTCCGCGTCTATTAGTGAAACTAAATAATTAATTGTAGTGTAAACAAATAAGTTATTAAAAAAATGATTATACCTTGTCTTAAATCGTAAATGTGTTCAATTAATAAGTCTAAAAAAAAAATTAAAAATGCCTCATATTTTATCCTAAAGTAACACGTTTAATATCTCGAAAAATGGCTAAAAATGACAGTTTTGAGATTACTTTTCTTAAATGAAAACTTATAGCCATCGCGTTTTTTTTTATTCAATGTTAAGTATCATTTTTTTTAAAAGTAAGCTTAATACACGGTTTGACTACTATCTCGCATCTGCGTAGACCGTCGACTGCTAGTTTTAAAAACGGCTTGGATAAGAACTGTTCTAATGGGGAAACTATACAACCATTTGAAAATGTTTTTAAACCATAATTACACTAGATTATGAAATTCCCAATAATATGACGTAAATATCTTATCTAGAAATCAAACACATTATTGTTATATTGTTGTCCGTCGGAAATCATTGATTTTGGCTTCTGCGTGGTTTTAACGGATGAATGCTTTTAACAACAATCATTTAAAATCTTATTTAAATAATAGTTTCACTAGCTAATTTTAATTAGGTTTTTAATTTACACATAACAGATTCACCTCGTTTCCCATACTCGTATAAACTGTATTACGTTGGAACAGTTTATCGGTCGCAGTAAAGGTTAGTTGTTACATTAGACTAGTGGTACTTAAATAATTCAGTAAGGTAACAAATAAAAGTAAGTTACTAACGTGAAATATAGCGGGTAAAAATAATAATAAAAAAATGAATCACCAGTTTTATTAAAGCAGAGCTTCTCAAAAATTTATGATTAAAATGCAACGCTTGTGACTGACGAGCTCCATGATTTGAAATTTCTGCGCGGTTTTTTAAAACATGACCATTTTGCGTTCCAAAGCTTTATTTGGGTTACCGAGAAAATGAATAGTTCCGTCCAAAACGGGACGTATAGTTAATGTAGCTATGTACAATTTATAGTTACAGTTAGGTACTTTTATTCATCAATTATTTATTATTACAAGAATGCTAACTTAGTGCTGGGCATGCCATAATCGCGGTGGTAAATTCCCTCTTTGAGGAGTGGCTGGAGAGCAGTGAAATGAAAATTTTTATGTGAAATCAAATATATTGAATTTTGAATTTTTCATAAGTCTGACAAGCTCTACCCTAGAGCGGGAGAAGTCACTGTATGATTTCCTAAAAAAAAGGGAAGTCAACTATTTTATTTACAACTTCCCTTTTTTTGGTAAGATTTGGCAGAATTGGTAGGATCAATATTTATTATGGAACATTCGATTTTTCCCCAATAGTACTCCATTACTACATTAAAGTCCGTGAATCGGGAATCGAACCAACTCAAATAGGGAGAAAGTACGTCTTTATTATCACTATTCGAAAGGGTCATTCTTGCGGATCAAAACCCCTTAAATTGTTTGAAAACTATTGAACGAATTTTCTTTCGGTTTCCACCAATAGACATGATTTCATACATAAGGAAGGTTTACGACGTGAATAAATACATGCAGTTACATGTATAATGCCGAGCATTTCGAAAATTTCTAACACCTGTGCAAAAATGCGGCGGGTCGCTAGCTTTTTAATGAATGTCTGTGATGCCTTTGAGTAATAATTAGTAGTTTCAAATTTAGAGGAAAATTTTCATCCAGGTTCATTTCTGTTATTCACCCCGGTTATCTGTAAAGGGCTGTGGCGGGATAATTCGGACGAATTCTGGCGAACTCATTAGTATTCGTACAGTTGCACACAGTTGGAAACTGAATATTATACTCGTAGTTTTATTAATTAAGCAGAATGTATCCTGTCATATTTTTTGCGCGGATCTAACTATCTATTAAGAGAAATTCGGATTGAAAACAATAAAACTGAAAACTTGAAGCGGTCTTAGGCCTATTTTCAGCTATATAAATTCTCATATAGCTAAAAATAGGCCTTTAATGAAATGTCAAACGTTCCCACCATTTCCGATGTATATAATAAACGTTTAAAATTTCCGACGGGTCGTACAATTGCTCACTCTTAAATCACCCATACCGCGGACACTCTGCGCTTAATGCTCTCCTAGACAAAAACACCGATTTTTGTATGTTTGGTGAAGAATGGAAGATGATACTGTCAGAATGTATGAAATTTTGTGAGATGAATGACTGTGTGTAATATTTATTAAATAGGTTCCGATAAAAATCCTGCGTGACTTCTGACTTCTGTTTTTAATTTTAATTATTGTTTTATTTTTTTTTCTGTATGTGTTTTAATGGTGTAATTGGTTTCGGCAGTTCTGTTTTAAATTAAATAAATAAAAAAATACAAATGATATCGGAAGTCGCTATTCCTGGTTTTGTTTCTTAATTTTTTTGTTAATTGGTTTTGTTTTGCACTTTTTAATTGTGGCACCATTCAAACAAATTAAACACTGCTATGGTTATGGATGAAACGATACGAGTAAATACAAGGACATACTCGATACTTTTCTCCGATACCAAGTTTTTATAGTATGGATACTTTGAAATTAAGTATCGAGTAGGTATCGGTCAAAAGTACTCGATATCAGTATATCAGGGACACAATTTCATATAACATTGATAGAAAAATTGCATATCATAAATTGAAATATTTGAACGCATCCTAGTTTTAGAAAGCTGAAGGAAAAAAATCAGTCATTGACATTGTTTTCGTTCGTTCCGCATCACGCCCATGCATACATGTTCGTTACAGTAGTCGGTGTTTTTTTTGTGTTTAAAACTTAATACTTTTGGAAAGCACTACAGAAACAGATTTTTGTTTTTCATAAGTTCTTATAAATTTGTACTTAAAAAAGAATACCAATACTTCTTATGGTTTTTACTCAAATTTTTCCAAAAACGATTCTAAACGAGTAAGTATCGATACTTTCCAATTGATAACGAGTAAGTATCGATACTTTTTTTTAGGTGGCAAATCATCTAATGACATCTCAAGGCCTGGGGTGGAGTGGGAGGGCATGTCAGAGTTTAACTGACTAAAACCCACTCCTGTTCCTTCTTTACCTTCGTTTCAGTGCCCCGGGGTTCACTTTCGCACAACCTGTGGCCCCAGTAGGCTTCGACCCTGCTGGGACCCTACGGTTTGCTGACATCTCCTTGAACCCTATTTGATGACCGATAATGTATCGAGTAAAATCATCGAAACCTCAGTGGTATCGTTTCATCCCTATAAAAGATGTCAAAACGCCCATAATGATTAAATTCACCCATTACTCTTCGAGTTGACATTTCCTTAACCAAATCTCATTTACTATATATTACTAACTTTTGCCCGCGGTTCTGCTCCCGTCAACTAACTACTCTACCCAACTCTATCCTACCCTGCCCTACACTACCTCACACTACCCCACTCTGCCCTACTCTATCCTACTCAACCCTACTCTTCCCCACTCTACCCTACTCTACAGTATATTAATTTAATATACCATTAAACACATCAACCGGTCAACTTCAAAATTTAAATTTTCAGCCATACTTACATAATTTACCTTAGACAACGTTACGTTTAGCTGTCAGTTGCGTTTTTTTTATTCCATGTCCGTTGCGTTTTGTTATACCACGTTTTATGTCGCAGTAATCAGGAACGGGATAAAAATCAATAAAGTATCCTATGTCCGTTTCCTGGTTATAAGCTACCTCCCCACCAATTTTCAGCCAAATCGGTTCAGTCGTCTTGAGTTATAAATAGTGTAACTAACACGACTTTCTTTTATATATATACTAGCTTTTGCCCGCGGCTTCGCTCCCGTTTGTATTCTACTACTCTACCCTACTTTACCCAACTCTACCCTACTCTACCCAACTCTACCCTACTCTACCCAACTCTACCCAAATCTACCCTACTCTACTCTACTCTACCCTAATCTACCCTACTCGATAAAATGTATCCTATGTCCGCCCGTCGGTTCTGAACTACCTCCCCACCAATTTTCAGCAAAATCGGTTGAGCAGTTCTTGAGTTATAAATAGTGTAACTAACACGACTTTCTTTTATATATATAGATAGACTAGTTTTGACTACTATATTCTACTCTACCCAACACTACCCTACCCTACTCTACCCCACTTTACCCTATTCTACCCTACCCTTCACCCCACTCTACCCTATTCTACCCTACTCGATATAAAGTATCCTATGTCCGTCTCCTGGTTCAAAGCTACCTCCCCACCAATTTTCAGCCAAATCGGTTTAGACGTCTTGAGTTATAAATAGTGTAACTAACACGACTTTCTTTTATATATACACCTAGATTTTTTTATCACCTTTCAAATTTAAACATTATAATCTTTGAGAAAAGTAATGATGTTTCTATTTTTTCTTTTAGTATCACTTAATACAAAAATATTGAGATAAGGCATCAGAGAATTGTCCAAAAGATGACAATGCTTGTGGACACTATGCGCTGCGCGCTACGTACACACACACACACACACACACCCACGCACAAACACCGCCGGGGCGCACGCGTCTAGCTCCGCCCCCAAACATGTTATCGATCTGTTATCAAAACATAAATTGCAAATTTTTGCTTCATACTTTCACGGGCAGGACCGTCAATTTGTAAAAGGCATGTCGTAATGTGATTATACAAGGTGCCAGATAAAAGTGGAATAAAGTAAGTACATTGACCTTTTCGTAAGATCTCTGCGTAAACAAGCAAATTAACTGTTTTTCGTTACAAGAAAATGTAAAGGATCGCAATAGAAGTCAATTCAAGACAGCTTTATGTCTTTATTTCCATCTTTAGGGTTCCGTACTTAGGATCACTTTATAGTCCGTCCGTCTGTCTGTCTGTCAAGACCTTTTATCTTATGAACGCATAGAGGTATCGAGTTGAAATTAAAATAACGTACTCAAGTCTGCAGACTCTTGAAGCTGTAAATAAATCAGATTTCTAAGTTAACTGAAAAAAAAAATACCGCCGTTTATGTTGCAAAAACGTATATTTCGACTCTCTCGTGGGAATCATAATTCATACGGTACTTCCTGTTGACCCAGAAACCTGAAATTTGGCACAAAGTAAGGTGTTATAGTACAGATATGGGAATAAATTTAAAAACTGTAAATATTTTATTTTTAATATTTTATTTTGCAATTCGGAAAAATATTCGAAACTCCATTCGGGATTGAACTGTTTACTTATATAAGTATGTACGGAACCCTCAGGGCGCGAGTCTGACTCGCACTTGCCCAGAATGGCTTAAAGTAGGAATCTCAACAAATGTAGGACCTTTATTCCAAGATTATTTGGCGCCTAGCTTAAAAAGTAATCCAATAGTACAAAGTTGATTTACGTTAGGCAAATCAACTTGCGTACCTACTTGAATCCAATCACAATCCTATTAGCATAGCTTTAAGAGTATGTCAATAATTGTTAATAACGTCCACCATTAAGCTAGCTCGAACATTAAGGTACCTTAGGTGTTTTTAGGTACTCCTACCGCTAAGCAGTCTTAATTGGACATTGTTTTTTTTTTTTCACTACATTCAATTCGATCTTTCAAGTCCGCAATAGTTTAAGTATCTCTCAGCCCGCAGCTGCCAAGAAACAGGACCTCCGCGAACTACGCACTATTTCACAATACTTGCAATTTGAATACATCGTATCGATGTCGGCCGGCGCTGCGCGGGCGCGGCGCGGCTCACGGGAACGCGGGAATTAGGAAATGCGTACTTGCGTCGCATGCGGCGGCTTCGCGTCGGCGTTTGAGAGGCGCGCGCGCTCTGGTGGTTACCTATCTCTTTCCGCACCACCTCGCTCGCTCGACGAAACGAAAGTATACGTTTTTCTATGTGACCACGCAAATTTGAAATTACGGAAATTCTATAATTTTTTTTTTTTTTGGAAAATTTTAGCTACTTTTTTTATTTCAAAAATGGAATGTTTGAATGACATCTAATTCTCAAAAAAAAAATCGAAGGTGATAAAAAATCTTCTTAAATAGATTTCTTCTATATACTCGTAGTTCCAATCAGTTTCGCAAGTTAAATTTAGGTAATAGTTTTTTTATTGGGTGGGAAAATCATCTTATGACATCCCCCGCTCTTGGGCGGAACGGGAGATAGTGTCAGACTTTTACTGACTAAAAACCCACTCCTGTTCCTTCGTTGCCTTCGTCCCAGGGCCCCGGGTTTCGCTTTCACACTACCCGTGTGGTTATGTTTGGTCAATTTGTAACTTTGTGGTAGTACCTACCACGAAGTTATAAGTTAACCAAATACAAAAAGAATAATCAAGATTGATCCGGGCGGTATAACGAATTGATAAGCCCTATAACATCGAATTTGACATTGGCGTAATGAGGGTCATTCGGCCAATTATTTTCAAATTCTATACTAGGGTGGACTTTACAAGTCAGCGTACCCCTTCAGAGCGTACTGGCGTGATGTTATGTTATAAAAATAAACAGACATGCGATTGCAACAATCCAATTCCAGAAGATTTGCTACGTTATATCTACCGATACGATTTTCCTACGAATAGCCACGATATCAAAAGTCGGAAAAGTTTAATAAGCATAGGTACATATTTTCTCAACGTTTCTTTGCGTTTCGTTGCTTTTAGCGATAAGACCGCCCATTGTGACCCTATAAATGTTAATTTCCTAATGTAAATTGTATTTTTGGTGTACAATAAAGAATATCTATCTATCTATCTTTGTAATTTTCTCTGGTACCGATAGGCTATACTTTGGTGGAAACTATTTCTCGGAAAGACTGAGAAGCGGATTAGAAAGTATCTATCAAATTTTAATGCGGTTTACTGTAGATGAAATGGAAGTAAAAATGTGCCTCACATAACTTATAAAAACTAAGAATATTTTTTTTTTAAATCCTATAATAAAAATCTGGGCAAAAATGTTTCTAAAGATCCAAGCCGTTTCGAAGGAGTAGAGAAAAGTTGCGAAATTGCTAAACGTTTTATTAGACAAACGAATTAATCGCACGAAAAGATCAATGGTTGATAATGTTGTTCATTAATCTAATAAACATATATTTTTTTCAAACCTTTAAGTTAGAGTAGGCTTCAGAAAGTCACTGTCTTATGGCACTGTTCGGACTCCTGGGCCTTAAGCGAATGGGAGTGGGTCGACAAAGTGTGACATTGTATGATTAGGGCGGGAGGAATGATAAGTTTCGTGACATCACATTTCAAAATAATCAAATAAAATAAAAATAAAGTATTAAGGAAAACTCGACCCTCTAATCTGCATCTTAGAGTGCATTATTTTTAGTACTCGTATAAACTAATTATAGGTACCTACTCTTTCCGCACTACTTCAAAGGATTTTTGCATTCAATACAGGAACCTGCCAATCTCACTACTTACTGTAATTACTTAGTGCACGGTAGGAAATTAACTTTCTATTTCATCATGTCGTATTTTTTTCCTTTTTGCATCAAAAGGAAAAGAAATTTGCTTTTTTGCAATGTTGTTTTTAAATAATTAAAAAACATTTATCTATCTAAACTGATTATTGAGTCTTAAAATATCATTACCTACTCGTGTGCAATTCCTGATACTGACTTGACTGAGCGGGAAGCATATTGTTATTCAATTGTTGAGCTGGTAACCTACAGCAATAATTTATAATATCAAAGTGCAAGATGTTGTTCATCAATTGATTGTGTGTTGTTCAGAGAAACAAAGTTTGCCGAGGCGCATTCTTAGCTGCATTATGTATCCTTATTAGACATAGGTAGTTACCTAGTTAGACTAAACGAGAACACCTTCCAACCATCCATGGCCCTACCTACATCATGTCATATGGGCCGAATCGCAAGGAGACGACTCTGGACCGCAGCCGCTTCTTGACTCCTTTATAAATTATCTCGTCTTGTCCCCCGTTGATGCCTTTCCTCCCATTCTGGGGCGGCAATCCAGCTGACACCCCTCTCACCGGTCAATAGTAAACGAGAACAATTCATTTGGGCTAGGGCCTGGTGGCTTAAAGACCTATCGGACAATACGGCCTCGACCACAGCTGGTCTCTTGAGCATTATATCGGCCACAGAAGCCCCAATTATCATGACGTTGTAAAATGTCAAGTGTCCGAGCAAGAAAGAGGAATGGAGTTATATACCCTATATAGCTCCAACCCTGTAACAGTTCAGTTTAGGTCGTCAAATGGATCAAGTTAAGAGGTCGTGGTCGTGCCTCTGATTAGAATGTCGTGGGAAAAAATTTTTCTTGATCGAAACATCCTCGTACATGTCTTACTACGTAGGTAACGCGAATGCGATCCGATGCGGTTTACGCGAATACAACGCGAAGCAACGACAATATTGTGCATTCACGCGAATTCGCCGCTTCAGCCGCAATTAAATAAAAACATGGCACCTTACTGCAAGTGTTCGCGCGAAAATATCAATCGGCGTCCATTTCAAGTGCGGTTGGTTACGTAGGCCTCCTCAATAGAGTAGGTATGTAATGTTTTTTTTATTGAAATAAACTAGTGCTTGAATGCAATCTCACTTGATGGTAACCTGTGATGCAATCGTTGATGGTGAGGCGCACTAGTTCATTAAAAGCCTATTCACTCTAGCCTTGAAGACCCCTAAATAATAATAATTAACTAATTATTATTTATTCCATTCGCGCCGCTTCGCTTTGCGTTTGCGTTGGGTCGCCTATGTTCCACACCGCGTTATTCTGATAATTTGTAAGGCGGGTGAAGTATTTCGCCTTTTACTTTCTTTCACCACCTAATGCCATCATTGAATTCCAGGTAGTTACAATAGTAGCGTGGTGTATCGTGGATGAACGGTTTTGCAAGAATTAAATAAAAAACTTGACTGAGAAATACTGCAAGCGTTTACTCAAAACAAATGTAAAAAGTAAAAAAGCAAAACTTAAAGAAGCAGCCCATTTTCTCTATACCTTTTTTTTCTCATATAGGATCATTTTTTTGTCCACTCGTCTGTCTTTCGGTCCCTTTATCTCGGGAACGCGTGGAGGTATCGAGTTGAAATTAAAACCATATACTCAAGTCCTCGGTCCCTAGAAGCTGTGAAAAAATGAAAGTTCTGAGTTAACGAAAAAAAAGATACGGCCGTTTATGTCGCAAAAAAAGAGTATTTCGACACTTTCGAGAAAATCAAAATTCATAGGGTATTTTCCATTGACCTAGAATCCTGAAATTTACCATTGAGCAGGGTCTCATAGCACACATATAGGAAAAAATCTGAAAACTGTAAAGTAGTTACGTCACAAAAAAAAGTAAAGTAGTTACGTCACAAAAAAAACCTTTGTGAGATAGATACAATTAAATTAAATATAATTCTTATTTGGCTGATTTGAAATGAAAAACTAGTTACAGGCATTTTGTTTTACGTATGATATACCGCAACTTAATATTTTTTTGTAGTAAGTAGCAACCTAGATCATGCTATCAATAATATAATATAATAACAGGGAACTGTACAACAATATCAAATATTACTTGCCTATAAACATATTATTATTTTATTAATTAGGTTCATGACATTGTGTCTGGTTCAAAATATATTATAATTAGTTATTAACTAAATCTAAGATATAATATATTTCATCATCATCTTCCTGCCCTTGTCCCATCTTATTTGGGGTCGGCGCAACACGTCTTTTTCTTCCATTCTATCCTGTAAACCGTCATGCTATCACTAACTTCCTTTTCTTTCATATCACTGTTTACACAATCCATCCATCTTTACATGTATACTCATAACTCTTTTAGTAACATGCGTTTCTTCCCTCCTCTTTACATTACCATACCAAGACAAATGATTCCCCTTCAACTTTTCAGTCACTGGCGCTACTTTCAAACTTCCTCTAATATACTCGTACTCATTTCTCACTTTATCCATTCTCGTCACACCACACACCCATCTCAACATTCTCATCTCCGCTACACGCAATCTTTATTCATCCGTAAACACGTAAATAATTTTTATTTTTATTAATTAATTTCATCCGTTAATAAAAAAAAATACATTTACTGTATTATAACTTACATTTTGTTAGGTACCTTTCCGAATGATAAAAAAAGTTTTTCAACCACTGATGCTCCATTGAAAGAGGTGGCATAGAATGTTAATCTCGTAAATATTAACTAATGAATGTCTAACGTATGTAGGAATCTGTTAAAATTTTGGCAGTTCCTTTTATCAGTGGACCATTAGAACGACATTGTGCAGTCATTGCTTTTAGTAAGCCCAGTATTGTCATTCTACCACAACTCTATTACGAGACCATTGACCGATCATTATGAATTAGCAGATTACGAACTTTTAGCAAAATGACAATTGGATCGTGTTGAAATGACGGATTTATAAAAATAGCAGATTTGGGCCCCAGGACTGTATTACGAACATCATAAGCAACAACTTTTGTTCTATGACTTTTAAAACATTATCAACCGACTTAAAAAAAAAGGTTGTATTTTTTATGTGCGGTACCTCAGAATTCCGTCGTTTATGGACCGATTTGCAAAATTTTTTTTCGTCTTAGAGTATATGCTTTCCGATTGGTGTTATTTTTTCAGAATCCAGTTCTGATGATTGGATTCATGAGAAATCAAGGGAACTCCTCAAATATTATAGGCAACCATATAGTGATTTTTGTATTTTTATTATACGATTTTACGATATAAATTGGGTTCCCCCTGACAATAAAAACCACGCACACTTTTAACAACACCGCCCGGACGCCCGCCGGACACCCTTCAAACTAGGACAGATCCGGGGAAACCCGGACGGATGGCAGCCCTAAGTATTTGTATAAGCCGTTATTCATGGTGAAGAATTGTTCAAAGGAATTATAATTAGTATCTGTCTATAAACATTCCGCTGTTGGACAGAAACCTCTTCCAGATACAATTGGAGTGAAATTAATATATTCTGCTACCTTGGCAAGATGGATTGTACATTTTTTTTTTGTCGTTTCAGTTGAACAGTTATTAGATTTATATAAACTGTTGTTACTTAAATAATATTTACAGTTTGATGTAAATTCCATTCTGATTAACGTTCAGTATTCATTGTTATTGTTTAGGATTGGATTCGAGACGGGATTGTACATTCCTTGATAATGAGTGTGCCTGTGATAGTTTTAATTTGACATTTGCTATATTATATTAATATACTTATAAAGAAATACTTAACTAACTATAAACATATACACGCATACATTGAAAAAAAACCGGGCAAGTTCTAATCGAACTCGTGCACTGAGGGTTCCGTACAAACTTACGTATGTGTGAACAGCTCCATTTCCGATTTGAGTTAGGAAGATTTTTCCGAGTGGTAAAAAGTTTTTTTTGTGACGTTACTAAAAATGTAAATTTTTAGTTACGTCGTTTTCAGATTTTTTACTATACGTTTTCAGTTTTCTTTTTACTATACTTGTGCTATAAGACCTTGCTTCATGCTAAGTTTCAGGATTTTAGGTCAATAGGAAGTAACCTATGAATTCTGATTCCCGTGAGAGTGTCGAATTATACGTATTTTTTGCGACATAAACGGCTGTATCTTTTTTTTTCGTTAATTTAGAATTTTGATTTTTTCACAGCATCAAGGGACCACAGACTTGAGTATATGGTTTTAATTTCAACTCGATACTTCCACACGTTCCCGAGATAAAGGGTTTTGCCAGACAGACGGCCAGACGGACAACAAAGTGATCCTATACCGGTACTGTTTAACTAATTAAAAACAATCTAAAATAAATATGGCTAGAAACTCCTCCGCTGTCGACTGTTATTGCGTCCACAAGATTAATGGCGTTGTAACGTTGTATGACAACGTTTGTTCTCTGTCCAAGGTAAAAGCCAGCCCTTTGGTAACGTTCAGTGTCTGAATAACATGAGTGTATTATATCAAAGGTCAATCATTTCTACTAGTCCTTTCCATGTAGACCTTTAGATAGCAACACACTACTGTTATTTTCCACAGCGTCAAAAACACATCCGGTCGAGGCCATATACAATATTTATTATTGTTTGTAATGATATTAATTACCGAACGAAGATTGTTCGAGGGAAAAAAATTGTAAGTAGTGTTTTTCCACATTGCCATGACGATATCTGTGTTACATTTCACAAAAAAATAGCTTTGATTAGTTGTTATTGTACAAATGATACTTTAATATCCAGTATCAGTAAACCATTTTTCAAGTATAGACTAACTGCGTGGGTCCGAAATAAATTGTTAGTGCTTTTCAGATATGAAATAATTATAATTTGATCGAAGTCAGGTTAATTTGTTCCACGCTAATGATTAAGGAGCTTTCAAATGACAGTTAACAAACAATCAAACTTAAACTCGCGTGAAAAGCGACGTAACGTATTTGGAACTGAAATTCACACCACCACCCTCGATAAACGAACTCTTCTAATGATTCGTACAAAAAAAAGTAGATAATAAGACGGAAGTTCTTATTTTAAACTACTGGCATTGACAACGGGCCGTTCATTGTTATTATAAGTAATCTGGCTAAGTCTAGCACGTGTCATTTAAAACACTGCGCTAATATTGTGTTTGCCTATGTAGTTGCCGTTTTACAAACAGATCCAAAGTGACTCCACATTGTACTGTCATAATTTCGGATCGACTTAGAATTCCAAGTTCAAATGAACTTTATAGATCAAGATCCCAGAGCTGTCTGACATAACTTATTTTCACATGGATGAAACCTTCAGTAGCTTCTCATGTGCTTTGAATACCTGTGTGCTTGTGGAGCTCCTCCTTGGAGCCGCTGGGCAGGTACCCGGTGAGAAAGGAAATTAAAAATAAGAGTTACTTAACTTAAATTTTTTTGGCTGTAGATTTATAGATGTTTTGTAGAATATTATTCTAAAGTAGTATCATAAGTGTCAGACATTTTCCATGGACCAGTACTTCTGTCAGACACTTTAAAGCTAAAAAAAAATGAACTTACTTATTTTTACATGTCTGATTTTTAAATATGTTATTGAGGTAAATACAGGAGCCTCAAGGGGATCTCCGCCCCAAGGGGGATCTCCACGTGTAAACAGGTATTCAAATCACATGAGACGCTACTGAGAACCTAAGATTTCATCCATGTGAAAATAAGTTATGTCTGATAGCTCTGGGATCTTAGTATATTATATTTTTGGCATTTATAAATATAGTTATAATTTTTTTTCCTTAAGTTATGTTTTTTACCCGACTGCAAGAGGGGTTATGTTTTTCGCGCGTATCTTGTATGTTTAATTATATGTATGTAATATTCTTTCTTTACATCTCATATCTTCCAAACCACTGAACGGATTTAAATAATTAAGATATCGTTAGATTCGTCTTGATAACCATAGTGTTCTTAGAAAGGAGTACAGGAGACGTTAAAAAAAAAAAAACAACAAACAACTGTGAGATGCCATAATTTAGAGCATGGTATATCAAGACAATAATAAAAAATAAAAACAGTAGTAAATATGTTATTTATTATTTACTAGCTTTTACTCGCGACTTAGTTACTCCCCTTTTTTGAGGCAATCGTGTAAAAAAATGTTATGTAGTTCAGAGATAAATTCTCCCCTGGAAACTTAGTCCTGTTTCTAAGAGAAAATGAAAAGTAGCCTAAGTTACTCCTTGTAACATCAACTATCCGTCAGTTGTCTCCTCTTTGAGGAGTGGCTGGAGGGGCGTCATGGCGTCCTCACCTTCCGTATGACGCAGGTCTTCACCGGAAATGATAAGTTCAGGAGATTCCCATACCGGATTCAGGTGGAACAAACGCACGGGGGTGTCACCGTTGTGCGGACCGCTCGGAGGATATGAGATGTGAGCGGGCACTAGGCGGCGGTGACCTTTCGCGCCAGTCCCTGGTCCAAGCCATGGTCCGGAGCGAGGCGAAATGGGTGGGGGTCGATTCCTTCTGCGAAGCAGTAATGCTAGTGATACCAACTACCAACCACCGTAGGCTCGGACGACGCGCAATGTGTAGCTCGCTGTCCGGCCGTCCAGCTATTGTCCGGACTGAGCCCAAATCGTCGACAGCGCGTCGTTTACTACGCGTTCCTCGAAGATATGTCATGGCCCAGCAGGGCTATTGGCTACTAGGGTCAAGGGAGGACTTCAGAAAAGGTAACCCGTGGTCCTACAATGCAAAGAGCAATTAAAGGAACCTAGGTGTGGTTTTACCCATTAAAAGTCTGTCGCGCTCTCCCTCTCCGCCCCAGAGCGAGAAAAGTTATTATATAATTACCAACATGAAAATAAGCTTTCACAGCCGAAATTAAATCCCGTTTCCGCGAGAATATAAGAGGTTGCTTAGCCATTCATTATATTAGCTATTTCCCAATGAAAGAGCCTTCAACTTTTGTTTAACCGTGTCGCAGACGTATCCCGTATTTTGAAATCCCATTCCCGCGATAAATTAAAAGAAGCCTAATTTAATTCTTGTAACATCACCTATCTGTCAGTAAAAGTCCCTCATAGTTGGTCTAACCGTTCCGGAGATGCCCCTTATCCCCTGATATTAAGATAAACTCCCTCACCAGAGAATGAAGATACCCCTGCCCTCGAGAATTGAGTCCCGTGCCGTGGAAATATACAAAATATAATAAATTACTTTTATATAAGTACTCCTTACTTAGCTATAAGTATCCAATGGGATACTTATAGCTAAGTACTACTTAGTAAGTAAGACTTTACATGTAAAGTTACGTCAAATTTTGTTGAACTTCACCTAAGAAGAAATGAAAAGTAACCTAAGTACCTGCTTGTAACATTTGCTTTCAGTCAGTGAATACTCCAACAAAATCGTCTTATATAAGTACTACTTAATAAGACTTTAAATGTAAAGTTACATAAAATTTTGTTGAACTGTTTGGAAGACTTTTCCAATATTAAGAAATTCACCTAAGAAGAAATGAAAAGTAACCTAAGTACCTGCTCGTAACATTTGCTTTCGGTCAGTGAATACTCCAACAAAATCGTCTTATATAAGTACTTAGTACTTAGTAAGTAAGACTTAAAATATAAAGTTACGTCAAATTTTGTTGAACTGTTTGGAAGACTTGTCCAATATTAAGAAATTCACCTAAGAAGAAATGAAAAGTAACTTAAGTACCTGCTTGTAACATTTGCTTTCGGTCAGTGAATACTCCAACAAAATCGTTCTAGTCGTTTCGGATATTAGTCGAAACAAATCGACAGATAACTAAAAATTTCAAAATTCACATTATTGTTATAAGTATCGACACATATATTTTTGTAAGAATGTTTTTTTTTTGTTGATACTAGCTTCTGCCAGCAGCTTCGCCCGCGTGAATTTAGGTTTCTCTATACAAACTTTGTGCCCCTGTTTCATCCTTTTAGGGGGCGAATTTTGGAAAATCCTTTCTTAGTGCTCGCCTACGTCATAAAAGGAAACCTTGTACAAAATTTCACGTTGCTAGTACCAGTAGTTTCGGCTGTGCGTTGATATGTCAGTCAGACAGTTTTTTTTTTTTTTTTTTTATTATTCTCTATAGGTTCGCGCTTGACCGCCATCTCACCTGATGGAAAGCGATGATGCGGTCGACGATGGAACGCGCTTACCTAGAAGCAACCTATTCACTCTTGACTTAAAGATTACCGGGTTGCGGGTTGTTGTTTCTCCTTTTATATAGATTATATAGTTTACAAACAGACACTTTTATTTTATTGAAGATACAAAATAAGAGAGGCGGATGACTAGTTAGGTTTGTGAACTTTAAAGTGATAAATGTACGCCTAAAATAGAGAGAATAAATAGTGATATTAGATTATAATAAATAAAAAGTGTAAAATAAAAAAAACTAACTAATAATAACTGAACTAGTTTTTTTCTTTTCAGTTTTTATTTTAAGTTATTTTTTGCGCAGTCGAAATATTTTTTTAATTTTCTTTTTTCTGTAGTTTCGCTATATTTATAATCAATTTTCCAAGAAATTAAAAAAAAAACTCGAGTTATTTTGTAACATGAGTTCTACCGTGAAAACTGTTTTTTTTCGAGGATAAAAAATATTTAATGATTTTTCTCGATTCAGGGTGGAATGAGACAGCGTGTCACACTTATACTGACTTAAACCTTACCTATGTTTCTTCAGTTGTATTTTGCGTAAAAGGACCACGAGTATCCTTTTCGTACCTTTCCCCTTGGCCCTTGATGCAGCCGCCTCCTTCTCTAAAATTAATGCTTCGCGGGATGCGACCGCGCTCATTCCCTCTCGTACCGGACCATAGAGTGAAAACATTTTTTTTTTACAGTGGGAAATCATCCAAAGACATCTCCTGCTTTTGGGCGGAACGTGAAGGCGTGTCAGAGTTTTACTGACTAAAACCCAGTCCTGCTCCTTTTTTGCCTTTGTTCCAGGGCCCCGGAGTTCACTTTTACTTAACCCTTGGCTCCACGATTTGCTGACATCTAGAGACACGCATGGAACACTACGAGCTGTTGAAGACTTGGGCTCGGTCCGGATGGTATAGGCCTGCCATTCCTCCTCGCTCCGGCCTGCACCATAGTCCGGCGCGAGAGATCGTTACCGCCGATTGCCCTCACGACAGACCTATACCGTATTCTCCACGGTGTCCTTCGGGCGGTCCACAAAATGGTTATACCAGAGCATTTCTTCCGCACAGTGGCGTATCTAGGCGTGGGTAAAGTAGGCCCTCGCCCACGGCCTCGCTCCCAAAGCGGCCTCGCACAAGCGAGGGCTCTTTAAGAACAGGGGTTTTTATAGTTGATAGGCTCGCGTTTGACCACTATTTCACCTGATTGTAAGCGACGATGTTGTCGAACATTGGTTCGCGTCAGTCGGTGTGTCGTTTTCGAAAGTATGAAAGACAAAAGGCCTCGCTGATGTGTCTTCTCCACGTCTAAATTAGTCCACGCTACGCCTTTGCTTCCGTACGAAACCAGTGTAGGAACCTCTAGAACTTACCATGTCCGGTGAGGACACACGTCTTGCTGAAGGTAAGGACGCCGTGTCGTCTAAGAGGGGACTTACCGCCATAATTATGCCTTTACTGGATTAGTTTAAGATTTCAATAGAAGCCTCGATAATATCTACAAGATACTCATCATCATCTTCCTGCCCTTGTCCCATCTTATTTGGGGTCGGCGCAACACGTTTTTTTCTTCCATTCTATCCTGTCAACCGTCATACTATCACTAACTTCCTTTTCTTTTATATCACTGTTCACACAATCAATCCATCTTTTCTTTGGCCTCCCTCTCCCTCTCCACCCATCCACATGTATACTCATAACTCTTTTAGTAACATGTGTTTCATCTCTCCTCTTTACATGACCATACCAAGACAAACGATTCCCCTTCAACTTTTAAGTCACTGGCGCCACTTTCAAACTTTCTCTAATATATTCATTTCTCACTTTATCCATTCTCGTCACACCACACATCCATCTCAACATTCTCATCTCCGCTACATGCAATCTTTTTTCATCCGTTTTTTTCACAGCCCAACATTCTGATCCATACAGTATGACAGGTCTTATCACGGACTTGTAGATTTTACCCTTCAACTTGAGGGGCATCCGTGGGTCACAAATTGTTCCAGTGACCTGTCGCCATTTCATCCATCCTGTATTGATCCGATGTGATACGTCTCGGTCTACCTCGCCATCTCCTTGGATAAGCGACCCGAGGTACCGAAAGTCGGAGCAGATTGGTATGGGCGTTCCAGCGAGAGCTAAGGGCATAAGACCGGAGAGACCACCGAAATCGCATAACAAGTATTCCGTTTTGGTTCTACTCAATTTCAGGCCAACACTCTCCATATCTACAAGATAATGTGTTTCTAAAATATCGAATGAAAAATGTGTAATCCCCGAAATGCAACTCGACATACATTTTCACTGTTTTTCATACAACCGCTCTTACGCGATTATGACGTTATTACACATTTTGGAACCACAGTATCTTGTGGATACTATCTAGGCTTCTATTGAAATCAATTTATAAATTTGTTGAGAACTAATGAAAATCTGCTATTTTGCATGAACTTTTACACTTCATAATATATTAAAAAAATTAAAAAGATAAAAATAAAACCATTCTGCGGACCGGATATTCTGCGGACTGGACATTTTGCGAACTGGACATTCTGCGAATTGGACTTTTTGCGTCTCCTGGAAATTTTGCGAATTGGATATTCTGCGCCTGAATGATTTTAAAAGTACCTTCTGCAAAATATTGTTTAAACTTCGATCGTAAAATTTTCCTAGATGTCTTTGTTGCGAAGACCAGTACTTTATCACGACTTCCATCGTCTGCTACTAAAAAATTCTTGTTTAAAACTTTCGGTATAGATACTTGCTCCAACTTTTCAAAAACCAATCGATCACTTTTCAAATACTTTTTTCTCGCTCGATACAATCTTTTTAGGGTTCCGTAGTCAACTAGGAACCCTTATAGTTTCGCCAAGTCTGTCTGTCTGTCTGTCCGTCAGCGGATTATCTCAGTGACCGTTACCTCTAGAAAGCTGAAATTTGGTATCAAAATGTATATCAATCACGTCGACAATTTAGTAAAATAAAAAGTGGAAAATAATTTTTATTAGGGTGGCCCCTGCACGTGAAGTGGGGAGTGATTTTTTTTCATTTCGACCCTAACGTGTGATATATTGTTGAATATTTATTTAAATATTAATAGAGGTTAACTAAAATAATTTTTTGATAATGTTAATATGTTAGGAAATAATCGATCCAAAATTTTAAAAAATATGTGTGAACCATAAGTTTAGATAATATAAAAAAATTCAAAAGTAGAACTTTATAAACACTTTCTAGGAAAATTATTTTGAACTTGATGGGTTAAACAGTTTTTGAAAAGTTGTACAAACTAATTTCTGAACTAAGTTTGTAATTTAACCGTAATTGCAAACAATTTTTTAACTTAGTTTACATATTTTATTATCCTGAACAAATCTTCTTTCAAATAAAAAAAGAATTATTAAAATCTGTTCCCACAATCCAAAATTACCAACGAAAACCCAACATAACCAGTCCAGTTTGTATAAATTAGTAACCCAATTTCCCGAGAGATGGCGCTGTACTTTGGGTTACTTTGCACTGTTAAGATTTTTCCTGAGTTGATGAGGTTGGGACGGGTATGAGCTATTATATTGTTGAATTGTTATCTCTCGTTGGCATTGATGGTATTTGTTCTTGCTCGTTGTCTGTCGTTCATTAAGTCTTAAGTGGGGACACTTATTGTGACGAACGGGAAACTACGAAACCCTACACTGAGCGTGGCCCGACACGCTCTTGGCCGGTTTTTTACTGTGATAAGTTGGCTGGCTGGGTTGGTTAGTTGGTTGTTAACTGAACTTTTGAGTTAAGCTTGCCTATGTACATGAACTTTGTTATCTACTTATTTTATAAGTTGTTTTGGTGTACAATAAAGAATTAAAGAAGAATTGGAAGTAATATTTGAGTCTTGTTTGCATCTAATGCTGAATCAACAAATCTATTTTTAAATAATGTCTTCATTGGTGTTATACCGATTCCTTGAGTGGACACACACATACAGTATCCTTCGACACCGCCAATGTGTTCCGAATTGTAATACCGCTTGTTGTGTATAAAATATAAATTTTAGTTAAGTATGTTTTTGTTGAACCTATCAACAATTGTTTGAATGTTTTTAATTTTTTTTTTTTATTTGCTTTTTTCTTCCGATTCACGTTTAGGCTAAAACTCACAGAGACATGATTTCGGAGCTATAATTTGGAGATTCTACTGGATATCTACTACCAAAATAAATATAATTAGCTTTCAAATATCCTAGACTTCAATTATAATAGTGGCTAGTGGATTTTTCTAGTGCTTTAGTAAAATTCAATTTCTTACTAAAATGCGATCACTCGGGTGATACCGACGATGATGTTGCAAACAAAAATGATTCGTCTGAAGACGAATTAATAAATAGCTGTTATTGAATAATTTGCATGTTGATTTACATACTAATGTTTATTTACTCACAAATGGTATTTTGATCAACGGGTTGTTAAATTTTATCACTTATTATTAAAGGAAACTAATAACCTATATGCCTACTTATTTTACTTCTACAACACAGTTTTTTTTGTGGGAAATTTTGCGATTTTGTCTGTAGGATTTTTTTTTTGTAAACCACCAGAATTATTGGTATTCTGGTGTTTTTAAAAGTTGACTCTAGTGGTAAGTTAGTGTAACTGTTGGCAACACTGGACGTATCACCTCTCTAGTAGTCTCTTCATAGCAAAACAGTCTTGTTGTCTTCACGTCGTAGACGAGTATATCTAAAACAGTCTTGTCTCAATGGAGGCAGGCCCTTAACGGTTTTTTTTAAATTTAGCAGTTCAGGTGTAACATTGAATCAATACTCATGACTGGTTTTACCAAATCCAAGGCCAGCTTCATATAGCAAATAAAAATGTCTGCTTACTTGCCATATGGACCGAACCAGATTTTCCCGTAAAAAGATTAAAAATCTACAAAGACGACGAATTTTGGTCGTTAAACATGTTACCCAAATCACAGAAAAATAGTACAAGTACAGTTTCTCAGTTACTCTTCGAAAGAAGACACGGCCCTGGAACGCAAGGCAAAGAAGAAACATAGGAGTGGGTTTTAGCGGTTGGGAGGGAGTGTCAGATGACACTCCCTCTGGCTCCGCCCAAGAGCGGCAGAAATCATTGGATGATTAACCACCCAAAAAACAGGGCAAGTGCGAGTCGGACTCGCGCTCTGAGGGTTCCGCACAAACTTACCTATGAAAACAGTTCGATTCCCGAATTGAGTTACGAAGATTTTACCGAATCGTTATTTTTTTTTTGTGACTTAATTACAAATTTACAGTTTTCAGATTTATTCCTATATATTTATACTATAGAACCTTGTTTTATGCCGAATTTCTGGATTCTGGGTCAACGGGAAGTACCCTATGAATTTTGATTCCCTTGAGAGTTTTTGCTAGACGATTTTTGCGACGTAAACGGCCGTATCTTTTTTCCGTTACCTTAGAAGTTTTATTTTTTTTACCGTTTCAAGGAGTATACGGTTTTAATGTCAACTTGATGCCTTTACGTGGACTTCTCATATAAAGGGTCTTGATAGACAGACACACAAATGGACGGACAACAAATTGATCCTACAAGGGTTCCGTTTTTTCCTTTTGAGGTACGGAACCCTAAAAATAAAAAGTATTGTGCTTAAGCATTTGAAGTTTAATAAAAGGAATTCTGAATGTCAATAGTGTCAGAAATATTACAATAAAATTTAAAACGCTACTGAAGTAATGACAACAAGACAGTGTCAGTGATGCGACATTGACACTAACATCTCGCTTGCTCTGATAGCACTACTAACTCTTGGAAATTTGGAATAAATTTGGATGTGTTTCGTAATATGAAGTAATATCAAAAATGATGAATGAAAATTTAATGTTTTTCCAATTTTTATTTTATAACTTGATACTATTAGCTATGTTTCTACGGAAATAATATTAGAAATATTGTTGTTAATAATACAAAAAAAAAAAACAAAATGAAAGCATGTAAGTAATTTACGTTATAAGTAAGTTTTAAAAACAAAAATGTCATAGAAACTAGATAAAACACAGCACATGATGATGGTGCAGCACAGTTATGCCTGGTTTATACATGGTCCGACAGATTGATGTATTTTATTGTGTGTCTATTTGGGCAAAATAAACATGTTTTCTTTTTTTTCTTTTATAAATATTGTCTTAATCTGAATATCATATTATGGTGGAAATATGCTCAAATCACAAATGATTTTGGTATTATGTTTGTATGGATAATTCATCCATTGTCGCGTTCTTATTTAGGTACGAACTATTTTTGAAAAAAGAGATTGTGTTGAATTCATGAAATAAATAAAGACCTCCGTCAATTTCCAGAAACATTCTTTGAATAATACAAGAACGCACTTGTACTTCAGACACAAACAATTCAACGTCTATTGTAGACAAAAATGTTCTTCTGACGAGCGATCAAAACAAACTTATTTGAACGCGTCGCCGCGACGTGAGCGATCGCCATCTTTAGTGCGATAATGTAGCCACTAGACAGCGAACCCTCTAAAATTGTTATTTTGAACTTTTTTTTTTTTTTTTTTTTTAAATTGATATAAACCAGTGCTTGACTGCGATCCCACCTGATGGTAAGCGGAGATGCAATCATTGATGGTCAGGCGCACTAGTTTATTAAGAGCCTATTCACTCTAGCCTTGAAGACACCTAAATTATAGTTGGACGGGAAGACCGCAGCAGGCAAATTGTTCCAGTCCTTCGATGTACGCGGTATAAACGACGAAGCGAAACGCTTAGTCCGGACCGTTGAAGTTTCAACAACGTAAGGGTGGATACTCGCCGTTCGTCGGGTTGTCCGATGGTAGAAAGGAGATGGCGGAATCAAGTCATGCAATTCCCGCGCACACTCTCCAGAATGTAACCTGTAAAAAACCGATAGGCTGGCTACCCTGCGCCTGTGCTCGAGGCTTTGTAGATTGGACTTAACCAAATCTGGATCCCCGATTAGCCTCTTCGCACGCCTTTCCACCGAGTCCAAAGCTGCCAGATGACATTTTGACTTTACGAAAAAATCGCGCCTTCATTTAAATTCGCTCAAGTAGTGTAGCCACATAATACTACTTACGAGCGTATCCATCCTCATTGTCTGTCGACGTTGACGATACGCGTTATTTCGCCATATACATATTAAGTAGCACTGTTGAACTTGTCGCGTAAGTGAGAAATTATCTAATAAATTCGCTTTCGCTGGTAATTTGATGTAGCCGATGCTATGATTACAGTACCTACTGTTGTTCCATTCCCTTGCAAAAATTAATAACGCTAGTAATATTTGGTGTGCAGTGTAGCCATAAAAGTGAATTTAAATTATTTGTTTTAATGGATCATGTGTCGCCGGTCTAGTGTAGCCTCGGCCTTAAAGTTAATTTTATTGTTCTCACTCACCATGCGGTTGCTTCTTCTAAATATTAACTTTTCTTTGTTGCAGTGATGAAGAGTCGCCCGTATCTTTAGTGAAACTTCACGTCATCGCAGAAAAGGAGGAAGGATGGTTCCAGGTCGTTACATCAATGATTAAAACTATACCGTTGGACAACCCCTTAGGACCCTCCGCTATCTCTATTGTCTTTGACGATTGCCCTCTACCGTCTAAGGAGCAAGTCATCAAGGTAAGTTTTGGTAAAGGTTTTTCGAGTTACTGACGATTCGAAATAAAATATTCGGACACTGTGTCCCAATCGACACATTTTATTTTTAATATTTTTTGACTGACGATTCGGACACCACCAAATTTATTAATATTGACGCTATTTAGTACAGTCAAATAAAAAAAAAGTCTCAAAATAAACTTTGAGAAAGAAAACTTTAAGAAACTTTTCCCATACATTGCTACTCGTGGCATGTATTTTTTTTTCTTTTTACGCTAAATGTGAAACCTAGGCCATATCTTAAAAGACTGTATGATAAATCAATAGCTAAAAGAATTATGTCTACCAGCCGCCGTAACCAAACGAAGTTAGAGACTATTTAGTATATTGCTATAGTATGTTATCAGGCGTTATTTTTTTTAAATAAAAATACTGTATGTCTGATATTTTAAGTTTACCATTGTTAAATGTAGTTTTAGTTTCGGATTTTATGGTACGTATTTAATAATGTCAATCACTATCACACTACTAATGCGTATCTTTTCGATTCGTGTATCACTTATTTTTTTACTAGTTTTAGTGATGAACAACGGCGAGTGTGGAAAAAATTTAACAGTATTAACCGATTTAATCTATTTTATCAATGGAAACCTCAAAATATTACGTATTATATTTCCATTCCATTATATTATAACGAAAATAGCTAACGCCTGACAAAAAGGTACCAGCCATGCTTCTATACCTATCTTAGTTCGGTTACGGTTTAAAGACCTGGCTCTTTTTGCTATTGATTCCTCGTATTTACCACTAACATATAACCTAGGTTTAATTTCTGGCGAAAAGAAAAAATAAAACATGCCAATAGTTTGCATTGGTCTTTATTACCCGAAGTTGCCGCCTTAAATCCAGTCTAAAATAGTTTTGGTAACGCTTTTTTTCCCAAATATTTTAAAACTTTTTATCTGACTACATATCAGTGTGGTCTGAATTATCTGTGAAAAAATACCGAAATAAAAATGTGCCAGTTTGGACACTGTGTTCGGATATACTGTCTCCAAATCGCCAGTAAGTCAATTTTTCAGATTCGCCGGTCACTCGTTGAAGCAGTACTTTCTCTGCATGTTTCATGTTATATTAAACTCACACTTCGCCCGCGACTACATACATTGCGGTTTTATGGGTTTTAGCCCTGTGTGTTATTTAATGTCATCGCAAAGCAAACATTCAAAGGAAACTGTAGTAGTCTTTTGAATCCGAAAGGAAGATTGTTAGGGATTAAAGGAATACGCGGTATGAACTCAGTAGAACTCCTTACGTAGACCGGGTTAAAATAACAATCTCAACAATATTGCGGTTTAATATTTTTACTTGCATCTTGAACTTCGGAGGCTTTAAGTTCCTAAGCAACATCACGGGTGTGCCCACAAGCAGTTTATGTTTATGGTATGGAAGGCCGGCTGGATTTATAGTGTATATAGTGGACTGCTTCGTCTGCATTTACCACATCGTCAGTATCTATTGAACACTACTACTACCTACTACTACTAAATATTTCGTCAGCTTCAAATGATACTGATAACTGCTGCTTGATCGTTCTTTGGCGTCAATATAATGGTTTGTCTTTTATTTGAGCCACACTTGAATATTTTTTTTTTTCTATCAACTATTCGACTATACTTACTACCGCTATATCGTGCATATTTTTTTGTTATGACTATAACCCCATCTAATTCTTGGTACTTTCCGTTTCGTAATTGGAGTAAAAGGTCTGAAAATTAACCTGCAGAGACGTCCCCTTTTAGTAATACTCTCATAGTTTTGGTTAATTTAAGGATTTTAGTACAGTATCTTTTAATTTCCTCCACTCCTGTTCCTTTTGGTACTACTGGTAACGTTTGGCGAAAATCTCCTGCCAGCAATACTGTCAAACCACACATTAAGTTGTTGTTGCTTCTAATGTCCTGTAGAGTTTTGTTTAATGCTTCAATAGCTCTTTTGTGCCTTCGTCCCAGACTATCATTTTTGCTTTACGTAACAATTGGGCAATATTATTTTGCTGCACATTGGCGTCTAATCATTGGTGCAAAATCTGATCCATAAAAAATATCTAGTTTATTATTTACCTGTCTCTCCTTGTGTCGTTTAAAATCTTCTGAAAGATATTGTTTGAATTCATCCCACAGACTGAATGGATCCGCTAGCTGATAAAAACTAACATTATTCTGAAAATACATTATTGTGTTTCACCTGAAGGTAACAAATAAGACTTAGTGACCATAATGACATGCATAAGTCATGGCGTATTGATTTCGCTTGTGCACGTATCTCGGGCCTCGACCCACCGGTGAAGGGGGGACGGTAATACCACTATTTGACCCAACTGAAGAGCGTCAACATCTTGCCTACCGATGGCGTCCTTAAGTACTACTGAACTATTCAATCAAAGCCTTTTGAAAACATTAAATAGCATATTATTTTCTATTGAAGAAGGCGCTGACTATGACACACCAACTTGTTTTGTAATTAATTTTATGTTGTCGTTGTACTTATATAAATAAAATAATTGATACGTTATTTATTTTATTTTATTTTATTGTAATCGGAAAACAAACAGTATTAACAAATAATAAAAAGAACAAATTATGCAACTATAAACCAATGACTTGTTTTCGCATTTAAAAAATTATAGGATTATAATATTAGATCTGATTAGGAATTATAGTTATTATAGGATTAGGGTAATCACATGGTTGCGTTGCAACTAAATTCTATTAGCACATTGGAAAAAGAATAAGTTATCATACAAACAAGGAGGATTCCATTTCACCAATACAGGAATAAATGTTAAACTAGTTTTTGAGAAAGTATTTAAATGATGTACCCACATTTTTGAGTAAAACATACCACTGCGTAAAATCTTTCCCTAGAAATAAATAATAGCTATTTGCTCTGTAAGGGCTTGTTTTTCTAATTTGTAATACAGAGCTGCAAGTAAGGCCGCGCGGTAAGACTTCAAAAAATCTTGAACACGACTTAAACCTTAATTTGAGGGTAGTCTTGAAAAAAATTGTACTAAGTTTTAACTTAGAAACCTTTGATATCATCAGTGTTGCTTTACTATATTGTGCATGCATTATATAATAAACTTTCTTCTTGAATCACTATCTATTGAAACAAACCACATCAAAATCCGTTGCAAAGTTTTAAAGATCTAAGCATACATACGGACAGACAGACAGGGGAAGCGACTTTGTGGACTTTGTTGTTACTACATAGTATGAAGAGTTAAATTAATTGTTCAATTTAATGTTGTTTGAACCAAATTAAGACATTTCAAAACAGTTACTCATGAAGTGTGTAAGAGGGAGTTCAAGTATTACGTAAGCAGATTTGTTGTAAATATTAACCCACTAGCTTTTGCCCGCGGCTTCGCCCGCTTACATAAAATATAGCCTGTGTTATTCAGGAATAAAGTAGTTTTCAGTTGGTGAAAAAAATTTGCAATCGGACCAGTACTTTCAGAGATAACTTCCTACAAACAAAAAAACATAAAAACTGTCATAACGTGACGTGACGTTTGTGTGTAAACTGTTATATTTCTAAGAAAAATGCCTAAGGCATTAAGTCCGCCTTTGTACAGTGTTTCTTACTAGTGCATAAAGTTTTAATAAATAAATAAAAACAAACTTTACCTATTTTTAACATATATTTTATATTATATTATCATTAATTAATAAACCCCATTCCCTTCGTCAGCAACAGTAAGCAAATGTCTCACCCCCTCCCCCCTATGCTTACGTAAACTGGTTTAATTATTTAATTTAATGAACAGAAGTTATAAGTCTAAAAATAAGGAATCGGCTTGAAATTGAGGAACTAAACAAACAACTTTTATAGATTTGGCATATTAATTCAAATTACCAGTACTCAGTCCATGACAAACGAATCCATGACTTTTAGTCTCCAATGACATTAGGTTGTTTGCTGCTCAGTGATGTGTGTCTGCTCACTTTCGTGTGATTTTGGAAAATCGACATTATTCTCTTAAAAAACTAAAAAATATTTAGGTACTCCTGACGTAATAACCATCCAGACCTCCCCATTTCCCATGTCATCAAAAATAAGCAAAGCGACGACCCCCCACCCACTGCAGCGCTTACGTAATATTTGAATGGCCTCTAAACTTAAATTGACATTATACCTAAAGATTGAGATGATCAAAGTTTTTTAATTTATAGGAAATGTGATAAGTAGCATGATAAATAAATATAACTTCATACAATTTTGTAGTTTTGGCTAAAAGTTACAATAATTTGTATTCGCTATGCGTAATAATTTGTGTTTTTTTAATATTCAATTATTATTTTAAAAATCTGGCTATCTGGCTGGTTCTTTCCGGCCACCGTAGGCGCGGGCCTGCGGACGGCGAGCAATTGGTGGCTCGCCGTCCGATCGTTCAGTAACCGTCCGGACCAGGCCCAAGTCTTAGACGGCGCGTACTGTTCCACGCGTGCCTCACGGAGATGTCAGCAACCGGGGTAGGGGCCCAGCAGGGTCGAAGCCTACTGAGGCCATGGGTGATGCGAAAGAGATCCCCGGGGCCCTGGAAAAAAATGGCAAAGAAGGAACAGGAGTGGGTTTTTAGTCAGTAAAAGTCTGACACTATCCCCCGCTCCGCCCAAGAGCGGGGATATTTATGTTGATGTTACATTAGATGATTTTCCAACCCAAAAAAAAAAGTGTGTGTCGTAGACACTATTTGTGAATGTTGTAATTATTTTGGTGGGAGATAAACAGCGTCACTAGGACTCCTTACTATTCCGCAATGAAGACATATCTTCGGATATCTATGAGATTATAATGTAATATTTTTCACCTAAAAACTTAAACAGAAACAGTGGGTACCTACCTACGGTTACTGTACTGTTACCAAAATAAAAATAGAGTAAGGTAGCCACGAGGCACGCTCGGAAACAGGAAAGTCAATAGCCACGCCGGTCCCTTTTCCTGGAGCTTCAAATAGAGTAACTGAACATTCGCTTTTAAAAACTGTCCCAATCCCAATTTCTAAAGAAAAATAGCAAAGGCTTTATGTACGCCGCGCACTATTAGAAAACCAGTCGGTTTATTTATTATTTATTTATTAAAACATGATGTACTAGTAAACGCTAAACAAAGGCGGCGTGCGGATTTAATGCCTTAGCATTTTTTAGCAGTCGACCTTAGGGTGGTGCAGAAACAAAACAAGAAAAGGTGCAACTTAATGGCAAACTAATAGAAAATATAACCAAAATAAATACATAATTATATAAATTATAAAATACTAGTGGGAGCAGTGGTGGCCGAGTGGTAACGGCTCCGATTTAAAAGTTGTAGGTTGCGGGTTCAAACCCAGCCAGGCGTATTATTTTGTGTAATTTATTTCATCACCACTGCTCTCAAAACGGTGAAGGAAAACATCGTGAGGAAACCGGCATGTATTAGAACCAAAAATTTGAAGACATGTGACATCCACCAACCCGCACTGGGCGCGCGTGGTGGATTACGGCCCATTCCCTCTCCTAGAAAGGAGGCCTGAGTCCCAACAGTGGGAACATTATAAGGCCGACTATGCTATGCTATACGCTATAAAATACTTATTTAAATACAACGTGGTAACGGCCCCGACTGAGCAGTGGTGGCCGAGTGGTAAAGGCCCCGACTTACGAGTTGTAGGTCGTAAGTTCAAACCCAGCCAGGCGCATTACTTTGTGTAATTTATTTCATCACCACTGCTCTTAAAACGGTGAAGGAAATCATCGTGGGTAAACCGGCATGTCCTAGAACCAAAAATTTGAAGACATGTGACATCCACCAAACCTGCACTGGGCCTACATCTGCAACAACATTCCCCGCCGTGTTGAAATAAAATAAATCAAAATAAATGCAGGAGTGCGCCGAATGGCCATCATTCCTTTAATCCCTAATAGTGTTTGGAATATGTCGCTTCTGAAAATGTCCTCGCCAATTTTCGGAGGCAAAATAAATTGCATTTGACTTTTACGTGGCAGCTTCACAAATGCGTTTTGTTAAAATACTCTCGCCAGCAACATTTTGAAACATTCTAGTTATTTATTCTCATAGCCCTTTAAGAGCGGCCAACTCGAGGTGCATTTTCATACAACCGCTCTTACGTGATTATGATGTTATTACACATCTTTCTCCAGATATTTTTGATACACAGATGTCTTGAGGATTGATCTAGGTTTCTATGTAAATCAACATTTAAATTTGTGTAAAACTAATCTAATAAAGACCTCTGAAAATCGGAAATTTTGGCCTTCCATAATGTACTGAAATATTAGAAATATAAAAAAAGTATATCCATAGAAGCCTCGCACATTTAATCGAGATTCTGATTAATGACTACTATTCTCAAAAAATTTAAGGGTTTTAAAAAACACGTATTTCCTGGAACAAGTTTGTGAAATATTCAAGTAAATCACGGAATTAGCGAATGCTAACAGAGTTTTTAGGCGATATTATTATTAGTTTTAATTTTCACGATAACACATCGGCGGTTCGCAACGCCTGGATACGTTGTCATTTGACAGGATCGATTTGTAATTTGATTGGTGCTAATTTGTGCGAAATTGACTCCCTTGCCTGATCCTTTTTCCGTTTTATAATGATTTATTTCTTAGTACCAGACTAATTAGGTTTAATTGAGATTAACACACTAATTGCGTAATAAGTGTTGCCTAGTTGTTCGGTCCAGTGTTAGTAAGCGCAACGGCTTACCATATAGGTTTGCGATATTTTTTTTGTTTTTGTTTTGCAAACCCCGCGGGATCTACAGGATTATGTGTATGACTTCAATCCTACAAGGGTGCGGGATCGCGATTTTGATGCGGAACTTTATTTCCTTATTGTGACGGACTAAGTTCGCATCGCAAGCCTTCTTTACTCAGACCGACATTTCAAGGATTCGGACGGAATAAAGTACGCAAACGTCTATTTCCACCAACATTTTCTATTATTTTTATTTTCGGTGCACAGTTCACTTCTGAATTTTCAGGCGAGTTGTAAAGTCAGTATTGTATAATGGTTCCAGTTACAGCAGATGTACGGATTGTCGGCGATGCGTGCGCTATCGGGCGATATCAACGTGCAGGTGGAACGCAACATTTGCGTTGTGCTGGGTTGCGTGGCCGACAAACTGGCAGGCCCCAACAGCGTCGCCGTGCTGACTGAGGAAACCCTTGACTACATGCTCTCCTTCTTGGTAAGTAAAGACAAGAATAAGATATATTTGAAAATTAAAATAAATAGGTCACATGTACAATTTTCCGACTTTTGAACCAGCATTTCATCAACATATATATTTCAGGGAAGTGTGTGGAATGCTATTAGAAATGTTACTGCAACATTTTTCCGTAAATGAATTTATTTTATTGTAGTAACTCGTCTTTTTCTCTAATGGTGTCATATGAAGTCGGAAAGATAGATAATTTCCCTTTAAAGATTTATGCTAAAGTAAAATAAACCGTTCAATTACCTACATGCATTTGACCGTAGAGCTTTTTGAAGAATAATTTAATAGAAGATAATTTAGCTCGCTCGTATTTATCTCGGATAGCATTGAACCATCCTTGATTCGAACAAACTTACTTATCTTTCAACAGGCACTGTAGATAACTTGATTGCCCACTAAAGTTCTTGAAGTCGTAGGAATTCCGAAGAGTAAAAACAAAGCTAAAGAACGGAATCAAATGACACTATTACAACCTTATAATGGAAAACTGACTGAACGATGAAATTTAATAGCTAGCCTACTAATTTACGGAATTCACAAATTATTCAGTCCTTGACCAGTAGCTGCCTCACAAACGGTGCCACCGGCGTGTATGCAGTGTATAATAAACTCGATAGTTAATTGGATCGGATCGATGCAATCGTATAAATAACTTGAAGGTAGCTGGGTGTACGTGTGCCTGGCGTGGAGCTATCATTGTTCCGCTTCGATCACCGTATTCGTGACATTTTATGATCGTTAGTATTGGTAGACGGGTATGCAGTCATGATAATTGGTAATAAAGAATCTTTTTCTAGCGCTTTGATGCAATAGCTACTGCAATATGGTCCATCCAAATTGGGCTGCTTTTAGAATCAAACCATCGAAACGGCTTTCTGGTGCGCACAGAAAGATTTGCTGTTTTAGTAAGAGTATTACTCTTGTTTAGTTATTTGTAGCTTTTTCAGTGTAGCAAACTTAGCTGTATGATGCGATGGGCACGCCACAATTATGGCGGTAAGTCGCCTCTTTGAGGCGTGGTTGGAAAGACCTCACGGCGTCCTCACCTTCCGCATGACGCAGGTTCTCACCGAACACGGTAAGTTCGGTAAGTTTCTTCGGATTAGTGCTGAAGCGACGCCCGGGTGTCGCCACTGTGTGGACCGTCCGGAGGACACGGTGGAGGTGCGCCCCGCTTGGGCAGAACAACGCCGTGTCCTCGTGGGGGCGAACGGCGGCGGCGATCTCTAATTAGCAAGCGAGGAAGAGTGGCAGGCGGTCGCCTCCTTCTGCGAAGCAGTAATGCTAGCAAAGGAGGCGGCCGATCGCTTGAAGCAGCGGCCCTCACGCCCCCATCCGTCCGATTTCCGGCCATCGTAGGCGCAGGCTTACGGACGACGAGCATTGGGTGGCTCGCCGTCCGACCGTCCTGTAACCGTTCGGACCGAGCCCAAGTCGTTGACGGCTTATACTGTCCCCCGCGCGCCTCAAGGAGATGTCAGCAAATCGTTGGGGCCCGGCAGGGTCGAAGCCTACTGGAGCCGCGGGTATTGTAAAAGTGAAACCAGGGGCCCTGGGAAGAAGGCAAAGAAGGAACAGGAGTGGGTTTTTAGTTAATAAAAGTCTGTCACTATCTCACGCTCCGCCCAAGAGCGCGATTTGTCGTAAGATGATTTTCCCACCTAAAAAAAAACTATATGATGCGAACTTTAAGACACTGCGCTTCCTACGAGACATTATTGTAACATAGCGTTAGAGAAGGGTTGTTAAGGCGTTAGTGCAATGTATACCTTTGATGATAGTCTACGGTGATGCAAGCAAAAAAAGGAAGCGCAAGACGGGTTGTATGCGACATAACACTGGTGATTACACGGTCCACGGTCACCTTCGTTCGTTACGCTGGACAACATAATAATGTGGTTGTTTGTGACTTAATTCCGTAGATCTACCCCCAAAATCTGCAAGGCTATCTAGTCAAACCTTTTATGATCGATTGGGATATTTTGACATTTTTTATATAATTTTGGGCACGCTCCATCCAAGTTATAATCTATTCCGAAATCTCAGCTATAGATTTTGGAATAGATTATAACTTGGATTGAACTATGAATTGGAACTTGGCTAAACAAATTGAGCAATGCAGTGACATGACAATTGATTTTGCCAATAACTTGCCAACTCATATTGACATTGATTTTGATTTTAATTATAAAATTAAGACAACAGAGTCAATATCTAGCATGAATGTACTGAAAAACAAAAATCTTTACAGTCAAGTTTTGAAATCAATAAATAGTATCAATCTGGTGCATCAGAATATTCAAGGTTTAATGAACAATGATTTAAAAGTAGATCTATTCCTTAACTGTAATAATATTGATATTCTTAGTATAACAGACCATTGCTGGCTTAAAAGCCACCAGTTCATATTCAATTTTAGTAATCACCAGGTTGGTAGTTCGTTTAACAGAATTGATGCCATATGTGGTGGCTCATTAATCTTAGTAAATAACCACCTGAAATATAAAGAACGGTAAGATATTGTGGATCTATCTGTTGAGCTGCCAATTTAAATAGACTGTATTGAATTTGTGCAGTTTATTGTATTAAGTGTGTACAAACCCCCTAATGAATGGTATAACTGCTTTGAAAAGATAATTACTTTTTAAAACCCAAACATCAAAGTGGCTTAAATCAATATCACAGTTAATCCTAAAACTGCGAGTCATGTAGAAACTTTTAAAACTAAACTCACTGATAATTTACTAATGTTGTCAACCTCGGGTGATATCAATCATCAGTATGAAGGATTTTATAACATACTGTAAGCAGTTTAATTTCCACCTTTATACCTAAGACTATTTCAGTGAATGGTAACGTATCTTTCGGTGAATGGGCTACCATTGGTATTCACAAAAGTAGAACTTGGCTTTATGAGTTGTAGGATGAAAGGATTTATGTAAAATGATGAGTTTATCGCGAATAGACAGAAATACAGACGCTTGGGGGAACTGTTCCATAAATTTTTAATTAATCACTAACATTATCTTTTATATCGTACTAGGTAGGATCATGCAAAATATCGATAACCACATACATCACTTCACATCCCTAACAAACAAAATCCGGCAGCACCCGCATCACGAAACTATCGTGTCAGTGAGAGTATTTATTAAATACTCATCCATTGTGCAAGTACGTCAACTGATTAATTGCTCGATCTATACTAAGCAAGCAATGATATTTGTTCTCAATTCAAATAATTGATTTGACATATCATCGCGTTTTTTGGTATCAGGAAGTATTTTTTAATGTGATGAGATACCATCTTTCGTTTAGTTTACAATACAGCTGTTATTTTTGCAACCAACCACTGAACAACGCGGCATTTTATAAATAATCGAAAGCAAAGAAGACGTCGCTAGTTGACATTTGAATAATGGCCAAAAATGACATCAAGCACATATAAGCACATATCCGGCTTGATACGTTCGCAAGCACCACGCTCCCTTACTATATCTCAACTCTGATTTATATATCTGCGATCGATACTTACTCGGTATCAATTGAAACGTACTGATACTTACTCGTATCGAATCGTTTTTGGAAAATTTAGAGTAAAATTCGTAACAAATATTGTAAGCCCCATGGGTATGTTACAGCGATAAACAACTAATAATTATAAGAACTGACCACACGAACAATAAATGAATTATTATTATTATTCTTTATTGATAGTACGAAATTATAAGAATTTATGAAAAAAAGTCTGTTTTTGTAGTGCTTCCCATAAATATTAATTTTAAAATCAATCACGACAAAATATGGAGACTACTAACCGACTGATTTTTTTTTAGGCACAAACAAACAAGCTAGATAACTACTCAAAACTAAGACTAGAATGCGTTCAAAAAGTTCAATTAAAGATGTGCAATTTTTATTTGTCAATGTTAAAATGAAGAACATTAGAACATAGTGATTATGAGTATTTTTGACCGATACCTACTCGATACTTAATTTCAAAGTATCGATACTAAAAGTACTTGGTTTCGGAGAAAAGTATCGATAAGTACTTGTATTTACTCGTGTCGTCTCATCCCTAGATTTTAGGTGCCTTTATTTTGTATAGTTACGCATCTACGATGCTTCTGGCACTAGGCAAGTGAGGTCATAGTCTTTTTTTGCAATCTGACAACATAACACACATTCCATTTATCAGATGTTCCGCCGCGAGCCTCGCATTGTTCTTTTCGCTCTGATCGCTCTGGAGAAGTTCGCTCATACCACCGAGAACAAGCTGACCATCAAAGCTCGGCTGGATAAGGAAGAAGACAATCCGCTTCTTTTGCTGGAGAAGTTCGCCAACAGCCAGGACTACACCTGGCGCCAGGTCGGCTTCTGCGCCAGGTGGGCCCTCGACAACCTATGTAAGTACACGTTTCTAATCAAAATATGTTTTTAATTAAAATAACTTCTTGTTAAATATATAATTCGGCTACAATTTACCTTGCTGATTCGAACAACACTGGAATACAAAAAAAAATGTGGAAAGTAAGGGAAACAAAAAGAAAATAATGATACAACCAGTTTTTTTTTTTTGTTACCGCCGGTCATTTGGTTTCTTTTATTTGTGTCATATTGCCAATTGTGTCATAATAACTAATAATGCCCACTACAATTGGGTACTTGACTATTATTTTAAATTATTTGTATCAAAAAGGAACTTTATCCAAAATCGCAAAAAGAAAGAATTTATCAAATCTGTTCAAAATTAAGTAAATTTATCTTGCAGTCCACTTATTAAATTTGGTGAACTGTGGAATAATACAAAAAGGATGTTCAAACTACAATGTGACGTCACTGCCATTAGGTTAACCGCGTAAAAAAAGAGACGGCGAGATGTTCCCAACACGCAATTATTCGAAATGCTAATTGCTGCTTCATTTTACGAGCAATTTTGATACGGTTTTCAGAAAAAGGTGCGCCAGTGAGCAGTGGTGGCCGAGTGGTAGCGGCCCCGACTTACAAGTTGCAGGTCGCGGGTTCAAACCCAGCTGGGCGCATTACTTTGTGTAATTTATTTCATCACCACTGCTCTCAAAACGGTGAAGGAAAACATCGTGAGGAAACCGGCATGTCCTAGAACCAAAAATTCGAAGACATGTGTCATCCACCAACCCGCACTGGGCCCGCGTGGTGGATTACGGCCCATTCCCTCTCCTAGAGAGGAGGCCTGAGTCCCAACAGTGGGAACATTATAAGGCCGACTATGTTCCGATGTTTTTCAAATTTTTGTTGATTGTCGTTGATTGTCTTGCAAATTAAACTTGATCCACACCGGTTACAGATCGAGCTGAAATTTTGCATTCATGTGTAAATCAGATGACAATGTATAATTCGTATGACAAGGAGCTGATCTGATGATGTAACCTGAAAGTGGCCATAGGAACCCAAATAATCGTGTTTGGCCTTTTTGATTGATGAGTATTAATTATATAGGTTTATAAGCTTGCTATGAAATAAAACATTGTTACCCCAGGGGTGAAAACAACTTATTAATTTTTTTTTTTTTTTTTAATTGATATAAACCAGTGCTTGACTGCGATCCCACCAAATAAATAATAATAATAATCCCGACAAAGAGTTTGTTGTCCGAGCGTTCTCAAAAACCACAGTGCAAAATAACTTTAAAATAACCTAAATATTGAAGAGACAAAACAAAACTAATATAGAAATACCGACTTCCGACGTCAATTAAAGTTATTTTACACTCAGTTATAAGTTGGTTGATTTTTTTTTTGTAATAAGTTTTTCATTCATTAATTAGTATTCATGATTGATATGTGGTCGTACAATAGCGTACCGTAAACATGTCCATTCGGCGCGAGCTCTCGAGTAGTGTTGAGTAGGACATACAAGAGGCAGTACATTTGTCCCGTACATGACGTCAAAATGTAAGAGCGGCTCGGCTCTATAAAATGTACCACTTCAAATTTTATGTCACGGCAGTCAAGTTCGTCCTTCACTCATCGTAAGAATGACAGAGACAGGACGCGAGGCACTTGCTACACATCCTCCAATGTACCGATGGACGAAACAAGACGGCGATCCGAGACGTAATGATATATTTTATTCACTCTAATGCTAAAGTAATAAACATTGTACTTCGGTGACGCGCGAATTGAATTGGACTTACGTTTTAAATTTGAAATTTTGAATGCAGTACAGTGACTTTTTAAGTTAATAAGTATTCTACAGTGACAAATATTCATGTAAGTTTTTGTAATTACACATTTTGAAATTATTTGTTTATTTTTTTTACCTACAAAAACTCTTCTATTTCATCAGGTTAATTTAATCGATTCTTCTTACTTTACGATGCAATAAATTATTACGTCATGTCACCAAAATCAAATAGAGTGTAATATTATGACAGACTAACACAGTAACGTCAAATATCATATTTGTACTAGTTTCTTCAAATGTACCGCCGAGCTTCAGCACGCCTCGCCTAAAGCGTTAGCTTTACATACTCTTTGGCCTCGCCTCATTTGAAGTGGGACATTGTACCGGCTCAGTACAAAAAAGAGGCTACTCTTACAAACTCTTTTTCAAGTCGTGTCCTACCCAACACTACTCTCGAGCGACACTGAATGCGGGCCAACATGTAAACACGTCGCAAACGCCGGCCGCCAGCTCCTTTGATCTGTGTCCAAAAACCGACACTAGGTCGGATCGGCGCCAGCTTACTCCATTCATGCCATTTCGTGACCAAGACCCCATTTACATGTTGGCTAGGGATGGCGATTGACAGAAGCTGGGCACACATGTAAACACACCATGAAAGAAAAGGGAGTCAGTCATAGCGTGGCAGTAGACAGAGCAGAATGAAAAAAAAAACCGATTGTGCCGTACCCAAGTAACGGCTGGAATGTGATCTTTAAATTTCAGATTGAGATTAAATCCTCTTAAAACTGCTTCGTTTTCCAGTCGTCATCCAGACCCACCCGCTGAGCTACAATTTCGTGAATTTCATGAGATACTCAATAAACTTAGGTCCAATTTAGGTAGAATTTGAATTTTGTCATGTAAGACAGAGCTCCCCATAGGGCGTGCCGCGGCACAGCACTGACCAGGCTCCTAAAAATCATTATAGGTGTGCCTCGGAAAAATTAGATTATTTTTTAAACTGGCGATAGTCTTTGTTTGATTAACAATAAAAGTTGATTTATATTATGTAAAAAATGATTTTTGATTTATGGTGTACCTCCAAAATTATCAAATGTTCTAAGTGTGCCTTGAACACAAAAAGTTTGCGGAACACTGGTGTAAGACATAAAGTTCATTTTTGACAACTATTTGAATTCAAGTTTTAGATTAAGCTTAAATCCTTTTCGAACTGCTTCGCTTTCCAGTCACAGTACCGACGCGCCTGCTGAGCTACCTGGTGGTGGACATGACGGAAATCAACGCTATCATGAACTCGCAAGACGTGAGCGAGTACCTCAAGATGTCTTGCGACGGGTTAGAGGCGCGCTGCGATTCCTACTCCTTCGAGAGCGTACGGTGCACCTTCTCGGTAATCCCTTTAGTTTCTCTTTTTAATTGCTTATTTATATGTGTACACTAAGATAATAAATAGTATGATTTGATCCTTAAATTTAAAAACATATGATTGACAGTGTTATTGCATTCCGCGATCTCTCCCAGTCAACCTGAAATGGACAGAGATTGTCTAGAAACAAACTTGAGACAAAATGGAGTTGCACTTGCACATCCTACTTACTTAACACTAAAATAGATAATGTGGCGCTGATGACACAACATTAAATTAAAACACTCATAGTACTAGTCCAAAGAAATATTATTAAAGTACCAAAAAAAGCAAATTTTTTTTTTTAGACAAACTAATTATCATGAAATCCGAATGACCACACTAATAACATATTCAAAATTTTACTTACTTGTCTACTATACATAAACGACGGCGCATAATGTCTCATGCGCGCCTCGAAGATATGTCAACAAAACCGTAGGGGCCCAGCAGGGTCGAAGCCTACTGGCGCCATGGGTTCGCTTCTGAAAGGAAAACCTGGGGTCTTGGAACGCAAGACAAAGAAGAAACATAGGAGTGGGTTTTTGTCAGTAAAAGTATGACATGCCCGCTTCGCCCTAGAGCGCGAAAACTCATTGGATGATTTCCCACCTTAAAAAAAAGAGGACTTCGCCGCTGAGATCCACACCAGGTGGTGTGACGATCTGATCATTTCTCTCTCAGATCGGACAGAGAAGTTAAAAAAGTGAAAGAGGAAGTCATTACCCAAGAAAATAACAAAAAAAGAGCTAATTTAAAAAACCAACGGAGTTTGTATTGTAGCCTAGAACGACGTTCGTTCATTCCAGATATCCAAAGGTTATTTGGTAGATTATCGCTACTAGACAACTGCAACTGTAAAACTCTCATAGCAGAAGCCACATTATTCCAAATGTTTGTTTAATAATCGAAGAATAATTCTGAGTCTTCGCAAACTAACTTGACGACATAACGAAGTGAAAAATACAAGAAAAAGTGAACAAGACAATTCTGATTCCAGGTGAACACCGGTGCATGGTACTACGAATGCACCATCATCACTCCAGGCGTGATGCAGATTGGCTGGGCTACAAAAAGTAGCCATTTCCTCAACCATGTCAGTCGTCGCTATTTCATCATAAGTCTCATATTTTACACAGTCCACCTTTATATAAAACCAAGACTTTACTTAGAACCTTGTCATATTATACAATGAATAAAGAAATTGGTAACGAGTTTAATGTGACAAAGTTCCTAAAGTGATCAAACGTTTTTGTAAAGGTGATTGTACTGGCTAGGGCATCGCGGCGCGTCACTTTTTCTTTAATCAATGCCTACTGCAAACTTTTATTTAGTTTCACCTATCTCGATGTTTGTGTCTGTAATTAAATCTTGCAAATTAAATTTGTACTACTTCCCAGTTACCCATTGAGCCGTTTTTTTGCATGCCTGTGTAAATCAGATGACAATGCAAAAATTATTATGACTTAGAGCTGATCTGATGATGAAACCGGAAAGTGGCCATAGGAACTCAAATAACCCAATCGTGTTTGAGCTTTTTGTAATGGTCTTGATGAGTATTAATTATACAGGTATTTACTGCGCTTTAAAAGCTTGCTATGAAAAAAATATTTCCATTGAAAACTTGTGTATTGCTTATGGGACAGTTATACTAACTGAACTAGCAACTGTAAACTATGAGCTATTATTTTAATAGAGCACCCACTCAAAATAATTATTAATGAAAATAATATAAAGTCAAAAGTTCTTTATTTATGTAGTATTTTTAATATAAAAGTATTTAAATGAAAAATACATCAATAGTTTAAATATGGGAAAGTGATGGTTTGGAAACTATGGTTCAAACTCAGGCATACTCACTCAGACACTATCTCCACAAATAAAATCTCGCGACGCGCCGCGCTGCCTAACTAGGCATAGAGAAATACAGATTGACACACTTGTTTTTAAATTAAGATAGTTTTAAGAAATTTCTATATAAGCTATGGTTTTGAAGCTGGCCACATACACAGTTTTTACTTCAAAACGTTGCGTTGATATTCAACCGCTTTAGTATCTCACATTAGACGTGCTTAGCAATAGACAAGTCGATATTGGGACACTCTTTTTAAATTAGGTAGTAAGAGTAAACGAGACAAATATATCATTTCTCTTCATTTTTTAAATGATGCAGACGAGACAGTTTAAAATAACTGTGAAAAACTTTGGCTGTCATCTATGTTCTATTTAAATATAAGAAGGGAAACAGACTTTCTATTTTTTTGCTTATAAGTTAACATTATTAGACTTATCACGTTATTGAAGCAAAGTGGCGGCTGACATACAATGCACAGACGAAATTACTGGCTATAAGCTTCCTTTTATGATATAGGGGAGCACTAGGAAGGGTTTTTTTGAAATTCAACCTAAAGGCTTGATAAGGGAGAATTTTGTTTGTACCTAGGCAAAATCTTATTCCTGATGCCAGTATACTTGGAACTAACTACAAATGTTAACGTTAATCATATACATATGTATATAAAGGAGAAACTGACTGACTGACAAATCAATGCACAGCCGAAACTACGGGGCCTGGAATTTTGTACAAGGCTTCCTTTTATGACGTAGGCGAGAACTGACAGGATGTTTTTAAATTCACCCTCTATGTGGAAAAACGGCCGTCCTACGTTTGTATGGAGAAAATCTACTATCAAACGGACGAAGCCGCTGGGAGAAACTAGTTGATCAATAAAGGTTCTTAGTTTTAGTTTTTCAAAACGTAAATCCTGGTATGGGTATACGACGATTTAGGGGGTGTTAGGTTGTATAGAAAAAAAAAAAAAATTTGTGGCCAGTTCAATGACATCTAGCAGCCGTTGTGTAGCCAAGGAGGATGCCACAGCATAACTCAGATTTATTTTTCAGAAATCATTAAAACTTGTAGTCGACCATAAAATTTTATTCCGCATAATTAGTTGTAGAGCTAGAAAATAGGCGGCTAGTGATTTTGAAATTTCGTTACGGGAAATATGGTCTCGTACTGCTAGTCTTTACGTGTCTTCTCCTTGAGCTATTCAATCTCAACACTTTTTGGAGCCTCTTGTAAATAATACATCCATTTATTCTATTTTTAAATTTCGAAGTCTACGTCTGCCAAATGATTTCTCGATTCTCACAAATTCTTTTCAAATCTTTTGTCTTCTTTTTTATGACGACTTCGAATTATTTTTTTCACATTTTATCGGCTGCTAGATCGTTACACTAAAGTACCTACAAACAAATTAATTAGAATATTTTCTCGTCATTATTTATTCGATATAAACGTTTATGTTTTTCATCGAAATAAATAAGTTTGTGGGCACTTTAAATCATAGCTTTCTCAAGTGTAAATGACACCCTTTCATCATCATACATAATGATTGCTTAACAAAAAGCTTGTACCGCTGTCCGCCTGAGGCTTAAAGACACAAGAAAAAAAAGCCCGCTTTTTTGCCCCTCAAGTAAAGAATCAGCATTGAGCAAAATAACAATAATTTAATATTATAATTTGTGATAGATAGGTATACTTTTGATAGTCGTGTCATTAACACTTGCTAAGTTAAGGCGCTGAGATTCACGCAAGCATATTGCAGTCGAACGATCTATTCTAGTCTTTAAACTTATTACTTTGTGTAACTGTTCTTACATTTGACTGTTACCGTGTATCGACGGCAATCTGCTTGCGCCCTCTGACAACACCCAAACTTGTCTTTGATTTAAAACTTAATAGAAATTTAGGCGTTTTAGAAACGATATAGGCGCAATTGGGGCGATAACTCCGCTCTTTGAGGAGTCGCTAGAGGCGCCTCGGTGACCTTACTTTCTGTCTGATGCAGTACCTAATCAGACATGGACAGTTCTGGAGGTTTCACACGGATCGCCTGGAGGACACGGTGGAATGTACGGTGGAAGTCTACTTCACTTGGGCGGAGCACCGCTGTGTCCTCGTGGATGTCTGCTCCACTTGAGCGGAACACGGCTGTGTCCTCGTGGAGGCGATTGGATGAGGCGACCTCTCGCGACAAGCCTTGGTTCAGGCCATATTTCGGAGCATGAGGATGAGGGAATGGGAAACGGTCGTCTCCTTCTGCTAAGCAGTAATGCGAACAAAATAGACGGCGTAACCGTGAGGGAACGGACTTACTCACGCCCCAGCCGCCGCCGTAAGACACGCCTTGGGCGTCGGGAGTCGCAGAGCGATCGCAGCGACCGTAGGCACGGGCTTGCGGAACGTCGAGCAATGGGTAGCTCGTCGTCTAGCCGTCCGGTAAGGACAGAGCCCGAGTCGACGTTGCGCTGTGTACAATACAAATGAAAAAAAAAACTTTTTATAAACGTGTTTTTAGGGTTCTGTAGGCAACTAGGAACCCTTATAGTTTCGCTAAATCTGTCCGTCTGTCCGCTCGTCCGCGGATAATCTCAGTGACCGTTAGCACTATAAAGCTAAAATTTGGTACCAATTTGTATATCAATCACGTCGACAAAGTGGTAAAATATAAAGTGGAAAAAAATGTTTTATTAGGGTACCCCCCCTCCTGCACGTACAGTGGGGAGTGTTTTTTTTTTATTTCAACCCTAACGTGTGATATATTGTTGGATAGGTATTTAAAAATGAATAGGGGTTTACTGAAATCATTTTTTGGTAATGTTAATATTTTCGGAAATAATCGCTCCAAAAGTAAAAAGAATTATTAAAATCGGTTCACGCAATCCAAAATTACCAACGAAAATCCAACATAATCCGTCCAGTTTGTATAAATTAGTAACCCAATTTCCTCGGGCTGTTAAGATTTTTCCTGAGTTGAGAGGGTCGGGACGGGTACGAGCTACTACATTTTCAAATTGTTCGGTTGGTCTATCGTTGGTATTGGCGGTATTTCTTCTTGCTCGTCGTCTGTCGTTCATTAACTCTTAAGTGGGGATACTTATTGTGATGGACGGGAAACTATGGAACCCTACACTGAACGTGGCCCGAAACGCTTTTGGCCAGTTTTTATTTTTTTAATTTGATATCGTCATTTTACTTTCTTTGAAATAAAAAAAGTAAAACAAGGTTTTTTATGCGCATTGGATAATTGAACTTTTTGACTTTTTATGCAATACGATTTTTGCCGTATGTGCGAATTTATAAGTTATGTTTAGAATTAAATAGAGAATAGTAAAAATCTTAAGCGTTAGGCAACAAGTAGTATTAATATGTAATAATTAATTGGGTGTTGTCGCAGTGCCATAATAATAAAAACGATTGTAAATTTTCTGATTCGTCTTTAACACATTTACTAGCAGGCACACAAGAGTTCTTGTCGTGGTAGTTACCACGCATATTATAATTAAAAAAAACAACAACTTAAAATAATGATACGAAAAATGAGTGCCAGTCAGGAGATGCGTTAATGATTATTATTTATCATAGCAATGATTCTCAAATGAAAACGGCAAAGAACTCTATTTATTGATATTACGAAGATAGCGTTCAAGTGTACTTATCTATATGAGTCATTGTGACTTTATTAAAGTTGCCACTAAATTGAGAAACATTGCATTTAACTAGTGTATAGAGAGTCTCCGGACGCTTGCCTTTGGATGGCAATTCACTGACATAGTGACTGTAGCTGTTCCTGTTTTAGTCAATGCCTAACGGCGATAGTCATCTCATGTACGATTTCTTGCAATGTGTTGAGGGAATTTGAACCGTTTTTAAAGTATTAAATGTCATAAAAAATGGACCCGATTGGCCAGCACGCGCGCCGCGATAGTCGATCGGCGCACATTCAAATGACATTTAACTATACTTTATGATCGGTTCAATTTCCTTTGACATTGCAAAATGCGCTCCGGCGCGGCCTGTTCGGTCGGTGGAAATAGTACATTAGTGTCATCGTCGATAGTCAAAAGCGATAAGACTCGAAATCGACAGTTACCTATGCCATCAGTGAACTGCTTTCCGTTTGAGTGCCCTTTTTAACTAGTTACATTTGCTTTCTTAGCTGCCGATGATTTTATTCGGCAGTGTTCGTATCTATGAATTTTTAATGCTCTTCATTCCATCGCATACAAACACATACACCACACATTAGATTCTTCTAGTTTACAAAAACACGTTTCTTCTTCATCATCACCTTTCTCATTCTTTCATCGCTTTTGTACTAATATTAAGTGATTGAGTCTTAGTATGAATTTGCTGTTTTATTTATTCTTACGTTTATGTATGTGTAACAAAAAAAAAAGATGTGAAATTGGGCAGTTAGGTACTTGCTGCGTTTGCTAGAAGGACTTAACTAATTAAAACAAAAATCTGGGCGTATTTTACAAAGTCCTCTGTATTAACTTAACACTGTAAAGGCATACATAACATAGAGAAGAGGGATCACATAACTCTTAATAATAAGGCTATAGAAGTCGCAAAGACGTGTAGCCTTGTCGCCACGCATGTGTCTCGTAGAACACATGCGTGTGGAGCGTTTGTTGCGGTAACTAGTGTTGTTTGGGACGCGGACAGATAAACAAGGTGTTTTTAAACAAATACAACTGCGGAAATTCTTCAAAAATTTGTAACTTTATAAAGTGATAAAATTTCATATGTAAGTTAGCTTTTGCAGCAGTTAGTTTTTGAAATAATGTCGTTTTGTGTGTAGTCAAATCAAATGTTTTCACCACCACTACTACGATTATCGCAGAACAACGATTTTTTTGTCAATTTAATACCTATTAATACTGCTTGTTTATGTCTATTATTACAACTGCTAAATACAGCAATGAAATTATACTCATGCCTATAATCAATATCGCACTATTTCTAAGTGTGAGTGAGCGCGCGATATCATTCTCTGCTTTTCGCACACGTTTATTATTGGTTACAGGGGCCGCGCTTCCTGAGACCACGCGTTTTAGAAAATATTGCGTAGTCTTCGCTAAAAGTTTTTTTTTGCTACAATGCAAAATGAATGTGTAGGCGATAGTGTATGTTTATTGTTTGACTATGTATTGATAGCTCTGCGAACCGGCGACACGCGTCTCAGCTATATGCTGTCTTTCAATAAGACAGTATATAGCATTTCTATTGCCTTATTGTTAAGATTTCTGTATAAGGGATATTAAGGGTGATTAAATAACAAAATCATACCAACACCTAGATATTCTGTTGTTCAGTCTGGCATCTCTTTCAAAATGAGAGAACACGAAAAAGGCTAAAAAATCTTACTCTCATTTAAAAAATGTCTACTTCTTGTTTTATACAGCTATTTCATACTAAGCTCGTATATTTCTATGTTAGCTTTGCTGTTTATTTTAGTGTCCGTTTCCTATATTCATGAATAAATCTTGGCCCAATGAATGTGACCGAATATTTCTACTCAATTAACCGTCATATAATACATATTTGGAAAGCTCGAATCTTTATCCAAGACTTCTTTCATTACGCAATAGAAGGAAATTTTTAATTAAGTAAAGTATACCAAAACAGGCTGAAATGATGGAATATGGGAACCGAGCACGAGGGACTAAACTTATTTATGTACGGATTTCTTCTCCCTTTATTTTTCTTAAAATCAACTTAAAATATCATCTTGTAAACCTAATCGGTCTTTGAATTCCGTAAAAATGAGTTTAAATCCAACCTTTTTTATTTATTTTAGTAGTGCGTATTGCGAGCGCAATGCAATTGTTTAAACATTAACTACATTAGAGCCATGTAATTTGCGAATATTCCTCATGTTTTGTTATAAGAAACAACAAAGGTTTATTTATACTAATAGGAATATATCGTGGTATATTTCTAGCACAAGTTTTGATACTTTTTACTCGACTTCAAGAAGGGTTATTTCAAAGTAATATAGAAAGTATTTTCTATCAAAGCGTTTAAAGTAAAAAGTATAACGATGAATTTATTCACGACAGCCTTATCAGTTATGAAAATTACTGTTAATCTCGAATGCTAAAAGCTTACGCATTACGCACTATTAATACTACACTGGTCTTGATCTCTTTGTTTGTATATGAAATCTGTTTCTTCAAAATACAGTAAAATTAATAGCTAAAAGCTTTGAGGAGGAATAGGCTCTTATAGAAAATTCATTTCCAGCTTTTGCGAATACTATAAAAGTACCCCATTTTGTTGAAATTTCAATAAGTTTGAAAAGATTAGTAATTTATAAACTAACTTCATTTCTAAGTTAATTTTTATAGCGAATTTAGAAGTGACATTTTTAAAATTAAAATATGTTGATTGAATTCTGCTGCTGCGAAAATAATTAGAATGGCTAGTTAAAGCATGCCGACCAGTGTCATGTCTGTAAACTTGTTGTGGATTCATGTTGATCTAATTTTTTTTCTCTCATTTAATCATACCATGGTTTTGAAATAGGAGGGATACGGAATTGGAGACGATCTGTACTCCTTGTCATATGATGGGTGCCGCAAGCTGCTGTGGCACGAAGCTAAACCATCGCCGGTGTATGAAGTGGATGGATGGAAGCCAGGCGATATCGTCGGCTGCTTAATCGATATGGAACGCGAGGAAGCTATATTCTCGCTTAACGGACGCCGCATTCGGACATGCACAAACTTGTTCGAAACTTCGCGGTATGTAATATGCATTATATAATATTATTTTGGGCCGTATATGCAAGTGTCAAGTCGTCATAGTCCTAGTAAAACTACTACTAAATGTATTCAGCACAAATGAGGCTAAAGCCCGCGTGCGTTAACTTGGCGCGTCGCCGGGGGCGCGTTTAATGTTGCCAGCCTAACTTTTCTATTTTTCCTCATATAATTAAAAACAATCTTTTGTAACTCATTCTAATTTATAGAATTTAATACGACGGTTTCCAAGAACAAATACGTATCGAAAATCAAACGTATTTTATTACGTATTCCTATTTTACATAAGAAGAACTATATGCCACAACTTTATTTTCGTTTAATATTCTTTTACTTATTAAAATAACCAATCGAACACTACTTTTGACTTCAATATCTTATACCATAAGTCGATATTTTTTCATATTCGATTTTGTTCTTGGGATTCGTCGATAATTATTTGTAATACTTTTATTTATGTACATAAAGGAAGGAAACAAATAGATTGAATAGAGGTTATTTTCATTAGCATAATTATCATAAAAAAGTCATGAGTACGCACATGACATAAACGTCAAGATGGCGCTAAACGATTAGTTCCGATTTCGGCCGCGCGCCGACTTAACATGCACGGAGTATGATTGAACATACTATATAGGTATATGATTTTGACACTTTCATGTACAGCCTTTTGCTAGTCAACTTTTTTTTTATTTTATTTTTTTATTTGTTTCATAGGACAGAATTACATCAACATACAACTAGATTATGATCAATTTCAAGTCGATATTCATTTCAAAATATCATTCGTAGTCGATCAATAAGAGTAATCTAAGCACTGCATTGAATCGATCTAAATTAAATGGCCGACAGAAGGGGCTGTTTGTTTTTATCTTGTATAACTAACCTAACCTAACCTGCATTTCAAAAGACCAAAGATGTATGGAAATCGGTAACGTCTTTGGCCTTCAGTTAAATTATACAAACTTAATAGAGAGACCTTAAAAATATTCATTAACCCTATAATCGTTTGCGTCGTATTGGTCCGACGAGTGCTTTCGTATGTCCATTTCTACAGGGTCGTGTGTTTGCGACCGGGTACTCCATCTCGTTTTGCTCTTCAATCTCCAGAGATGGCAGAAGGGCCGATGAAATTTAGTATTTGGTCTTGGTTGCGCAAGCTTGACGAAATTTTTTTGCCGGATTAAACCGACGTAGGCAGATAATGGATCAAAAATTCAGTTATTCAGTGAAATGGTGCAGAGAGCATGAGGCTATGGCATTCTCTGACTATAAATATTATGCAACATAATGGTATAATTATTAGATCCTTAGGTACCTATAAAATTGGCGTTTTTTAAAACGGTTAACTTTGAATTGTAATGTCTTCGGATTGATTTAGAATTTTTGCAATTAATTATTTATTGGTTTCTTTGTGAATGTATTCTTTTCTGTAATAATGCAGTATTTATAACCATGAAATCTAACCAGTTTTAAAAAACCTAATTTCTTACGTAACGGAGCCTTTGTCTGATCCTTCAGGAAAGACAGGTGTGATATTTGTAAAATCATTACTTTTGATTGTATACCTAGACTTAAGAATCTACGCCTATTCAAACAGCAAAAATGTTTTGTTATAGTTAGCTCAGTATCATCTCATGACATATTTTCAATCAATTCTGTTTTTAATTTAATTTTTTATTTTTTTTTATTTTTTGTTAAACTGATATCTAATAACAAATCATTTTGTCTACAAAGCGCGCTGTTTGTTCGGTTGTAGAGCCAATCATATTGATTTAAAACAACCCAGTAAGGGATTCTTCGCGGCGGCTTCGTTCATGGCATTCCAGCAGTGCCGATTTAACTTCGGGCTTGAGCCGTTCCGGTTCCCGCCCACCGACCGCGAGTTCAAGAACTTCAATGACCACGGAAAACTGACCGATGAAGAAAAGACGGTAAAAACTATTTTTAATCTTTAATCTATATATATAAATGAATCCCTATTTCCCTTGGTCACGCCATCACGCGTGAACGGCTGGACCGATTTCACTTTTTTTTTTTTTTGTTTTTATTATTGTCAGGAGAAGTTCTTATGAAATAAAAAAATTGATAGTAGGGTAGAGTAGGGTAGAGTTGGGTAGAGCAGAATAGAGTAGTCAGTTGACAGGAGCAAAGCCGCGTGCAAAAGCTAGTATAATACTAATAATAAACATACAACAGTGAGAGTTGAAAATGCATTGAATGTAGTTTTCATATTTATGAGTTTACATGTGGATGAATGGAGAGGAAGAGGGAAGCTAAAGGAAAGATGGATGGGTTGTGATATAAATGGAAGTGGTAGCGTGACAGGTGACAGGACAGAACGGAAGAAGAAAAAAACGTGTCTCGCTGACCCCAAAAAAAAAAAAACAGAACAAGGACAGGAGTATGATGATGATTAGGAATTTACATCATTGATGCTAAAGAGAATCCGTCAAGGTAAACCAAACTTGAAAATTTCTTAAGTACTTTTCAATTTGCAGCGTTCTTCTACTTAGGGGTGACTAGACGGTTGGACACACTAAACTGTGCGGTTCCTTCCTCATTAGATCATCTGAGATAGTATAATCTGAATAGTTCTCATATAATTTGACCATTACATGTTTACTGTGTGGACTATAAGAAGAGACTTTGGACATCTCAGTTTGTTTCTGTGTTTTTTTTTTTTTTGGATAATCATTTAAGAAACAACAGCCTCATCTAGTTTAAATTAATTAAAATACATGTAAAACTGTTATTTATAAATTATTTGTAAAATAAATATCATTTATTATTTAACTCAAATATTGTAAAGAGGTTAAATTGTTTACAAAAGTTATCATCTGCAAGCAGTAATTTGAATACAAAATTTGTCTTATTGAAAGATACTCTAAAGTCCCGTCCCCAATGGTGTGTTTTATGATATGACAAATCAAACCAATAGTCAAAATATTTTCTTTAAACTCAATCGATTCTCGACTCTACGTTTAATATTCCTATGTATGTATTTTGTTTGTAAATATGACATTACAGGTGTTGCCTCGCCGCCTCATGTTGGAGAAATTGCGCGCTACCGCTACTAAGGAGAATGCTTGCAGTATCTGCTGCGACAACGAGGCAACCTGCGTGCTCATCCCTTGCAACCACCGGTAAGGGAATTATTAATTATCATTATAGAAAATAACTTACTATTATATTTATAGGCACCTACTTCTTCCGTGCTTCCCTGTCCTGTGCCTCTCTCATTCAAGTTTTCCACAAGTTTGTTGATATTGTCGACCCAACGCACATTGGGCTAAATTAATTAAAATAAACCTCGAAATAATTTTAATTTAACAAATATTTTCACTGCGATGAGTTTACTACAAGAATTTTAACGTTTATAAATCGTAGTTTGTCGGTTTATAAACATTCTTTGCTGAAGTTCGTGACAATCCGCTGGATATGGGAAGCACAGGACTAGAAAAGAATACGTAATTTTTTAATCACTATTGAGGGTATTCCGTGAGAACCATATAAGTGACCAAATTAAAAAAAAAGTTAGTTATCTACACATTTGATACTAAATTTTTCCGTTTTTTGATTGGCAAGGCCGTTTGACCCAAGGATTGTAATGAAGTAAGTTTTAATATTGTTTGATTATAAATTAGGCATCCTGTAGTTCAAGCATTTTGGTTTATTGGCATTATTACTAACTAGCTTTTACCCGCGGCTTCGCCCGCGTACATAAAATATAGCCTATGTCACTCAGGAATAAAGCAGCTTTCTAACGGTGAAAAATTTTTAGCAATCGGACCAGTACTTCCAGAGATTACTTCCTACAAACAAAAAAACGATCTTTACCTCTTTATATTATTAGTGTAGTTGTAGATAATATATAAACTTATAAAAAATAAACAAAAAGTAAATAAAAATGGTAAGTTACTTGTTTATACTCTTGTTGTGAAATGCCCCCACATTTCACACCAACAGTATAAACAAATAACGCACCACCATGAGCTATGTCCTTATGCCCTTAGTATGATATGTGGGGGCATCTCACACCAAGGCTTTAAAGACATGACTCATTTTTAATCTTGGATAAAATAACAAGAAAAATCAATTGAAAACATACTATTATTAGCTACTCAGTGATAACGTTTTAAAAGTATTTAAAATACAAAAAACTGGGCAAGTGCTAGTCGGGCTCGCGCACTGAGGGTTCCGTACAAACTTACCTACGTAAATAGTTTAATTTCCCGGATGGAGTTTCGATTTTTTTTTCCGAATCGCATATCAGTATTTTTTTTTGTAACTTAACAACAAATTTTCTGTTTTCATGTTTATTCCTATACCTGTGCTCTAAGATTTTTGTCTATGCCAAATTTCAGGATTCTGGGTCAAAGGGAAGTACCCTATGAATTTCGATTCCCTTATGAGAGTCGAAATACATATTTTTGCGACATAAACGCCCGTATTTTTTTTGTTTACTTAGAAGTTTGATTGTTTTAGAGCTTCAAGGGACCACAGACTTAAGTATATGGTTTTAATTTCAACTCGATACCTCCACGCGTTCCCGAGATAAAGGGTCTTGACAGACGGACAACAAAGTTATCATATAAGGATTCCGTTTTTTCCTTTTGAGGTATTAAACCCTAAAAAGGAGCTATACCAAAAAAGTTTTTGGTATGAATGTGAAAATTATAAAGAAACTGGGAACATCGAAGACTAGAAAATGATTTCTGAATACATTGGAATATTCATGATTTGTACCTTACTTTTAAAGAGTTAGTGTTTCTATTTAATAACGTGAGAATACAAAAAAAAGTAGAGAACAGTTTAATCAACGACTTGGAAGTATAAGATTATTAATAGAGATCGGATATTCAGATGCATACAAAGTAATTATAAAATAAAAAAAAATCTTACAAAAAAAAAAAATAACCGACTTCACTAAATAAAAACACTAAAAGGATCAAAATAACTTTAATTTCGGAAGCCGGAGTTTCTCGGTATTGTTTGTTTCTCATTTAACACCGACTTCCGAAATTAAAGTTATTTCCTTTTAGTGTTTTTTTTAGTGAAGCCAGTTATTTTTTTTTTGTAAAAGATTTTTATTTAATACTTTTTAGTTGCAATATACTTATAAACAGAGTGCCTATTTCTCATGACAATTACAATTAAACCAAACACTGCTAGGTTACATTGTTTTATTATGAAGTTCCTGTGTCTACCTTCCACCTTCCGGCTTCATCATCAGATCAGTTCGATAGTACCTTATAGCCAAAGTGCATCTCATGACAATTCTAATAAGTCCAAACACGGGTAGGTTACATTGATTAATTACTGAGTTCTAGTGCCTACCTTCCGGCTCCATCGTCATCATCAGATCACTTAACATTGTGATATCTATGTGAGTATGAAGTTCCGTTGACCATTTCTGGTCTTCTTCATCAGTTCCACTTCATCAAATATTACTTTTTGACTGTAAATGCTTAAGTTCTCGATGAAAATACCAAAATCACTGTATGATTGCCTATAATATTTGAGGAGTTCCCTCGATTCCTTATGGATCCCATCATCAGAACTGGATTTTGCAAAATTGGACCAATCTGGAAGCATATCCATTTAGGGAAAAAAAAATGCAAATTGGTCCATAAACGACGGAGTTCTGAGGTAACAAATATTAAAAAAAAATTAACAAAAATACAACCGAATTAAATAACCTTATCTTTTTTTTTTGAAGTCGGTTATAAATGGTTTCTATAGGTGACACAATCCAAATAAGCGCGTGTTTGCTACACTACGTGATGTTAACTGGGAGGAATATAAATGAAGGGAACTGTTGATGAAGCTGTCGGGTAGATTTATTCTACATTATTTGAAATAAGAGTTCCACATTGTCTGTGTAAACAATTTAAATACCCCTCTTGGTATAATTCTGCACTCACAAAGATTCGTAAAGAAAAATTCAAATACTATACAAGATTTAAAGTTTATGGCAATATCTCTGTTCGGCTTACTTATCAATTACTTCGTGACAGAGCTAATGACATTGGACAGGTTTGCTATACAGCCTACATGAAAAAAACCGAGTCTTCAATAGGTTCAAACCCGTAGTTATTCTGGTCGTATGTAAAAAGTAAACGCATGAATAATAATCTTCCTTACAGTATGACATGATACTGTGAAAGCAAAAGCGACTCAGGGGAAGGAATATGTTAACCTTTTTTGATTATTTTCTATCAACATTTCTTAACATTTCCATCAATGCGAACACGTTCGTTGACACTTCCGCCACCACCCAAAGGTATGATTCGACTGGCTGTGTTTCCAACTGTGGCATAAGTACAGTTGAAAGTGATGTGTCAACCCTACATATACTTTTGAAATCCCTTACTTGACCAAATGGGGGGGGGGGGGATGAACTGCTTGCGTCCGTAGGATTTACTTAGTTCTGACCACCCTACACGTGTCCCCTGGGTAGTGCTAAACGAGCAGTAAATGCGGTGGTAGGCCATGCATCGGCTGCCGACTTAAAGTCTGGTGAAGCCTTATGGTGGAAGATGGGTCTGAGCAGTTGTGTTGTGACGTATACCGGGTATGATGCGCCAGCTGTTGTTGTGTCCGACGTTTGATCGTAGAGGGTAGCGGGATCCGAAGCACGGTGCTCCGCGTGCCGACCGTAGGTAGTTAGGGTAGTAGCACACACGAAAGGCTGCCCCGCCAACTGCGAAAAATCCCAGGGTGGCCCCATCGTGCCGGTTGGCGACCGGGCGAGAGGACCCGATGGCGATCCCTGGGGGGGTTCGGGCGTCTCCGCAGTCTCCAGATCAACCCTCCATTGGCGCAGCTTCTCTGTTTGTGTTGTTGGGTTTAACATCGCATTACCTCGCTCAACTGCCATCTTCCATCTCTCCTAATCACTCCACAAAAAAAAAAAATGAAAGGTAAAATAAAGGATGCACGTCTTCTCATTTCAAGTGTGTCTCAAATATTAGAGGGCTGCACTCCAATCTCGATGCGGTCCACCACCACCTTGAGACTGACAAGCCACACTTGCTTTTCTTGACGGAGATCCAAATTAGATGTCCGTCAGATACGGCGTACCTCAACTACTCGGGATACTCACTGAAGCATCATTTGCTGCAGCGTGCCGGAGTCTGTATGTACGTCCGTAATGACATCTGCTGCCAGCTTCTGCATCACCTTGAAGACCCAAATTTCTCCACGCTATGGCTGGTATGAACAAAATTGTTTATGCTTCTGCCTACCGATCGCACAGCGGTGATCAGGAGACGACTCGGTTGTTTGACCACCTCAGTGAGGCCACCAATAAGGCTCTGCATTGGTACCCTGATGCGCAGCTCGTCGCTCTGGGGGACTTTAACGCCTGCCACCAAGACTGGCTTTTCCCATACCAGAAGACCGACCACACTGGGAGAGAAGCGCGAAACTTTGTAGTATCGATGAGCCTTTGGTTAAGCAAGCGACTAAGGTGCCTGATACAGTAGGTCATACTGCCAATTGTTTGGACCTTCTACTGACCACCTTTCCGAACAGATGTATTGAAACAGTTTCCTCACCACTTGGAATTTCAGATAAATGTCTGGTGAAATCTTTTTCGTGCTTCTCCCCACCTGACTGCGACTCACGTGGTGAACGGAGAATATGGCGTTACAGGTCAGCAGATTGGGATGAGATGCGGCACTTCTTTGCGTCTTATCCTTGGCAGCAGGTCTGCTTCTCTTCTGACAGCCCGTCGAGCTGTGCGGATGCTGTATCCGATGTGATACGTTAACCTATGGAGCTTTTCATCCCTTATAGAGACGTAACCATCGGAGGCACAGCTCACCCATGGTTCAACGCCGATTGCGCTCAAGCTGAAGAGCGTAAGCAATTGGCGTTTCTCGCATGGGTTGAAGCTCGTGACCGCAAAACTCCGGATCTGAGCTCAAAGAAGAGAGCTTTCAACCATGCTGCCAAGTCCTACAAAAAGGCACTAAAGAAGGCTCGGTTCAACTGCATTACCCATATTGGCGCAACGGTCTCTGCACAGCCGTCTGGTAGCAGAGCATTCTGGTCCCTTGCCAAATCGGTCGACGCGAACTTCTGTAGGCCCACATTCCCTACGCTGGTTTATTTATTTATTAAAACTTCATGCAACACAAAAGTACAAAGGCGGACTTAATGCCTTAGGCATTCTCTACCAGTCAATCAAGGGTAGTGAAGAGAAAACATGGTAGGTGCATAAAAAATATGAAACGATTAATAGGAAAACTATTGGGAAATGTATATACGAGTATATAAAAAAATAAACATACTTAAATATTTTATATAATATGAACCTACTGTGTACTACCTAATAATATATAAATATATATTATTTATATAAGAAAAAATAAAAGGATTTTTGAGACTACTCCGCTGTTTGTGTAAAAAATAAAGCCGAAACTTCCGCTTAAATGCATATTGACTGGTGGCCGTCCTGATGTCAAGAGGAAGCGCATTCCACTGAAGTATGGACTGTATATGAAAGGAAGAATGAACAAAATCAGAAGTATGAGAAGGACAAAGCAGTAGAAGATTGTTAGAAGAACGCAGATTCTTAGCATGGGAAGAACATAAGTATTGAAAGTGTGATATAAGATAAGAAAGTGGGGTGGGAGAGTTCAGCAGAAAGAAGAGTGTAGTCAGTGCGCGCAAACGTCTTCTCTGGCCAATGGGCATCCATTTGAGCTCAGATCTGTAACTAAAAATGTGGTCATATTTTCTTAAGTTAAATATGTACCGGATGCAGGTGTTGAGGAGCCTGTCAAGCTTATCTAGCAACACCGCATTCAGGGCAAAGTAGCACACGTCACCATAGTCGATTATAGGGAAAATTAAAGTCTGTACAAGCGTTGTCTTCGTCTTCGCAGGTAAAAAGTTCCTCAGAATAGATACCGATACCGGAAAGTCCCGTTGACATTTTGGCAGACACTTGAAACTTGACTTTGCCAGCCAAGCGTCGAGTCAAAACCTCCTCTCACTGGACCGACTGGACTGGACTGGACTGTCTAGTTAAACCTGATGGAACACTGGCTACTGGCGAGAGAGAAAGCAGGTCTCTTTGCTTCTCTATTCGCCCATAATTCTCGTCTTGTAACTAGCAGTGCTGCTCCAACAACTCTACCTCACTGCAACACCTCAATGCCCGAGGTTCGCATAAGGAACAGAGAAGTCTTGAGAGCACTGTGTCGTCTAGACGTGAATAAAGCTAGTGGACCAGATGGTATACCAGCAATAGTTCTCAAGGCATGTGCGCCCGAGTTGTCTCCTGTATTGACGTGCTTGTATCGCCTCTCATTTAGGACTGGTATAGTGCCCAAGTCCTGGAAGCTTGCCAACGTGCAACCCGTGCTCAAAAAGGGCAGTCGTGCCGATCCTGCCAACTATCGGCCGATTTCAGTAACCTCCATTCTCTGCAAGACTATGGAGCGTGTATTGAACTCGCGCCTCATGGCATACTTGGAAGGTAACGTTCTCCTCGATGACCGACAATACGGGTTTCGCCACAATCGCGGTCTACTGGGGGCATACTAGTGTATACCACTCACATGTGGGGAGAGGCCCTCGAGAACAGTGGAAAAGCGATTGCTGTCTCCTTAGACGTCTCGAAGGCCTTCGACAGGGTATGCCATGCCAGCTAGTAGTTTTGAGTAGTAGTAGTTTTGAGTAAGCTTTCAGCATACGGCATTTCCCCTGGTCTGATTAACTGGGTAAAAGACTTCCTGAGTGAACGGTCTCTCGATTTGTTGTCGATGGATTCTCATCAGAGCCCATGACGACTCATGTTCCTCAGGGGTCAGTTCTCTCTGCAACTCTTTTCCTGCTGCATATTAACGATCTGCTGATGCCCGGTACCTATGGGTTTGCAGACGATAGCACAGTTGTAGAAAGATACCTGCCAGGTGCTAAGGCTAGTAAGGAGCTAATCCGGTCCGAACGAAAGGCTATGGTAGAGCGTACGAATGTCTCACTTCAGGCAGTCTCCAAGTGGGGCGAAACCAATCTGGCATGATTCAACGCCGCTAAAATACAAGCGTGTCTGTTCACCGCCATAAGGAGCCCGTTCACCTTGGCTCCTGCTTTTTAGAATGTATCCCTGGAGTGCACCGACCGCCTTCAGCTCTTAGGAGTTGAAATTTCCTCAGACCTCAATTTTGGGCGGTTCATTAAGTCTTTGGAGGTAGGCGGAACAGAGTGTAAAGTCCCGCAAACCTCCGTTGAAAAGGGAGGATCCTCCGGCCAGACGGGTGTTATGTCTGGTGGGCAGCTGCCCGATAGATGATTTCGGGCTGTTTTATATGTTTTAATCGCGCGGAGAACTTTGATTGCGCGATGCAGGATTAGTTCTTATGTAACGCCATAGATCTCGCTACATCACTCCCCTCCGGAGACCGGAGATCGATGGTTCTTGATGCTTCTTGTCATGTTGTTCTTGTCTTGATGCTGCGTGCCAGGCCAGTGGTAGGTTGGTTCCAGTGGGTCGGAACCGAATGCCGCATAGTTCTCGGTGAGTCGGAACTGTCTGCGGTGATGCCCCAGTGAGTCAAGGTGGTGCTGTCCTAGTGAGTCGGGATGATGCTGTAGGCTCCAGTGAGTCGGAGTAGTGCTGCTGGCTCCAGTGAGTCGGAGCGGTGCTGTGTGACGTAGTGGCTTGACTGCTTTGGTCGACCAGGAGAGGTTCTTCGTTGCTCTTCATGTGACTGGCCGAAGGTGCAGTGTGCGTCGCTAAGGTCGCTGATGAGGCTGAGGGTGATGACCAGGTATGACCAGGTAGGCATGCTGGTGGTCAGGATACCCTTTATAGTCGTGGGTGCTGGCTGTATGGCTCGCTGCTTGAAAGCTTGAGGAAGTGATGATGACGTCACGAAGTAGTAGCTGCACGAAGGCTGCGCTGACGTTCTTTGTCGAGAGTCACCAGTTTTGAGGTAGGCGGAACATAGAGTAAAGTTCCGCAAACCTCCGTTGAAAATGGAGGATCCTCCGACCAGACGGGTGTTATGTCTGGTAGGCAACTGCCCGATAGATGATTTCAGGCGGTTCTATATGTGCTTAGCCACAGATGTCGCTACAAGTCCAACGCCAAGGTAGCTGCTAGAAAACTAGGCGTTGTTGCAAAGGTCCAACAGTACTTCACATCGGGACAGCTTCTAATGTTATACAAAACACAGGTCCGATCGTGTGTGGAGTACTGCTGTCCCATATGGGCTGGTGCTGCAAAATGCCATCTAGCAGCTTTGGACTCAGTGGAAAGGCGTGCGAAGAGGCTAATTGGGGATCCAGATTTGGTTAAGTCCAATCTACAAAGCCTCGAGCACAGGAGCTGGGTAGCCAGTCTATCGGTATTTTACAGGTTACATTTTGGAAAGTGTGCGCGGGAATTGCATGACTTGATTCCGCCATCTCCTTTCTACCATCGGACAACCAGACGTACGGCGAGTAACCCTTACGTTGTTGAAACTTCAACGGTCTGGACTAAGCGTTCCGTTTAAGGGCGGATCCAGGGGGAGGAGTCATGGAGGTCATGGCCCTTCCCCTGGGTTGGGTCCAGGACCTAGGTGGACCACTGATTAAAATTGTTAAACATATTGTTTTTATGTATTTCTTTCAATATTTAATTTAATATAATACTTTGTATGTTGGCAAACGCGTTATTCGGGAACGAACGCATTGAAAATTTGAATATTACCGCGCCTACGCCATCTTTCATGACGTCAGTATGTCACATTCCGTGTGACACTTACGCGCGCTTTGTTTCGACTAACGTCTAGCTAGACAGAGCTATACCTAACGTCAATCGGAACGACTTAACTTACTTCATGACTTCAATCGACTGTTGTTCTCATAATCTACACTAATAATAAAAAGAGGTAAAGTTGGTTTTTTTCTTTGTAGAATCTGTGAAAGTACTGTCTGATAGCTATAATGTTTTCACCGATAGAAAGGTGCTTTATTCCTGAGTGGCATAGGCTATATTTTATGTACACGGGACTACACTACCTGTTAGTGTAGCGACAGCGGAAAAGTCTTTCTCGTTACGATAAATCAAATTGTGGTTAAGAGCTTCAATGGTCGAATGTCTAACCGGACTGGCACTTCTGCTTGTCCTTAAAACGTACCTTTTTCATAGCGTGTCGACGACAAAACTAATTTAATTCCTTGCCTGGCCCAGTATTCGGCCACGGCAATGCCATCCACTGATGCAGTCATTCCCTTACGTGAACGGTTAACAGGGCACGTCATGCAGGATGAAAGGTCCTGGTCTGCGGAGAGACACCGCACAAACACTGAAGGTCGGAACCAACCAGGAATCCCCATCTGTGGAGATTGTCTTTACTGCGCCCAACCTGGGTGTGGACTCTGTTTAGAGTTTTTCAGATTGCAACTTATGTTCAGGAGAGAGGTTCTCCGACGGCTCGATAAATTCTTCAGGAGATTTAAACTTCTCCCGCCAGAGGTCGCATCTCTCCGATGTGGTGTTACTTTGAGATGGGCTCACGCTTGCAACAAAACTTACGACTTTTAAGCAGTGGCACCGAGCCACGTGCCGGGTGATTGTCATCAGCGGAGAAGCAGAGCGCCATTCCAGTTGTTTGCAGAACTTGGGGAGACGCCTCCCATCTAGTGGATGTTAGGCGACATAGCATAGCATAGTCGGCCTTATAATGTTCCCACTGCTGGGACTCAGGCCTCCTCTGTAGGAGAGGAAATGGGCCGTAAAAGGCGGATTACGGCCCATTTCAGTGCGGGTTGGTAGATGTCACATGTCTTCGAATTTTTGGTTCTAGGACATGCCGGTTTCCTCATGATGTTTTCCTTCACCGTTTTGAGAGCAGTGGTGATGAAATAAATTACACAAAGTAATGCGCCTGGCTGGGTTTGAACCAACGGGCTACAACTCATAGTCGGGCCGTTACCACTCAGCCACGACTGCTCTTAGGCGACGTAGCAGGTCAAAATCAAGCGCAAACCTATCAACAACAATGGAATATAAAAGGTTGTTTCTCGTATGCACCTTCTGCCTAACGTTCTCGCAATTCTTTCAGTAGTTGAGAGACCTATCCAGAGTGATGCAGAGATATCTTGGATGGGGGCTGATTGATTGGCAACCCCTGCCACGAGATATTGAGCATTCGACCCGCTTGTCTGTTATAAAGGTGAAAGACATACGTCTGCGTTTTTGAGGGATTTAATTTCAAAGCATTAGCAGTATAATACTGGCTAAGATCTGAGATAGCGGTGGTAAGGTTGGCTTGAATCTCCTCAAAATCCGTGGCTTGGTTAGTTAATGCCAGGTCGTCTGCATACGGAAAGCGGGTTGTGTTAGGGCTCACCGGTTGGTCATTGGTGTAAACGTAAACAGAGAGAACACTAAATGATAAATGATAATGATAAATGATAAATGATATTTATTTTGTAAGTAGGTTTAAAAAAACACTTTTACACGTCAATTTTTTTTTGGCACTACCTTGTGGTAGTTCATTTTGTTGAGTTCACCACTTGCTTTTTTCATTAGCATTGAAGTAGATAAAGTGATAACGCGTTTCGGGAGAAGACGTAAAAGAAAAATTGATTTTGTTATTTAAATATAGGTATTTTTAAGTACAGTGATGTATGTATACACTTATCTATAATTGTCAAAATTAAATTATAACTTCTTGTGACTTGACCACGACTATGCGACCCCCCCCCCCCCCCCAGGCACCAAAGCTGGATCCGCCCTTGTTTCCGCTTCGTTGTTAATACCGCTTACTCGAAGGACTGGAACAATTTGCCTGCTGCGGTCTTCCCGTCCAACTATAATTTAATAAAGTAAGAAAGCTAGGGTGAATAGGCTCTTAATAAACTAGTGCGCCTCACCATCAATGATTGCAACTCTGCTTACCATCAGGTGGGATCGCAGTCAAGCACTGATTTATATCAATTAATAAAAAAAATCTGCGGGGCCAGATACTTTACCTGACGTGTTCATTATTAATTACGCTGTTGAACTGGCTTCACCTGTCGCTGTTGTTTAAACGGTAAATTACTGAGGGAGGAGTTTGTTCCCTCTTTATGGAAATCCGCATTTATATTTCCCATTCATAAAAAGGGTTCCAAAGAAAAGGTTGAGAATTATAGGCCAATTACTAAGTTCTGGCCTGGCTTAAACTCTCAACAACACGAATTTTTAGGGGCAGATAATTTATGGGGCATGTATGAAAAACCAAACGTATTTCCTAGAATTTATCTCTTTTTTCAAGTTGTTTCTTTATCAAACATTCCTTTAGATTGCGTTGGATGAAACAACAAGCTTTAAACCATGATCACGTTGAAGATCGAATTCCCGTTCGAGAGAATCGGCGTTCAGGCCACGCGTTTATCGCTTTACGCACTGTGTCCATTGGAAAGTTGTCCATTGCTGATCGTAAAGATTTTTTTTGCGATTCCAACAACGAAACAAAACGATTCGCCCATATACGTTAAAACCTTGATGTCCCGATTGTCATTCTGGCTCTTTTTGAAAGTCAGCAGTACAACCTAAGTCTCGATCAAATCGCAGCCTTTCTCGGACTCTACAAACAAAAAATAGTACATTTTGATACAAGGGGAGAAACTTTGTCATGGCAACCGAGGTGTTGTGGAGCAAAGTGCTGCAGTGACAAATTTCCACGTGTATCAAATGACGTTTTTTATTAAACTTACGAAGAAATATAAAGCCGGGTACAGACTGCTATAACGTAAAATGCTATGTAACACACAATGCAAGAATGTGCCGTCCATATTGTCGCATTATATCATGCACTGTAACAGAATTCCCATAGTGTGGAAGCCTTGCGTGCAAACCGTGCACACTACGCGGACCGCCCGGAGGATACGGTGGAGCACACGGTAGAGGTGTGCCCCGCTTGGGCAGAGCAACGCCGTGTCCTCGTGGGGGCGATCGGCGGCGGCGATCTCTCGCGCCGGGCCTTGGTACAAGCCATGGTCCGGAGCGAGGAGGAGTGGCAGGCGGTCGCCTACTTCTCCGAAGCAGTAATGCTAGCAAAGGAGGCGGCCGATCGCGTGAGGCAACGGTCCTCACGCCCCAACCGTCGCCGAGATTCCGATCCCGATTTTCGGCCGCAGTAGGCGCGGGCTTGGGGCCGGCAAGCACTGGGTAGCCCGCCGTCCGACCGTCCGGACCGAGCCCAAGTCGTCGACGGCGCGTATTGTTCAGCACGCGTCTCAGGGAGATGTCAGCAAATCGTAGGGGCCCAGCAGGGTCGAAGCCTACAGGGGCCATGGGTAGTGTTAAAACGAATCCCGGGGCCCTGGGACGAAGGCAACGAAGGAACAGGAGTGGGTTTTTAGTCAGTAAAAGTCTGACCCTATCTCCCGCTCCGCCCAAGAGCGCGATTTGTCATTGGATGATTTTCCCACCTAAAAAAAATCGTTAGGTTACTGAAAGAAAGAAAAGAAAGAAACTTATTGTATTACTGAATCTCGAACAAATCCAAATCTTGTTTTGAAATTTTCACATGACAATTCAAAACGATTTTTTA